>JARYHS010007075.1:12381285-12599435 GCA_031002005.1 Vandiemenella viatica
TAGTCACAGTTTTATATTTTATGTTGCCGTCTGTGTGGCCGACCTCTTTACAGTCGGCCACGCAGACGGTATTTTAGTTAGTATGTTAGTATTTTATTGTGCTGTCTCTGTGGCCGACCCCTTTACAGTCGGCCACACAGACGGCAATTTCGCCACGTTGTCACGCATGGTTTTTGTTAGGGCGCTAATGACCTCGTCGTCGACGCGCCCTAAAACCCGAACAACAACAACAACAACAACAGCAACCAACATTTGACGTTGTCACCTAGATCGTTTATAAATTTTAAGAAAAGAAGTGGACCTATTACACTTCCTTGAGGAACGCCCGAAGTAACATTTATCTTAGAAGAGGCTTCCCCGCCAACAACGACATATTGTGATCGACCAGTTAGAAAATCACGTATCCACTCGCAAATCTGAGCAGAAATACCGTAAGCTCGAATCTTCGCTAAAAGTCGGTTGTGTGGCACAGAATCAAAAGCTTTCTGAAAATCCAAGAAAACTGCATCAACTTGCGAACCTGCATCGATAACTTTCATTGCGTCATGGGAAAATAGGGCCCAATTGTGTTTCACACGATCTCTTCTTCCGAAATCCGTGTTGACATGGTGTAAGTAACTCGTTCTCATCTAGAAACTTCATTATGTTCGAGCATATGACATGTTCCAGAATTCTGCTGCAGACAGATGTTAGAGATATGGGTCGATAATTCCTAGGATCTCTCCGATCTCCTTTCTTGAAAACGGGAATTACCTGGGCTATTTTCCAGCTAGAAGGTACTTTTTTCACCCACGAAGGCTTATTAACAGCGCTCAGGTTGGATATATACATGTAAACGCGACAATGTAACACAGACTAAATATAAGGCATGAAACACACCACCCAGATGCTTCAAGCCGACGCGGCGGTTATGTCTCAGAAACAAAATTAATTTCTCATACGTGACTGGCACAGTCCGTATACAATACTACTACTACTATTAGCACTATTATACTGGAGTAGAAGGTCCAAAGGCGGGCTAGGGTCTAAATACGGGCTACTTGCTGAAAGTGGGGGAAGGGGGTTGTGCTCAGGCACGAGAAAGGTGCCAAAAGGAACATCAAGTGGTACGAGAAGAGACCGGGCGTGGTGGTGTAACGGTTAGCGTTCTGGCATCGCATTCGGGAGGACGGCGGTTCGAATCCCCGTCCGCGCATCCAGATTTGGGTTTTCCATGGTTTCTCAAATCACTCCAGGCAAGTGCCGAGATGCTTCCTTCAAAAGGCCATGGCCGAATTCCTTCCCATTCCTTGCCCACCATCCTTTCACATCTCTAAAGACCTCGCTGTTAAGAGACGTTAAGCAGTTTAGAAAAAAAAAAAAGGAAAAGAGTAGTGAGCAAATGAACTTGGTCTGTGACACACGTGCGTTGGCGCAAATCGTTTTATCGGAAAACTTGCTTTTGAAAAACTCAAAACTTTTCAAGGTATTATTAGGTTCTTCGGTGGTTTAATTTATATATTGATTAATTAAAAAAATCCACCAAAAACAGGTTATGTTGAAGATTTGTTTATTCTTGTCAAAACAAAGCCAGCGATATTCACATTCATAGATACAATACAGAGGTGCACTAACTGGATGAATGAATGAATCTCTCTGTAAAACTGAATACTGACTGAGTTCAACTAACTGCTCTGTCCAGCCGATCTGTTTATATAGTCTATCGAAATTACGAGAATATCTAGTTGGGTTGGTAATCATGGGATGAAGATAAATGCAAAGAAGAGTCAGCTAATTAGATACACAAATAAAAAACAAAAGGTAAATTATGAATATAAGGCGGGGGAAGAATTGCTTACTGAAGACTTGAAATGTAAATATCTTGGCATTACATTTGATAACAAGCTTAACTGGGCGGGGCACATTGGACAGGTGGTAGGAAATGGTTTCAAAATTCTGCACTTGTTGGAGCGAGTGATGAGGGGATGCACGAGAGAAGTAAAGGAATTGGGTTACAAAACTTTGGGAAGACCATTGCTCGAATATGGTAGTGTAGTATGGGACAGGTGGTAGGAAATGGTTTCAAAATTCTGCACTTGTTGGAGCGAGTGATGAGGGGATGCACGAGAGAAGTAAAGGAATTGGGTTACAAAACTTTGGGAAGACCATTGCTCGAATATGGTAGTGTAGTATGGGACCCACATTTTGAGTATCAAATACAGGAGTTGGAGAAGGTGCAAAGAAGGGCTGCTAGATTTGTTTCTGGAAATTATCGCAGAATGCAATCAGTGACAGATATGATAAAGGAGCTGGAATGCGATTCATTGCAAGACAGGAGGAGGATGAGGAGGGTCATGGGAGTGTACAGGGCATATACTGGCGATGAGGCATGGAAAGATATTACAATAGGTATGAAAAGTAGTGCATGGAAGGGAAAAGATGACCATGACCACAAGCTGGCACTCGATTTCAGGCACAAGGGTGTGGGAAGATTCTCTTTTTTAGGTAAGGGTGTCAGGGATTGGAATGAGTTACCAAGGGGAATGATGAATAACCTACCGAAAACGTTAAAAGAATTTAAAGTTAAAATTTGTAGAGGGCAAATGTAGGTGGGTGCAGGATAGGGGGAAGTTGGGTGTTTAGGGAAATTGCCACCGGAGCGTGTTCTCCATTGCAATTAAATTAAATTAAAAAAAATTCTTCAAAGGCATCCACCCGATATTTCTCGAACATTAACAATCAAACATATTAAAAACAATCGGAATTAATACAAAATTACTTAACAACATTAAAAAATGATCAGAAATGGTAATTAGAGATACTTAAATACAAAATTATTTGCAGAAATCATCTCAAACTGTAGAAAATTGTCCTGTAGACATCGTAACTTACATTAATACATGGAATTACAAACATTTAAGAAATTCTCTTGCACCATTCGGTTCCTAAACATATTAAATGGACTTTAAATAATTTTCTTACATAAAACAAAGTCTATATACACAGATTTACAAGAAATTACAAAAAAACATACCAGATCATATTCAAGCAAACTTTAGCTCACTACAAATAATTCATACAGTGGAATACTATTAAAAATTCAGTTATGAGGGCTGTTACAGTATGTCAACATTAATTTATCTCTTTCTTACTTACTCAGTAAATTAAATGGCTTCCACCTTATCTCAAATAACCTGACCTTCATGCAGGACATCTATCCTGTTCGATTTGTTTGTTTTGTAAAGGCTGCCGTGACCATCAACTTGAAGAACCGCATGGTCTAAAAACGGGGTACCATTGGTGGACCAATAACGGGCTAGCTCTTGACTTGAAAACGCGAAGATTTCAGTACCCTGGATCAACGACCAAATGCTCAAACTTCAACGTCAAAAATGGTTAATCCGTTAGATTTACCTTCGATCCTCACCATTGCAAAGAAAAAGCAATTGTGGACGCAAGTGCGCCAAGACTTGCATCATAACTGGATCTCCTTACAGCGAATGATCGAAGTAAAGTGTACAGCCTTGAACAATTGCCAGACGATTGTGAAAGTATAATCAGTTGCCTCAGCAAAGAAAAGGAATTCAAATTTGCCAAGCCAAACCAAAAAGCCCATTAGGTAAGCTCAGCGAAGAGTTGGACTCGGAAGAAGACCACAGTATCCCTCCTACTGATGACGACATTGGCGATTTCTCTGTGGGATAAACGTGGTGACGACAATGCAGCATGCAATTTCAGTGATGGATTCTTTTCAGATGACGTCAGATTCGAAATGTGGATTCAGTTCTACATGTGAGATGGTTGGGCAGAGACTGAATGTGCTGGAATGGAAAATAAAATATATCTGTAACTTCCGCAAGTAAAAAACAAGAAAAAAGAAAGAAACAATGAAGTGAGGAAATTGTAAAATGACAAGTTAATAAAGTTTTTGAACAAAATTTGGTGATCTTTAATTCATTAGGACATAAATTTCCCTTTTTATACAAGTACATCTACATCTACATATTATATACTCTGCAATTCACAAAATTGTGAGTGGCAGAGGGTGCTCAGCACCAAAGCTAATCTCTTTGCTGTGCATTCCAATCCCTAATCGTACGAGGGAAAAAAGAATTCATATAAGAATCAGTCCGGCACCTTATTTCTCTAATTTTATCTTTCCTGTCCTTCTGACTCAAATAGGTTGGTGGAAGAAGTATTTCACTACACTCAAAAGTTAAAGTGGGAGTACGCATGTTTACCAGTAAGTTTAAACGAAACGTGTGTCGTCTATCTACCAGGGACTCCCAGCCTAGTCTACTAATCAGTTCTGTGATGCTTTCATAAGGACTGTAGCAAGCGGTCACGAATCGAGCGGCTCTTCTCTGTACTTTCTCTATACTTTCGATCAACCCCTTACGAAACGGATCCCAAATGGCACAACAAAAGTCCAAATAAGTAGCCGGTATTTGGACCACCTCTTGAAAATCAGTCATTTTACATTTTTTTAATCCTTTGATTTTGGAAAATTAAAACTGGTTATTGACGTTTTTAACCCCTTCACGATTGTTTATAGTAGCAAGTGACATCAAAATTATCCATATTTAGAGTGACTAGGAAAATCGCAAGGACCAAAATAAAAGTGGTAGCCCGTATTTGGACTGTTCTCCTCTAGCTATTAATTACTCCGTGAAACACTAAAAGTGTGTTGTGGAAGCTACGACGCATCTATGCTTTATTCATCGGAACGGATATACGAGACATGGCTTTCCTTCTTCTCTTCGATTTTGGTCACCTAAGGAGCATGAAAAGTTTTTTTTTCTGACATCCAAGAACTGTTGAAAATAATGGAGCAGGCATCTCATTAACATTGAAAAACTTCGGGTGAATTTTCGTTACCAATAAACAGCCCGAAACGAAGAACTCCATGACTTCACCAAATTCTGGTTTATGCAGCTGATCGAGATACAGAAAACACGTCTATTTTTTTAACCACTTCACGGATCAAGTTGAAAATGCAACATGTGTACCAACATTGTCAAAAATGTATTGGTTGCAATGGAACATTACCCCCACACGGCAACAAATTTACCACTATGATGAATAGAGACCAGGTTATATGCATCTGCATGTCTGCATATGCATTTGCATATTAAGCCCATTTTCACCTGTTATTACATATTTTACCTAAAACCTAGTTATTATGCATATTTTCGTTATATTTACAATATGTTTCGTTAGTGTACCTTGTTAATAAATAAAATCTTACGTTGTAGACGGCTAAACCTACTAGCAGCACAGCTCTTACTCTTCGACGACTCCCTGAAGAACTACGACCCACGTTTGGGAAGGTAAACAAACTGATTTCATCAACAAACAAAGCGTTTCTGAAGGCACGTTCTCGTAATAATGCCTATAAAAAAAAAAAAAGAACCAAATGTGCCTTTACCTCCGGAACCAGTGGTAACTCGATGGGAGACCTGGGTTGAAGCTGTACTGTTTTACAGTGAACATTTCGAGGCCATTAAAGGTGTAGTAAACGACTTTGATAGTGGAGAGGCTATGACAGTTTGTCAGTACAAGGAAGCATTTAACAATTCTAGTATTAAAACCATAGCTGTGAATAGCATTCGGTTTTCCCAACAAACTAATACTTAATGTAGAAAAGACACAGTTACTTCAGTTTGTTGCAAAAAAAAAAAGGACAGCTATAATGTGATATCAGAAGGAAAAGCAATCAATGAAAGTAATTTCACAAAATTCCTGGGTGTATGTATAGATAACAAATTGAACTGGAAACAGCGTATTCAACAACTTCTTAAAAAACTGAATTCTGTAACATTTTCACTTAGGGTAATATCTAGAATAGCTAATATAGAAACCAGAAAGTTAGTATATTTTGCTTATTTTCATTCCCTGCTCATTTATGGCATCTCATTCTGAGGAAACTCGTCACAAGCACAGAGGGTATTTAAATTGCAAAAACGTGCTATAAGAACTATTTGTGGAACAAGCCCACAGACGTCGTGCAGAAATCTATTTAAAAACCTGGGTGTACTATCAATGCCAGCACAGTATGTATACTCCGTACTATCATTTGTAGTGGAAAATCCTGAACACTTCAATCTTAATGCTGACATACATAGCCATAATACTAGGAATAAATATAATATTCACAAGGATTACAAATCACTGTCAATTGTACAGAAAGTGTTAACATTTACTGGAGCATCCTTATTCAATGTCTTACCAACAGAAATTAAATGTTATCTACAAAAACCCAACTACTTTAAGTCCAAACTGAAAGAGTTTCTGCTTCAGAATCCATTTTACTCTGTGAAAGAATTTTCTTCTTGGAATTTGGTAACTAAGAATGACTGATAAAATGATATATATGGTGTATGGAAGGGGAAGGTGACAAAGTTGTCCACATTACTAAAATGATATATGGTTTTTCTTTCTGTTGAAACTTTTGACAAATGGAGTAATTACACTGTTTACAAAATTTCACTCATATATAGTAACTAACATGGGATAGCATGCACTCAAAAACTGCTGTGAAAAATTATCATACTAACAGGTTTTTAAGTAATTGACTGCTTATGAGTTGTGGTAACTGGTTGTTAGATGCTGGTAACAAGTTTATACACTGTTCCACATAATAAGTATTAATTAACTCGGGATTGTATTTATAGATTACAGGAAATGTTGGTTATACTAATAGGTCGTAACTAACTTGTTGTCAATATATAACAATATTATCAATTATATAGTAATATTGACATTACTAATAAGTGTATGTACTGTTCCACATCCCCGAGATTATTCTCACATGGGATCAAAGTGAACATATCTATCTATCTATCTATCTATCTACCTTCCAGAATTATAAAGCTTGAAACTAAATGTTTGACGTTGACTGAATCTATTCAGTTAATGAACAAAATCAGCATTGCCAGAGGTATTCCTGTGTAAAGTGAAGTTTGAAAATATTTTGAACAATAACCCAGGTTTTGAACCTTTGTGTCAAATTGATAGTTTTAGTAATAGGACGGGTGAACTTTTTGCAGAAACAATGATAATTAACACAGCACCCAATTTCATATACTGCCCAGTTACGTCAGTGAATGTGGAACGGTCCATAGCCACTTATAAAAACATTTTGAGAGATCGAAGAAACAATTTTACTATTGAATATTTGGAACAGTACCAGATTGTTTACATTTAAAAAAAAAAAAAAAAAAAAAAAAAAAAAAAAAGGAAGTTAAATAATTGTTAATTATCAAATTTATAAACATGTTATTCGACTAATTTAATAATTACAGGCTGATTTTGAAATAAAAATCTAAAAATTACTTTTTTGATATTATATAATGTTGCATATTTTGACAGTTCCTGACACTTTTTATCCATGTTTTAAGCATTTTTCATGCATATTTCCACGAATATATCTAGCTTTTTGTGTTGTATATAATCCGGTCTCTAGTGATGAACTTGGGAGTGGAAAATAATCTCGATTGACATTTGACGAGCTTGTAATAGCTACACTACGGGCAGTTGGGTGTTATAAGACGCGGTTGGGTTTTGGTGTTTCTGAGGCTGGGGAGTGAGCTAAGAGCTGCTATTGTCTCTCCTCGCATTGTTCTCCGCACCCAGATACCAACTAGGACGGGACTCATAGCATACAGGCATCGCTACCGCAAGGCTCAATCCTGGCTCCTAAACTACACACACCAAACTCAGTTTTACTGTCACTATTATGATTCTAAGGCTTGTCGACGTCGAGGCGTTAGGGCACAGGCCATGAATGGGGCCAAGGAACGGGAAGGAATTCGAACACGGGACTCTTAGCATACAGGCATCGCTACCTCAAGGCTCAATCCTGGCTCCTAAACTACTCACACCTAACTCAGTTTTACTGTCACTATTATGATTCTACGGATTCTCGACGTCGAGACGTTAGAGCACAGGCCATGAATGGGGCCAAGGAACGGGAAGGAATTCCAACACCAAAGCTGGTCGGGTGGACGGGGATTCGAACCCTTGTCTTCCCGCAAGCCGACCACCACCTACGAGGCTCGGTGAAAAGAGTCTTGGCTGCGTGTGATGCTTGTTAAGCCTTCGACAGAGAAGACAGGAAACATTAAGCACTGTGGGGAATGACATTACAAAACTGATGTCAGACCTCAGTTCTTATATGCTGTGGAGACCCCGCTGGTGACCAGGAAAGGCACCATGGATGATTTGGAAAAAGCTGAAAGACGTATGCTGAAGAAAATTCATGCGTCAAGAGTGCTCCCGAATGGAACCTACAGACTGCGAATGTTATTGCAGCAACGTAAGGCATGAAGTAATTAATAAGCTGCTTTAATGAGTGTCATGGCAGTGATGACGCGTGCTCCCGGAGACAGAACAAGTGTCGTGCATGTCCAGCCTATATTTCCGTGTAGCTTCGGTAACATATTGTTTTCTGGTCCAGGACGCATTTCAACCTAACCACTACGATGAAGTAAGATGGATCGATATTTGGGTAGATGCATAGTAGTTATTAAGCAAGAAATACATTTTACTATCCACGGCATAAGAAGGTACAAATATCGTATTACGAAAATTTGCCAGCGATTTTAGATTCCTTGTAGGAAATGCTATCGTTGACGACAGAGGCATTTTTTAGAAATGACCGTCGATGGCACTGCCAACACTAACGCAGACGGTTACATTCCTGATGTCTTATATGAAAGATAGATTCCAATTGCCTTAATATGCACTTTTTATATACAGGAAAGTGTGTTCCAAATTTTTATCAAACAGGTCAACTGAGTGTCCTTATTGGACCGTTAGCGGTAATGTTTCACGTAGCTTCAATTTCTTATTTTTAATACAGGATGTCCATAAATGAATATCGGGGTTTTAATGCTTTATAAGATTTATTACATTATCCTTACAGTTATAAATGATATGTCAAATGAAAGAGCAACTCAAACAGTTTTATATACAAGCTTACAAGTGTTCTATGTGGTCACCATTTGTCACACGGCACACATCAAGTCTGTAGCCGAGTTCTTCCCAAACGTTGAGCAGTGTGTCTTCAGTAACTGTTGCAACAGCTGATTCAATCCTCTGTCATAATTCAAGGAGGTCGGCTGGTAACGGAGGCACATACACACGATCCTTGATGAAACCCCAAAGGTAGAAATCGCATGGCGTTAGGTCAGGTGAACGTGGAGGCCACGCATAGCAAGCTCTGTCATTGGGCCCCTTGCGGCCAATCCAGCGGTCGGGTACAGTTACGTTCAACCAACCGAGTACTTCGTTATGCCAGTGAGGTGGCGCACCATCTTGCTGGAAAATGAAGTTTTCTGGTTCATATTGTTCCAACTGAGGGAAGAGCCATTGCTCTAGTGTATCAAGGTAAGAAGTACTAGTTACAGTGGGTTCATCAAAAAACAAAGGTCCGTAAACATTCCGCCGGGATACGGCACAAAAAACATTGAGTTTAGGGGAGTCTCGTTGCACTTGTACGATCTCTTGAGGATTTTCTGAGCCCCAGATCCGCACATTATGAGTGTTAACATGTCCACTGAGGTGAAAGGTCGATTCATCACTGAAGACAACTTGATGTAGAAAATCTTCATCGTCATGTAACAACATTTCGTTAGCGAATTTGGCACGTAAACCATGGTCTGCAGGCTTTAGAGCCTGTAACAACTGTAAACGGTAAGGACGTAGTTGCAAGCGTTTCCTTAAAACTTTCCAAACAGTCGACTTAGAAATTTCTAATTCGCGACTAGCCTTCCGAACAGATTTCTTTGGGCTAATAGTAAACGACTCTCTCACTCGCTCAACAGTCTCTTCGCTAACTCTTGGTCGTCCCGCGCTCTTCCCTTTACAAAGGCAGCCTGTATCTTCAAACTGATGATACCATCTACGGATGTTATTGTCACTTGGAGGATTACGCCCGAATTTAATGCGGAACGCACGCTGCACAGTAACTACAGATTCAGTCTTTGCAAACTGTAAAACACAAAACGCTTTCTCTTCACTAGTCGCCATCTTTGCTACTACCGTATTCTAGCGGATCGTAGCAGAAACATTTCACGCACATGCGCACTAGTGCCAACGAACAAAACTGTTTGAGTTGCTCTTTCATTTGACATATCATTTATAACTGTAAGGATAATGTAATAAATCTTATAAAGCAT
The DNA here is from genome assembly GCA_031002005.1 of Vandiemenella viatica. Lineage (NCBI taxonomy): Eukaryota > Metazoa > Arthropoda > Insecta > Orthoptera > Morabidae > Vandiemenella > Vandiemenella viatica. Next base: position 12,391,446 of record JARYHS010007075.1, read on the forward strand.
TAAAACCCCGATATTCATTTGTGGACACCCGGTATATTATATTGTGTTAAAATATAAGTATAACATAAAAAAACTTCGATCTATAGTATGAAAACCGATTCTAAGGTAATGACTAAAGAAAAGAAAAATATCTAAATGAAATTTATATTTTTTGCTTCTACAAGTTAATATTTGGTATTAATCCAAAAAAGGATAGAGTATTTCTATACACGACAAGAGCCGCGCGTACGAATCAGCGGGTAAATGCTAGTCTGTACATATAATAAACAACCTAAAACTTATCCTCAGACATCAAAGAATTTGTAGCAACCGTTTAGTCTGCACATTCGTCGATTTTAAAAAGCATCTGACTCAGTTGATCTAGACTCATTATTCCAAATATTGAAAGAACAAGGCTTAGACCCCAAAACTCTTGCTTTAATACAACAAACACTAACAGATACAAAGTCCAAAATAAAATTTTTAGGGGAAATATCAGAACCCTTCATTATTAAAACAGGAGTAAGACAAGGAGACGGACTTTCTCCGTTACTGTTCAACTGCGTACTTGAAAAGTGTTACAGGAATGGCGGAAACAAAAATCTATCCTTGGAATTGACCATCCGATTATATTAGGCAGAGGAAAATTAAAGATAGATTGCCTGGCATTTGCAGACTTAGCAATCTTAACCCGTGACATTGCAATAGCCCAAAATCAGATCGAGAAAACAGAATTTATGACCTGCAATAAAGAAACACCAAAATACATGGAGACAAAATATGGAAAAATCAAACGAGTCTCATACTTCAAGTATCTCGGTGAAACAATCCAAGAGAATTGAACTGAAGCAAAAGCTAATTAAATTAGATGCCAAAAGATGGAAACAGCTTATCGCCCAACACAAAAAGTCTACAACAAAAAACTGCATCTCCAAGCACACAAAACTGAGACATTACAATACAGTTATTAAACCAGAATGTCTTTATGGATCAGAAACACTTATTTTGACCAGAAAAAAAGATATAGAAAACATTGAGAAAAAGAACGCAAAATTATAAGGAAAGTTTTGGGCCCAAGACTGATAGGAGACCAGTACAGACTCAAAACCAATCAGGAAATTTTACAATATGCAGACATTCACAGTGATCTTAGAAAACGTCGACTAAAATTTTATAGACACATCAAAAGAATGAACCCTAACAGACTGACAAGACAAATAGTTGAATTCTATGAAAACCGAAGTAAATGAATATCGGATACTATGAAATGGGTTGGAGAAATCAAGAAAGACCTCAAATTAGCAGGAATTGCTCCAGAAGGTATCGAAAACAGAGACATATTTAAATCCAAAATTCACAAGTGGCAAGTTGACCTGGAGGACAGATTTAAGAAAAGACCAGGAACAATATGGTCAGGTGAGAGAAAAGAAGCCTAAAACAAACTTATGAAGGAAATATGGGCACAAAGGAAAACGAACAAACGCTTCTGAGTACTTTGCGTAGTCCTAATGGGCTTATCCGCAAATACAAGGGGTGATCAAATGAAAAGGTACGAAACGACACGGTGGGTACAAATGTATACTTTATTCAAAATATACACCATAGGCCTGAGCACAACGATCCCACTGATGAACAAGCCGCAGGATTCCTTGTTCCCAGAATTCCTGTGGCCTTGACGAGACCCAGTCCTTCACAGCGTCCTCGAGTACGTTGTCTGAGTTGAAGCGCTTCCCTTTCAGGTGTTTCTTCAGTGGACCAAACACATGGAAATCGCAGGGCGACATGTCCGGACTGTAGGGCGGATGGTCTCCTACTTGAACTTGACCAGTTCCATGTGTGTGACTCTGGAGACATGTGAACGCGCGTTATCACGGAGAAGAACCACACCCTCCGTGAGCAGCCCCGGTCTTTTGATCTTGATGGACCTGCGTAGACGTCGGAGTGTCTCACAGTACACATCCCCCACCTGTCCTCATACGGACTACCGCTTCATTTGGACGCCGCTTTTGATAAGAGCCTCTGCTCTCTACTGCGCATGCGGGCGCCCGCGCATGCTCCGATCCCAGTCAGAGACTCCAATCGCATTCCCAGATGTCTCGCTACGTTCTCCCATGGCGGAATATGCAAATATTTAACAGTTACGTTTTTAGGTCCTTTCGTACCTTTTAATTTGATCACCCCTTGTAATAATAATAAAAATAAACAACTCTCTGACATCTATGACGTCACCTGTCACGCCATGACGTCACTCTATGACATCGCTCTATGACGTCATGCTTTACCCCCATTGTTCTTGGTTGTGCACGTTATTTAATAACATTTCTAAGCATGCGCGAATAAATTAACTTACAGAACACTGAAATAAAAGTATGTATTGCGTTTAAATCGACATCTAAATCATTAGATGCTTATATTTACATAATATTCTTTGATATACAGAAGTATTCTTTAAATTCTTTGTCCACAGATATGTAAAATAAAAGATTTGTATTTCGAGCATCAATGATAGCGAAAGTTGTGATTAGATTGTTACGTAGGATGGGTCAGAATTACAACTAGCATTTGAGGTTACAACAGAGGACATGAATAATTTTTAAAAATAATTTAATTCGTTTGAACGGAAATAGTTGCACACTGATCGCGACCTATGCAGCCTTCACTAAAATTAAAACAAATATTATGTGGCAATATGTAAGTTTATAAGATTTATTTTAATTTCCTTTGCTTCCACTAAGCAATATTACTGAGGCTATTATTTCAGCACCATGTAACTGTGTCAGCCATTCAAATGTTTTAATATCGGTCTGAATCACGGATAACAAAAAAGGAAGCTGTAAAAACCCCGGAAGATTTTTGTACAAATTTATATCGTGATGCATTATTGCCACTAACATACGATAGAGTAGGCCTACATGTTTTAATATGTGTGATATTGAACTATTGTTGTTCTTTATTTTTAGCATTCACCGTTCTCACTGGGGTCATTATTACAGCCAACGTAAGCTGTCTCAGCAGTTAAAATATCGATCTTCATCAGAAGAAAAGAAAGAAAAAGAAAAAAAAAAAAACCGCCAATGTAGCTCAGCACCTTCAGGCGTCCCCACACTCGTCGGTTAGGTACAAAGGACGCAAGCCCATCCTGATTGAGGTTTCATGCGGTTTCCCGCATTCACCTAGGCAAGCGCTGGCACGGTCGCCATTTCCACTTGTCATGCAGCGCAGAAAAAGTTATACACTTCTGGAAATTGAAATAAGAACACATTGACGCCGGTGTGTAAGACCCACCATACTTGCTCCGGACACTACGAGAGGGCTGTACAAGCAATGATCAAACGCACGGCACAGCGGACACACCACGAACAGCAGTGTTGGCCGTCGAAGGGCGCTAGCTGCGCAGCGGTTGGGCACCGCCGCAGTCAGTGTCAGCCAGTTTGCCGTGGCACACGGAGCTCCATCTCAGTCTTTAACACTGGTAGCATGCCGCGACAGCGTGTACGTGAACCGTATGTGCAGTTGACAGACTTTGAGCGAGGGCGTATAGTGGGCATGCGGGAGGCCGGGTGGACGTACCGCCGAATTGCTCAACATGTGGGGCGCGAGGTCTCCACAGTACATCGATGTTGTCGCCAGTGGTCGGCGGAAGGTGCACGTGCCCGTCGACCTGGGTCCGGACAGCAGCGACGCACGGACGCACGCCAAGACCGTCGCATCCTACGCAGTGCCGTAGGGGACCGCACCGCAACTTCCCGGCAACTTAGGGACACTGTTGCTCCTGGGGTATCAAAGAGGACCATTCGCAACCGTCTCCATGAAGCTGGGCTACGGTCCCGCGCACCGTTAGGTCATCTTCCGCTCACGCCCCAACATCGTGCAGCCCGCCTCCAGTGGTGTCGCGACAGGCGTGTATGGAGGGACAAATGGAGACGTGTCGTCTTCAGTGATGAGAGTCGCTTCTGCCTTGGTGTCAATGATGGTCGTATGCGTGTTTGGCACCGTGCAGGTGAGCGCCACAATCAGGACTGCATACGACCGAGGCACACAGGGCCAACACCCGGCATCATGGTGTGGGGAGCGATCTCCTACACTGGCCGAACACCTCTGGTGATCGTCGAGGGGACACTGAACAGTGCACGGTACATTCAAACCGTCATCGAACCCATTGTTCTACCATTCCTAGACCGGCAAGGGAACATGCTGTTCCAACAGGACAATGCACGTCCACATGTATCCCGTGCCACCCAACGTGCTCTAGAAGGTGTAAGTCAACTACCCTGGCCAGCGAGATCTCCGGATCTGTCCCCCATTGAGCATGTTTGGGACTGGATGAAACGTCGTCTCACGCGGTCTGCACGTCCAGCACGAACGCTGGTCCAGCTGAGGCGCCAGGTGGAAATGGCTTGGCATGCCGTTCCACAGGACTACATCCAGCACCTCTACGATCGTCTCCATGGGAGAATTGCAGCCTGCATTGCTGCGAAAGGAGGATATACACGGTACTAGTGCCGACATTGTGCATGCTCTGTTGCCTGTGTCTATGTGCCTATGGTTCTGTCTGTGTGATCATGTGTTGTATCTGACCCCAGGAATGTGTGTATAAAGTTTCCCATTCCTGGGACAATGAATTCACGGTGTTCTTATTTCAATTTCCAGGAGTGTACTTTTAGCACACTTCTCTCCTCTAGATTAAGTACGTCGGATCCAATAAGCCCGGTCTGAGTTCGGGCAGCACGTACGCCCTGTACTCCCCTCTCATGGTTCACACTGGCCACCTGTGTACAACAGGAGTCGATGGCATGCGGCTCTTGGATGGCCAGATCGAGGGGAAAAAAAATTTCCCTGAAAAATATGTGTTACTGTTATAAACTAAAAAGTACGAATCTTTTTTGTCGTCATTCTGATAAAGTCATGGTGTACTTGTTTGCAGCCGTCACCCCAGATAAGCTTCTAGACCATCACGCAACAGTTCTGCGTGTTATCCACTGCTCTCATTCAGAATACAGCGTCGACCAGGATTTGTCACCCCAGCAAGTAAGATGAAAGTAGGTACCCACACTTTATGAAATGAATACTCACTAGTAATAAAATAATTTATAAGTCCGCGAATGCTGATAGAAAGTTTACAAACATTCCAGGAATTTTTCTTATACAGATACTAATTAGTACCACAAACATAGTTTTATTAAGCGATGACGCCAGCAACCTTTCTGGCCAATGCGTGCTTCAAAGTCCACCGTCAGCGCATTCTGAACATATGTACTGGAGTCTCTGCATTATGGTACTCGACATATGGCCCAACTCATTCGAAATCTGCATTACCGTTGATTCTTATTTCTTAAGCCGAATACAGAACTTCCGAATCTTCAATGATAAATAGTCTAAGCGTTCTACTCGTGTGAAAGGAACGAGTTGCAATACACTATTTCTGGTACGTATTTCAGAATCAACGCTGAACAGCGAGGAAACATTTCACTATTTGCACAATATACCACTATCTTTCGGTACATTACACAAATTACGCCGATTCTTCGTAACTTGTACCAATACCAGAAGTTGAGAGTATAGCTCTGAAGGAATGGCTAGTTTGAAGGCTATTTTACCGTTTCTTTTACTGGTAGTTTGTTCACTTCGTACCGTAATAAGACAGTCGTGTCTATGTGCACTGGCCCCAAGTGGAACTGAGGTACAGAGTAGCCTTCCTCACATATGCCAAGATATACTTAATTTCCTATATTGCTATACGTTCCAAAAAAATAACACTGTCACTATAACTTACGGAATGATCCATCAATCCGACTGTTGGTCTTAGATCCGAGAGTTTAGTTTTATCAAAAGTGACAAAAGAATATTTTTGCTATTCTCAACAGACGTAGCGGAGATTCTTTGGAGTCTCAGTGACTGTTGCATCTTATTTATACAGAGTGCGCGAAAGGCAAAGCGCAATTAGCGCTATCCCACATCTGATACCAAATTCTCAACCTAAAACTACACTTTATCTGTCATCCTTCACTGAACCACACGTTATCTATATGAGTAGATCTACACGCCTGAGGACGGTGTCTTAAAGCTCTCCGATGAGGTACATACCACGTTGCGGAAGTAATATCACTCCGCGACCCCCACCGAACCACTCGACAAAGTCACTGCTGCGCCGTCCTGATCAAATTTTTCAGAGGACCAGATGGAGATTTTTTGTGCTTACTAGAGGGTGAGGAATACATTTTACCGCAGAAGAAGGCCAAAAATGGTCGGTAGAAACTTCGGCATTTAATACCAAGAACCAGCGCCAGTCGAAGAACATGGAAACGAGTTTTTACAGTATTACCAATAGACATAGCGAAGGCGAGTCACTAGTACACTAACTTCACGCTGTGGGGTTTATGATTTCGAGTCTAAGGAATGGAAGGTTTCAATATACAAGTATTCATGCATTAGAACGAGAGTGTGTTTTCCTTATGAAGATTTACAACAGCGACTAAGAATTTATAAAATGGCTGAGAGAGTGGAATATATAGAAGGTGGCTGTATAAAAATTCGTTCTTAGCTAACAGATCGTCAAGATCTCAGCGTTAAGGCATGCGGCCATTGTCTAAAAGCAAGGAAAATCCCACTTCTGACACCAATTGTAACACTCACCGGCGCCGCCATCTTGCTCGTCGTCCTTGTAGGCCTCCGGCGGCGACAGCGTCACGCTTTCGCCATCCACGAACTCCACCGGTGGCTCGTAAGTCGACACCTGTAAACAACAAGTGAATAGTGAACGCACACGCAGGTAGATTGCATCTCACCTGCTACTTGCAACGGATCAGCAACCCTGGCTTTCTTAAGTAATATCGCGAATAAATACCGGCGCGTATTTCTTGGTTTTGTTATAGAGAGATTTGTGCTGATTTGGTAACCTGTGGCAGTTAGCTCTACCACCAATAGCCAATGTTTAGTGAAGAATATGACGCAGGATTTTCTGGGGTCTATAAGAAGCTTACTGATTAGAATTTTCAGTGGCCTTAAACAGTCTGTATGCGTCTTTGAATACACCTAGACAAATGGCAGCTGTGGTAGATATATGATTATAGACTCAGCTCATAAGAAATGTGAAGATTTCTGAATAATTCAAAGCAGAAGAATTGAGATCTCAAGCAACTAAACAAGAATTTTTGAAGAGGTAAAATCATTGCTAAAATTTAGAATGTCAAGAAGATTGATTCAGTGTGATATGCAGCCTGACCTTGAAACTGTCCTCCTTTCATTTCCATTCAGGTGATCTTTCAACTTTAACTTAGAGGCATTTATGGTATATTCAAAATTTTCCATTACTTCTTGCTCACGAATGCAGTAAACGATTGAACAGATATACCAGTACTCCCGCTTCGATTCGTCGCCAGACACAGATGAATTGAATCACGTACGATATCTGAATGTGCCTGTTGTCATGTTTTCTTAGAGACAAAGATGCCTTTGTTTTAATCACACCCTTTACTAACGCCGTCACTGTTACAAGAAGAAACCCTCAAAGGAAAAAGGGTTCCTCGCTTCAGTTACACAATATCACAGTACAGGTCTGTTCATCTATAAACTGCCCTCAGTAGCGCGATATCTCCTCAAAAACTGCAGAACCTTTTATTAAATAAGAAACGGTGCATAAATTAATAGACAGAATGATCACAGAGACATACTAGCATTCTGCTGGAATGTTAAAGTAGCGTCTAGATATTCTTTACTTTTGGAACCCGGCTGTAGCCCAAAAAAATATTAACACAGCTGATACTTAAGAAGAAAATTACAAGATCCTCACTCGACGTGGATACAGCATGATACGGGAAAGGTCACGGTGAAGCACAAGGTACAAAAAGTCTTCACGGTAGAAATGTATCAGTTGCTGGACTCTTGAAGAGTCTTGTCGAGTTAATGAGGATTGTTCACCACACTGAACGGTGACGAAGCGTACCTGTTGGTGCTGACCACCCCCGCCGGGGCCACTGGAGGTGGTGGTCGAGGCCTCAGTGCGCCGGTGGCTGCCGGCGTCTACGTCGACGTCATCGTCGTCGAGTGTCTGCTGTGGCGACCAGTCGGAGCGCATCGGCGGTGATTCCTGTAACAGCGGACCCCACACCTGACACCAAAACTTATGCGAGAGCCATAACCCAGTAAGCCTAGCTTAACCGTTAATCAACCAATGTCTACAAAAAAATTTGATTGGTAAGGAGTCTAACATTTTTGTATCTACGACGGAAAACTCTTCAATTTTCATGACAGGTAATTTCACCAATATCTCCCGTCACGGTCGCGGTTTTGAACGTAAATGTTCTGGTGCCGTACATAATCTAAAACAAAGCTCTCCTTTCGACTCAACTCTCACCTAATCTCCTAATCCTAAAGCTACGAGTAACTACCAGACTTATGCTAATGAGTTCGTAATACGAAACATAACACATCAGCTTAATATTCCCTTGGTTTTCTTCATTAATTATTCTCTTGTGCGCATCTCATTCGAAGCGAAGTTTCCTTTGAGTAATCTAGTAATTCCGCTGTGTGTCAACTACATCAGATGTTATCCAAACATCAAATATCGCATTTTGTCCACCGGCAGACGGTTCTAGAATAACACCAAAGAAATGTAACACTACCACAACACCACCTATTGATTGTTTCTTTAAGTATCGAGTATTCAGCCCGATAGATGGCTGTACAGTATTCAAGCCCACTTGCTGGGCTGATAATAAATTTATGGACTGTGAGATAAGATTTAGCATGACACGAATTGTTGGGAACAAATTTGTCATTTCACACATAGTTTTTTGTATGACTGTACCGAGCAGTGTAAAAAGGAAACTATGTGTAAAAAAAAAAAAAAGGTTACTCTCTTGATTCTTCACATAATGCGTACATTTACTAGTAAAGTAGCTTCTAAGACAGTCATAAAAGACAGGTCGAACGAAGTGTTCTCACAAATCATTCCTTGCCCTTAGCTTAGCTAAATAGAGTTATTAACTAACGTCCATAACCCTGATCTTGTAACGTTACACATGTTTCGATTATAGTTTACATAGCGATACACTTGGAACTACTTAGATACTTCAGAAATAATGTTAATGATTTTGCACCATTGAAAGCAATGCGAAATAAATCTTAAGGCGCATCCATTAATTACGTGGAGGGAGTGGTCCATCGAAATCTCACTAAACCTCACCAAGGGGGAGGGGGGGGGGAATGTCGTCGGAATTCTCACGTGAGGTTTCGAAACTCTTGAAGGACAGTAGAGCTAAAAAAAAAAAAAATACTTCCACAAATAATAACGTGAATATCGACTTTAGGGGGACTGTACCGTATAGAAACAACGCGGAAACTGTCCTTAAGGGGGGTATAACCACCCTTGGAAGCATAAGAGTTAAAAAAGAGGTCACAAAAAATAACGACGTCGATTAGCGGGGGGAGGGGGGGGACAAGACGGTCAAAATCTTAGGGTGGGGCGCGATCAGACCTCACCAAATCTCACCAGAAACGGGGGTCCAGAATTCCAGAAAAACACCTCACGTGATTAATTGACGCCCCCTAAATGTTACGTTATGCCGCGTAATATTCCATTTAATACTTTTTCAGTCCGCTGAGATCGCGATAAATGTGTAACTACTTTCATGCTCACGAATTAGTGCTTTCCGTAACATTGCGCTCTAAAAAGAAACTTAAATTACTCTGCTGTACCGCCAAATGCCAGTTGTAATTCTTACCCAGGGTAAATTTCTAGATAATTAAAATTTACTATAATATTGTTGTTCTAAAATTAAACCTTTCATCTCAGACGTCTGTGGGCAAAAAATTTATCGGGAATATCTACATCGAACGAACATAAATAAATAAAAATCAAACAATAATCTCTATGTTAATGTAAACGCAATTCATATTTCCCTTTCAGTGTTTGAACATCTCATTTCTTCCCGTATGCTTCACCAAGTAGAACTGTTATTAAATGACGTTTGTAACCTCGAGTTGGAGTAACATCTCTGGCCGTTGTAGGCCGGGGGCGTGACGTCAGTGCCACGGTCGCGGTGACACAATGACCAAGCTCAGCCTTACAATGCATCAAGAAATAACCGACAGCTTGTCTGATCAACATGGACTGCAACACATTCACCGTTGCCCAGTTAATCTCATCCTATATTACTTAATATTTTGTAGGAAACATTTAATTTAATTGTGCTGGAACGCACGTTTTGGTGGAAATCTCCCTACATGCCCATTTTACCCCCTTTCCTATACCCACCTACTTTTGCCTTCTACAAATTTCAACTTTAAATTGTTACAGTGTTTTTGGTAAATTATTGATCACTTCTCTTGGTAACTTATTCCAATCCCTGACACCCTTACCTGCGAAAGAGAATCTTGAGGTCATGGTCATCTTTTCCCTTCCATGCATTACTTTTCATTCTTACACCAATATCTTTCCATACGTCATCACTAATATACGCCTTGTACACTCCCATGACCCTCTTCACCCTCCTCCTGTCTTGCAATGAATCCCATTCCAGCTCTTTGATCATATCGGTTATTGATTGTGTTCGTCCATGTTCCATTTGCTGATGCTACATTGATTTGTAATGCCGTACGCTAAGAAATGTTTATAGAGAGTCGTTTGAGGGTGTAGAGTGCTAATTTCGCCGCCCCCGTCTCGCTCAGGTTTTCGCTGCGGCCAGCAGCTTCCCCTCCCTTGCTGCTGACGCAGTGGTGCCACTCTCTTTCCCTGCAATTTCCCTCGCCCGTAGCCGGTGCTCTCATATCGATCTATCGCGCGGGAAGCGGTCGACCTGTCGGGGAAATTGCTTCAGTGGAGCCATCGAAGCGCGCAAATGGGGCTTTCTCGTCACGCGAGTCGCGGCGCGCATTAAGCGGGCTTCCTCGACTGCAGTGCAGCGAGCGAGGAGTGCACTCCACTAACGAGGCGCCAGCAGCCAGTGTCACAGCGCGAAGCTGACACAACGTAACGCCAGTCAAAACAGAGCAGACAAGCAAGTAAGGGTGACATAACCCTCTAGTGCAGCTAACAAAAACATGCTGACAGTACGAGAAAATTTCTACAGACAGAAAGCAATAAATGAAGGAGAAAATATAGGCCTAATCAATGACAGCATTCATCTGACGAATCAAACTTTATTCAAAACACTTTAAAAATTCCATAATATATATATATATATATATGACTCTATATCCCCCAAGCTATTCACATCAGTCCTAGAGTTGGCAATGTCAAAAATCCAATGGCAAAACCGAGGTTTGAGAATAAATGGAAGAAATCTCAACAACTTAAGATTCGCTGATGATATAGTTTTACTCTCAAACAGTCTGGAAGAGCTCAAAGAACTGATAAATGAACTAGAGACAGCGTGCAGTGAAGTGGGCCTTAAAATAAATATATCAAAAAGCAAAATCATGCAAAACAAATGGGCAGAAAAAGATAAAGACAAGGCGGACATGAAAGATTCTGGTATTGAGTCCGTAGATCAGTACATCTATCTTGGCCAACTGATCAATATGAATGGTGACTCAAAGCCTGAGATCTACAGACGGATAAAGCTGGGCTGGAGAGCATATGGAAGAAATTCCATAGTTTTTAAATCGAACATGCCAATACATCTTAAAAAACAGGTATTTGAACAATGTGTATTACCGGTCCTCACATATGCCTGCCAGACTTGGACCCTAAATAGTCACACGAAGCAAAAACTGAGAACTGCCCAGCGAAGTATGGAAAGAGCAATGCTAGGGTTTACAAGAAGAGACAGGAAAAGGGCTGTGCACATCCGTTCAATAACTAAAGTAACAGACATCTTAAAAATAGTCATGACCCAAAAATGGCAATGGGCCGGTCATGTTGCTCGCAAAAGAGATGAAAGATGGACTACGGTAGTGCTGGACTGGATACCAAGGAACCTGAAAAGAGCAAGAGGAAGACCCCCGGATCGCTGGGATAAGGATTTACGTCGAGTTACAGGCGTGAACTGGAAGAGGGCGGCTCAGGATCGATCGGCCTGGAAAGAACTACAGCAACACTATGTAGAATTAGGCTTAAAGAGGCTACATCCTGAAAAAAGGATTGATATAGCTGCAATAATAAAAAAATAATAATAAAAATATATATATATACAGGGTGTTACAAAAAGGTACGGCCAAACTTTCAGGAAACATTCCTCACACACAAACAAAGAAAATATGTCCGGAAACGCTTACTTTCCATGTTAGAGCTCATTTTAGTTTCGTTCTTCCACCTACGCTCAATGGAGCACGTTATCATGATTTCATACGGGATACTCTACCTGTGCTGCTAGAAGATGTGCCTTTACAAGTACGACACAACATGTGGTTCACGCACGATGGAGCTCCTGCACATTTCAGTCGACGTGTTCGTACGCTTCTCAACAACAGATTCAGTGGCCGATGGATTGGTAGAGGCGGACCAATTCCATGGCCCCCACGCTCTCCTGACCTCAACCCTCTTGACTTCCATTTATGGGGGCATTTGAAAGCCCTTGTCTACAAAACCCTGGTACCAAATGTAGAGACTCTTCGTGCTCGTATTGTGGACGGCTGTGATACAATACGCCATTCTCCAGGGCTGCATCAGCGCATCAGGGATTCCATGCGACGGAGGGTGGATGCATGTATCCTCGCTAACAGAGGACATTTTGAACATTTCCTGTAACAAAGTGTTTGAAGTCACGCTGGTACGTTCTGTTGCTGTGTGTTTCCATTCCATGTTTAATGTGATTTGAAGAGGAGTAATAAAATGAGCTCTAACATGGAAAGTAAGCGTTTCGGACACATGTCCACATAACATATTTTCTTTGTTTGTGTGTGAGGAATGTTTCCTGAAAGTTTGGCCGTACCTTTTTGTAACACCCTGTATACATGGGCGTATCCAGCGAGGGGCAGAGGGGGGCTGCTGCTCCCCCCCTAGAAGAAAAATTAAGTTGCCTTCAGTACGCTTCGACGAGTGAAGAGCTAGTTCAGGAGCACTATGGGAGAGGAAAGATTGACTGGATTATGCCTGATGAGTATGCATCGAAATTTCGTGAAAGAACACCATGAGATATTGACAAACAAAATTATTGAAATTGAAAATCCGAGACAATTAATGTTTACATAAAAAATTAACTGACTTACGATCTTAATTAACTACATAGTAGGTCCTTAGATTAAGTAGTTGGGTTACTATGATAAAAATAGTTTCCTGAATAGGTTTGAGTTTGATTTTGTAATGTCATGTTTCAGTCCCCCACCCCACTTTCTCGAAACCAAAATGAGTTGCCCCCCCCCCCCAGTTCAAATCCTGCCCCCCTCTAGTTCTGATCCTGGATACGCCCTTGTATATATATACACTGGGTTCCAACTTTAAGAATAGTGCCCATAAAAAGAGATCTAACAAAGAAGTCTACAGCAAAACAGATAAAATCACTGAAACAATCAGCAAAAGACGGGCTCGATTCTATGGCCACTTCAAATGGATGGAGGAGAACAGACTAACAAAAAAATCTTTAATTTATTTGATTCCAGACCCAAAACTGTAATGGCCTGGTTAGTAAATGTTAAAGATCTTCATTTGATGGCGCTAGAACCAGAAGATGCTTTTAACAGAGATATATTTCGGAAGAAGTTAATGACAAGTGGGACAAGCCGAGACGAACACTCCAACACTCTGGACAGAGGAGCGCAAACAGGCGCATTCAAAACGAATGAAGGAGTTCTGGACCCAAAAGTAGAAAAAACTCGATGCCAAATGCACAAAGGCTTAACGTGGTCCTAGTTGGCCTCAACGAATAAATAAATATAAAACAGACACACACACACACACACACACACACACACACACACACACACACACAAAGGCCAAATCATAGATATAATTTAAAACACAAACACACAAATCGATAGGATCCTTGCCGGAAATAATAAGTATCTCTGAACACATTACTGCAAACAGTATCAATTGCTTCTATAGTGGTTACACAAATAGAACAAGTGCGAAACAATAGTGTGCTTCCAAAATGAAGCAAGTTTGTGCGAATAGAAATACACCACAGTGTACATGTGAAACACATAAAATCAGCAAAACAAACACTGAAATGGAACTTCCCCAGACTTCATTGTAAAACAGGAAACAAAAACTGTAAGTAGAATGTAATATTCATAGCATTTAATAACAGATTAGAATTATAAAGATACTATAATAAAGTCAAAGAATGTATAATTGTATATAAACTGTTCTAGAGCGCCGAGGATGATTCAATAAACAATCGAAACGAGTTTGCCAAAATACTAAGATTTTTTTTATTTTTTATTTAACTTTACTAGACGGATAAGTCACAGACGTTATTTTTAAAAAAGAGTAGAGTGGACAAGCTACGCGAAGAAACAATCTCTGGTGGACTAGGTGATAAAGGAATACACGATTGGTCGGTTAGACCATGTGACGATTAAAAAGAATCACGATTGGCTACGAGACAAATAAGAAGCAGAGCAGCCGTGTTGTTTGTTGGTGTAGTGGTTATGGTGATTTAACGTGCCTATCGCTCGCGGTTGATCTGCATGGGAACCATGCGGAGTGTTTGCCGGGCAGTGGACGTTTATCATTATCCCGTATCGCGGTGCTGTGAGATGTAAAGACTGCCTAAGTCCTCCGATAGCCCAGTGCTACAAGCGCGTGCCATTTAGGGCGTCGTTTTCTAATTAAAAACCTGCTTTCTTCAAGATGAAGTCCGAATAAGTCTAGATACGGTATTGGTACCAGCCGGATTATTGGCGTTTTAAAACAAACTGTTTAAGTGTGATCTTTTTAATTCTGGTGAACTTTCTTATGCAGTAGCCTTTAGTGACAGACATTTAAATAAACAATCCTAATGAGTTTTCCGATTCCCGGATGGTGGCCATATTGACAGAAAACCTTACCCATGACCTTTCAGTATTACCAGCAAGTTCCTATCCCTAGGTTATATCTTCAAGTAATTACATGTTATGGGAAAGTGTTTTCTGAAGTCTAAGCCAGAGTAACGAGGGCTTGTGTGGGTTAACAGTTGGTCAAAGGGCTGGAGACACACCCAGCTAACTAATCTATGCATCCACCTACCGAGCAAAAATCGTTACAGGTGCTATAGATAATATGACTACAGATGTCTTCAAGATAGCAGTATGGGAAATTCTACCTCATCTTGAAATATTATTTAAATAGAGTCTGGATACTTGCTGCTTACCAGAGTATTGGAAAAGTGCGATAGTAGTACCGGTACATAAAGCAGGGGTGAGAAATAGAGTCGAAAATTATAGAGCAATCAGTTTGACATCAGTGGTAGATAAATTAATGGAAAGATTGATATGCAACCACATCAGAAATATATGCGAGGAACGTAAGTGGGTTTCAAGTAGGCAACATGGCTTTAGGCAAGGATATTCATGCGAATCTCAGTTGGTGGGAAATATGCAAGATATTTCGGACGAAATGAACAAGGGAGGTCAAATTGATTGAGTTCCACTATACCTTTCAAAGGCCTTTGACAGAGTAAGCCATAAAATGGCGTAAAAACTATAGGAATGGCTCAGAAAGTGATTTGCTGGGTAGAACAATTTTTAAGAGGTAGAAACCAAATAGGGTAGCAAATGCAGTATCAAAAGAAGTGGAAGTAAAAATGGGAGTGCCACAGGACAGCGTATTGGGACCATTTTTATTTATTATTCTACTGAATAATTGTGTTGATTGTTTACTATCTGAACTTAGATTGTTTGCAGATGACATAATAAGGATATCAAAACGATAGAGGATTGTAAAAAGTTGCAGGGTGATCTGGACAGGATGTCTAGTTGGGTTGGTAAACATGGGATGAAGATAAATGCAAACCAGAGTTAGCTTTTTAGATACACAGATAAAAAACAAAAGGTTAATTATGATTATAAGGTGGGGAAAGAATTGCTTGTTGGAGATTTGAAATATAAATATCTTGGCATTACATTTGATAACAAGCTCAACTGGGCAGTACACATTGGATAGGTAGTAGGAAAAGGCTTCAAAATTGTGCAGAGTGATGGGGGAATGTAC
This sequence comes from Vandiemenella viatica, assembly GCA_031002005.1. NCBI lineage: Eukaryota > Metazoa > Arthropoda > Insecta > Orthoptera > Morabidae > Vandiemenella > Vandiemenella viatica. The sequence goes on from JARYHS010007075.1 coordinate 12,407,497, forward strand.
GAGAGAAGTAAAAGAAAATATGATAAAAGAACTGGAATGGTATTCATCGAAGGCTGAACAGAGTCATGGAAGTGCATAGGAAATGGAAAGAGATTGGTGTAAGAGTAATGCATGGAAGGGAAAAGATGACCATGACCACAAGCTGACACTCGATTTGAGGCACAAGGGTGGGGGAAGATTCTCTTTCGTAGGTTAGGGAACCAAGGATTGGAATATTTTAACAAACAGGGTGAAAGAACTTAAAGTTGAAATCTGTAGAGGGCAAAGGTAGGTGCGTACAGGAAGGGGGGCGCAATGGGTGTGTAGGGAAATTGCCACCGGAGCGTGTGCTCATTGCAATTAAGTCAAATTAAATTAAATACTGCCGAATAGTAAGTGATTTCTGTCTGTGGAATAGGCATTTTGACGGCATCGTTTTGATTTCTTGTTTATTTTTGGTCGGCATACAACCAAAATTGCTTGAACACTAGACATATACCATCGTCCAAGACTGCCGAAAATGACGGTGTGAACGCTGAATTCTTTCGTGCTTACTATAGTGGTGACAGAGAATATAACGAAACATCTACATCGGATATAAATACGCTACATAATAAAAGGTGACCGGACACCCACACATGTTGCGGAACTGAAAGCTAGGTAATACTACAGGCAGACCCACCAGTATAAAACTTGGAGGGAGTATTGTGATGCCAGGAGAGAATCTGTAATGGCACCACTGGTCGATCAGGAGAACTGAGTGACTTCGAGCATAGACTAGTCATTGGGTGTTACCCGAATTACAGAGCCATCGGGGACATTTCAAATCTTCTAAAACTGCCGAAGCGGGCTGTAGGTGGCATGACTGTGAAGTGGAAACGCAAAGGAACAACCACAACTAAATCAAGACCAGGCCGGCCTCATTTAATGCCGGACAACATTGCACATAGTGGCGGTAAAAAGTCGCAAGAGATCAGCGGAAGGAATCACTCTGTAACTGAAAAGTGATATGAGCAGACCAGCCAGCACGACGACAGGACGTCGGGAGTTAGAGAGACGGTACACAGGTCGAGGTGCTGCTCTGAAGCAGTGCCAGACCGGGGTGGGGGGGGGGGTCAAACCCCGGACGGCAACTTCAGGAGGGCGGCAAAATCATGATTGAAGGGGCGCTTAATGGCAGATCACCTTGTATAGCGTCTCACCTGCGCCTCTGTGATGCCCTTGGACGCTTGCTCGATCACCCTGTATAGCGTCTCACCTGCGCCTCTGTGATGCCCTTTGACGCTTGCTCGATCGCCCTGTATAGCGTCTCACCTGCGCCTTTGTGATGCCCTTTGACGCTTGCTCGATCACCCTGTATAGCGTCTCACCTGTGCCTCTGTGATGTCCTTGGACGCTTGCTCTATCACCCTGTGTAGCGTCTCACCTGTGCCTCTGTGATGCCCTTGGACGCTTGCTCTATCACCCTGTGTAGCGTCTCACCTGTGCCTCTGTGATGCCCTTGGACGCTTGCTCGATCACCCTGTATAGCTTCTCACCTGCGCCTCTGTGATGCCCTTGGATGCTTGCTCGATTGCCCTGTATAGCGTCTCACCTGCGCCTCTGTGATACCCTTGGACGCTTGCTCTATCACCCTGTGTAGCGTCTCACCTGTGCCTCTGTGATGCCCTTGGACGCTTGCTCTATCACCCTGTATAGCGTCTCACCTGTGCCTCTGTGATGCCCTTGGATGCTTGCTCGATCGCCCTGTATAGCGTCTCACCTGCGCCTTTGAGATGTCCTTTGACGCTTGCTCTATCACCCTGTGTAGCGTCTCACCTGTGCCTCTGTGATGCCCTTGGACGCTTGCTCTATCACCCTGTATAGCGTCTCACCTGCGCCTCTGTGATGCCCTTTGACGCTTGCTCGATCACCCTGTATAGCTTCTCACCTGCGCCTCTGTGATGCCCTTGGACGCTTGCTCGATCACCCTGTATAGCTTCTCACCTGCGCCTCTGTGATGCCCTTGGACGCTTGCTCGATCACCCTGTATAGCGTCTCACCTGCGCCTCTGTGATACCCTTGGACGCTTGCTCGATCACCCTGTGAAGCGTCTCACCTGCGCCTCTGTGATGCCCTTGGACGCTTTCTCGATCACCCTGTATAGCGTCTCACCTGCGGCTCTGTGATGCCCTTGGACACAGACACGATCACCCTGTATAGCGTCTCACCTGCGCCTCTGTGATCCCTTGGACACAGGCACGATCACCCTGTATAGCGTCTCAACTGCGCCTCTGTGATGCCCTTGGACGCCGGCACGAACACCCTGTATAGCGTCTCAACTGCGCCTCTGTGATGCCCTTGGACGCCGGCACGATCACCCTGAATAACGTCTCACCTGCGCCTCTGTGATGCCCTTGGACGCTTGCTCGATCACCCTGTATAGCGTCTCACCTGCGCCTCTGTGATGCCCTTGGACGCAGGCACGATCACCCTGTGCAGCGTCTCGCGGGCCACATTGCACGTGCACACACCGGGCCCGTCCACGTCGTCGTCTTCATCGCCGTCGTCCACGCACCTGCAAGTTATACACAGTGTCACACGCCATCACTACTTAATCTACATTAATATTATCAATGCGAAAGTATCTCTGTCTGTCTGATAACTTTTTACAACAAAGAGGCTAAATTGAGCTCAATGTAATATGAGAAGGAAATACCATTAAAAAGGATATATGATACTTTTCGTGAATAAGTATCATATCTGTAGCTATAAGTATGACGTGTTGAACGTGAAAATCAGTGAAATATTATATCGGTCTCTCAGGCTTTGTTTCTCTTGCAGTCAATTTGTGGGACAACCCTTGCATAACGTAAAACTGTATATTTGGTTGTAGCAATAACATTCAAAGCCCACGTGTACGAAGTCGCGGTTAACAGCTAGTAGCTGTGTATTATTGACACTAGCTACAGACTTCCTACAACCAATTGTTCACCACTGTGTAGAGGGGAATCTCGTAATGCGGTCTGCACTTTGTCGCTTGGTGACTTGACTGTTTACAACTCTCTCTCGTAAAGCCGCGTTCCCACGACGTCTTGTAACGAAAGCGGGACGGGACGGGACCTCATTAGCCGAAGTGTAGGGACGAGCGCGCGCCGCAGGTTAGCCCTCGCTACCTCGCTGCCACCTCCCCACCACGTTGCCTAGTGTCGTTTGGCACAGAGCACTTTACACCAACAGAAGGGGTGCGCACCACTGCTGCAAACCGATGGCAACAGCGCTCCACAACACACGCCTTTGATGTTTACCGATATAGAGTGGGTAGCTGCGTCTCGTCCCCGCTAGCAGAGGCGGCCCCGTTCCCATGGCGTATTGTTGAGTATTCGTCCTGTCCCGTCCCGTCCCGCCTTCGTTACAAGATGTCATGGGAACGCGGCTTTACTGATAGTTCTTAACACTTACTTGTTGCCCTCAATTTCGTATACATGGACTATTAATGAATCTTACACAGATGTCCCTGTTTCACACATCGGTAAGGAGAATACAACGGAAACCATAATCGAATTCCTGGAATAATACGACACCATTCGTACGCTGAAATCATTATTAACATTTCAACTACAAGAAATAACTAAATCTGACCAGTATTTATTGCAGCTAATCGAGTTAAACCAAAATTTGATACTCATTTTTTAGCATTTTTACTTTGATTTCTTTGCGTTTCGACATCACATCAATAAGAAACATTCGCTATTTTACTCCTGGTACTATGGGCAGTATGTAATTCCAAATCCCAAGAATATCCGACCATTTATTTTGCATGAACAACGTTCAACGGAGAAAATTAGTGGGTACGTTTATCTTACATTTCTCAGCTTTCCGGCTGAAATATACCATGTCTTACCCCCGTACGTTATACTAAACCCCATCAAAACACGACCAAAAATTTCTGCAGTTGTCACATTCATCCAGACAGAAAGACAGATTTTTAAAAAACTTGATTCATTTTCTGTAGGTCAATATCAGCGCCCCAAACTCATTTTTGGAGTGAATATTTCTGTAGGCGCGTTGGGCGATGTTTGAAGGGGGGTAAATCAATGAGTTCGCGAATTCCCGTCACCGACATGCTCTGACGTGTTGCGCATATTATATGCGCGTTGGACGTGTTTTGGATGGATAAAATCTTATGAGTTAGCGTCACCAACATGCTAATGTTAACAGTATGTAATTATGTAGCTATAAGTATGACTTTTGCGCTTGGCCAGCAGTCAAAGTATATATTGTACGAGGCGTATTTTTTAAGCAAGTACCGTTTTGTCACACCGTGGCTGCAGCGCTACGGTCGGCGTTCCGCGCATGCGCACTGGGTACCTGCATCTCTTGCCTACGCACTGACGCCAATACAGTCTAATTCTTCCTTGTTTACGTTGGTCACTGAGTGTTTAAAATGCCTCCGATAATCGTGAGTCCCACCGACTGTGAAGTACGGGCTGTTATAAGATTTCTTTGTGCTAAAGGCCTAAAACCGATCGATATTCATCGTGAGATCTGTGCAGTTTACGGACAAAACATTATGAGTGATGGAATGGTGAGAAAGTGGGTGAGAGCATTTAAAGATGGCCGCACAAATATGCATGATGAACAACGGAGTGGGCGTCCTTCGGTCGTTAATGAAAGTTTGGTGCAGAAATTGGACAATAAGGTGAGAGAAAACAGACGCTTCACGATTTCCTCCTTGTGGGATGACTTTCCAAATGTTTCTCGTAGTGTTTTGTATGGCATTGTGACCGAGCACTTGAATTACCGAAAATTGTGCTCACGTTGGGTACCGAAAATGTTAACGGATGTGCACAAAACCAAACGTTTAAGCAGTGCATAGACTTTCCTTGAGCGGTACCACAACGATGGTGATGATTTCTTAAGCCAAATTGTTACGGGCGATGAGACATGGGTGGCCTACGTCATACCTGAATCAAAGCAACAGTCCATGGAATGGCGGCATTCAGATTCACCCAAAAAAGCGAAGTTCAAGCAAACGATTTCTGCCCGGAAAATCATGTGCACAGTTTTTTTTGGGACAGAAAAGGAGCATTGCTTGTGGAATTTCTGCCTCGTAATGAGACAATCAATGCAGCAGCTTATTGCGAGACATTGAACAATCTGCGCCATTCAATCCAGAACAAAAGACGTGGCAAGTTGAGCAAGGGCATCGTTTTGCTGCCTGACAATGCCTGTCCACATGTGGCTAATCAGACCAAAGATCTCATCACATTTTTTCGATGGGAAACTCTAGATCATCCTCCGTACAGCCCTGATCTGGCGCCCAGTGACTACCATCTGTTCCTGCACTTGAAGAAACACCTGGGCGGTCATCGTCTTGAAGACGATAACGAAGTGAAAACAGTTGTGATGCAGTGGTTAACAAGTCAGGCGGCAGACTTCTATGAGGAGGATTTTCAAAAACTGGTACTACGTTATTCCAAGTGCCTCAATATTGAAGGAAATTATGTAGGAAAGTAGAGTAAGGTACAGGCTTTCATGTAAAAATAAAATTATTGATATATATTTGCACGTCTTTTTTTAATTTCAAAACGGTACTTACCTAAAAAACATGCCTCGTACATGTATTTATATATATATATTTTTTTATTTTTTTTTGCCAATGTTCATCATGCAAACACAGTTTTTATCCGATGTTGATGGAACTTTGTATATGTATATTATAAAACAAATTGATTTGTAAAAATCTAGACCCTCTCCTCCTTTCCCCCGTCACCTTAATTTCTGTCAACGCTGTTCGTACAAACCCAGAGGTACTGTCCGATTTTGATAGTACTTAGCACAAGCATACTTCAAAACAAAGCACTCTGGTAGCCCAAAGATTAAGGCAATTTCTTCGAAAAGTTTCTCTCTCCGGTCGCGGGTTAAAATCCCATGGTGAGCGTAAAGTTTTACGGGACATTTCGTGGTTCTGATTCCGCGTTAAACTGTCGGCCCATGAGGTAAGGAAATCGCCTTCCTGCCTCTGACACAATAGCTTGGTACATCTCCTTCTGGAAGATTCGACCAACCTTGGGTTGTGGAATAGTTAGATTCTTAGTTTTGAAGAGAAAACTTAATTACGCGCATTGGGCGATTTTTGGATGGGTGAAATCTTATGACTTTGTATTACCGACATGCTAATGTTACAGTATATCTGTTGTGGTCTGGTGGCTCAGTGGTTAAGGTGTCTAAGTAGTGAACGAAAGTTCCCCGGGTCAAATACTTGTCTCGGTGGCTATTTTCATAAACCCTTAACCCGACCTTCTCCTCTGGTACAGATTGCTGTGTAATGTGAAGTACGCCAGAACACTTCCGTGGTTCAGATTCCACGTTAAACTGTAGGTCCCCTGTACCTGGTAGCACTACCGGGTTAGGTTAAGGCGGCTACGACAGGGGCGGAATATGCAGCCAATAGAAACCCTGTCACCAGGTCATTACGACCACACGGAATTATTATTATTTAGTATATCTGTAGGTCCCCTGTACCTGGTAGCACTACCGGGTTAGGTTAAGGCGGCTAAGACAGGGGCGGAATGCGCAGCCAATAGAAACCCTGTCACCAGGTCATTACGACCACACGGAATTATTATTATTTAGTATATCTGTAGGTCCCCTCTACCTGGCAGCACTACCGGGTTAGGTTAAGGCGGCTACGACAGGGGCGGAATATGCAGCCAATAGAAACCCTGTCACCAGGTCATTACGACCACACGGAATTATTATTATTTAGTATATCTGTAGGTCCCCTGTACCTGGTAGCACTACCGGGTTAGGTTAAGGCGGCTAAGACAGTGGAGGAATGCGCAGCCATTAGAAACCCCGTCACCAGGTCATTACGACCACACAGAATTATTATTATTTAGTATATCTGTAGCTATAACTGTGACGTATTGCGCGCATGATATTCATTGTTTTAAGTTTACACCTCTGTCGGTCAATTGGTTGGGTGTGGTTGTTTGTGTTTTTTCTTTAAAGCACCTTGTAGTCATCACTTAATGATGATTTTTGCAATGTCCGCAATTCCGGTGTTACCGTTGTGACTTCTAGCTTCATCAGCTACCTTGGTGATTTCTTTCAATCCCTGAATCTCACAGAGATTAAACGTATTGGGACACACTGACCAGTATGAACAAAAGAGATTCTCCCAAAACAGTCTATCTGTTCAAGAATTCATTACTAACTATTTTCCTAGACTGAAACAGACTGCTCGTAACTCTCTGTCAAGACACCGTTTCCTAGTCGCTCTGCTTGTACAGTATCTGCTGGTCTAACCAACTGTTCAGCTTACAGTAACCAACTCCCGACTCAGGCCCAATCTCCTACCACCCACTTTTGCTGGAAGAGCAATTGAGCAATTCTATTGTTGTTTATTACGTAATCTGGAGCTTCATCTTCTGGATAGCCAGAACGTCTCTGCCCTACTTTAAATCCTCCAACACACTTCAAACTCATTCAAGCTTTAAACAGCGAAAGCTTACGGGAATATATCAAGGTTTCTGATCACAAAATATGATTATTTTAGACCACAAAACTCATTTTTTTTCACTTCTAACAACCAGTTTTGACTTAAATGGAGGTTAAGAAGTCTAATAATGACAGTAAAATCTCATTTTTCTGTCCGCGAAAACTATTTTTTAGAATTTGCACGATGCATTTAAAAAAAAATTAAAATCGGACTTAAAACTTCCGAAAACGTGAATTAATTATGACATGTGATCATAGAAAGTCCCTTTTTTAATTTAAAAATTCTCTTTTTCAATTTTAACATCTTCAGTGCAGTTTTGAGTTAAAATCGGCCTTAAGACGTCCAAAACTATCAAGCTGTCATGACTTTGAATCTAGAAGTCATTTTTTTCCTCGTAAAGTTATTTTTTTTCCATTTAAAATCTGCAGAATGCAGTTTCGGTTAAAATCAACCTTAAAAGATTAAACACACTGCAACACAATTATGACATTTGAGCTTAAAAATCTTTTTCGTCAATTTCAAACTATCTGCAGTTCAGTTTTTGGTTTGACCACAAATACTCACTGTCCATAAAACTCACTCATGTCACTGTCACTCACTATTTACAATGCAGTTTTGGTTTAGATAGACCTTAAGAGGTTCGACAATGAGCAAAGTCAAGGAACAAAATGTCACACTGGCAACTAACTGTGACTCTAAAATCTCATTTTTGTTGCTTTCAGATTGTGAGAAATATATTTTTTGTTTCAATCAATATTAAAATATCCAACATTTATCAATCTGAAGACGCAGATCATGTGAGCATTCAACATGTATACCGACGGGAGCAGTGCTAGTCCAGCTCTCTGACTGTTCCCACCCTCCGGGGTCATTGAAAGATCTAACATTTATAAATCTGAAGACGCAGATCATGTGAGCATTCAACGTGTATGCCGACGGGAGCAGTGCTAGTCCAGCTCTCTGACTGTTCCCACCCTCCGCCGTCATTGAAAGATCTAACATTTATAAATCTGAAGACGCAGATCATGTGAGCATTCAACGTGTATGCCGACGGGAGCAGTGCTAGTCCAGCTCTCTGACTGTTTCCACCCTCCGGGGTCATTGAAAGATCTAACATTTATAAATCTGAAGACGCAGATCATGTGAGCATTCAACGTGTATGGCGACGGGAGCAGTGCTAGTCCAGCTGTCTGACTGTTCCCACCCTCCGACGTCATTGAAAGATCTAACATTTATCAATCTGAAGACGCAGATCATGTGAGCATTCAACATGTATACCGACGGGAGCAGTGCTAGTCCAGCTCTCTGACTGTTCCCACCCTCCGGCGTCATTGAAAGATCTAACATTTATAAATCTGAAGACGCAGATCATGTGAGCATTCAACGTGTATGCCGACGGGAGCAGCGCTAGTCCAGCTGTCTGACTGTTCCCACCCTCCGGCGTCATTGAAAGATCTAACATTTATCAAAAGACGCAGATCATGTGAGCATTCAACGTGTATGCCGACGGGAGCAGTGCTAGTCCAGCTCTCTGACTGTTTCCACCCTCCGGGGTCATTGAAAGATCTAACATTTATAAATCTGAAGACGCAGATCATGTGAGCATTCAACGTGTATGGCGACGGGAGCAGTGCTAGTCCAGCTGTCTGACTGTTCCCACCCTCCGACGTCATTGAAAGATCTAACATTTATCAATCTGAAGACGCAGATCATGTGAGCATTCAACATGTATACCGACGGGAGCAGTGCTAGTCCAGCTCTCTGACTGTTCCCACCCTCCGGCGTCATTGAAAGATCTAACATTTATAAATCTGAAGACGCAGATCATGTGAGCATTCAACGTGTATGCCGACGGGAGCAGCGCTAGTCCAGCTGTCTGACTGTTCCCACCCTCCGGCGTCATTGAAAGATCTAACATTTATCAATCTGAAGACGCAGATCATGTGAGCATTCAACGTGTATGCCGACGGGAGCAGCGCTAGTCCAGCTGTCTGAGTGTACCCACCCTCCGGCGTCATTGAAAGATCTAACATTTATAAATCTGAAGACGCAGATCATGTGAGCATTCAACGTGTATGCCGACGGGAGCAGCGCTAGTCCAGTTGTGTGACTGTACCCACCCTCCGGCGTCATTGAAAGATCTAACATTTATAAATCTGAAGACGCAGATCATGTGAGCATTCAACGTGTATGGCGACGGGAGCAGCACTAGTCCAGCTCTCTGACTGTACCCACCCTCCGGCGTCATTGAAAGATCTAACATTTATCAATCTGAAGACGCAGATCATGTGAGCATTCAACGTGTATGCCGACGGGAGCAGCGCTAGTCCAGTTGTGTGACTGTACCCACCCTCCGGCGTCATTGAAAGATCTAACATTTATAAATCTGAAGACGCAGATCATGTGAGCATTCAACGTGTATGCCGACGGGAGCAGCGCTAGTCCAGCTGTCTGAGTGTACATACCCTCCGGCGTCGTCGTCGTCATCGTCCTCCTCGTCGTAATCCTCTTCCTCCTCTTCCTCCCGCTCGTCCGCCTCCCTGATCAGGATGACGTAGTCGGCGTCGAAGAACCTGTTCAGCGACTCGTTGAACTGCACGCGGTGCCTCTTGCGCTGCGGCGGCTGCTGCTGGCCGCCCCCGGGGTTCGGGGCCGCCGCCGCCTCCTTCGCTGGGGCTGGGGGCGGCGCCGCCCCCGACTTAGAAGAGGACTTCTTGCTGCCGGCGCGCTTCAACACCGACTTGAGGATGGAGCGGGTGGAGGCAGCGGGGGCGGCAGGCGGGGGCGGCGCGTAGTGCTCGTCCGCCTCCCGTTGACCTGCCTCGGAGGCGGCGTCATGCGCCGCCTCCAGCACGCAGCCCGCCTCCTTGATGTTGTTGTTGTTGTTTGTCAGCACCTGGAACAACACGACGCGTTAACTCAACACAGGCTCCTTCCTCACCATATCACAGGTAAGCTTATCTAATTACTAGCTGTTACCTGATACTTAACACGCTTGGACTCAGAATTTAATGGCCAAACCACATAATAAGTTGAGTCTGTACGTCAATTTTATGAACAGATCAAAAACTCAATATGAGAGAAAAAATCATGAGCGACCGATATAACATTACAGATATCACGCTATCTATCTGTCTGTCACCAATCGATTAGTTTTAAAATTTCATGAAAAAATGTGTTATTTATCCAGAAAAAGTATATTATTTCATTGTGAAATTTGATCAGGATCGGTTTAGCAGTGAAAACGTAATAAACAAAGAGAGAAGCAGAGTTGCTTGGCTATTACAATATTAACATAGATTGTACAGGAATTTGGAAAATTTAAATTCAGCTACGCTGAAGATGGTTGGAACGTTTATATGTTGTTTCAGACTGTGAGCAGTGTATTTTTGGCTTAAATCAGTATCAAGAGATCCAACATTTATCAATATCAAAACGCAGATCAGGTGAACATTCAACATGTATGCCGACGGGAGCAGTGCTAGTCCAGCAACAGTTGTAGAGTTTGTGGCAGCAGATAAACCCTTTGGAGGTTGTTGTTTCTTAGAATCATGTTGAATCTTCTCTGCCTTGTAAGTGAAAGTGGGTGTACGCATGTTTGCCAACAAATGAAAGAAACCTATGTCATCTGGCTGACAGACAATTCCAGCCCAATCAGTGCAACAATTCTGCAAATCATTAATAGGGGCTATGGCAACCAATCACGAATAGAGCGGCTCTTCTCTACGCATTCTCTATCGTATCAATCGATCTCTTACGATACGGATCTCAAACTGCACATCAGACGCACGAGAATTTTGTATGCATTGTGTGAATTACAATTCTTCAAATTAGATCCGCAGAAAAGAATTATCTCACCCTTATACCGAACCTATTAACACAACTCATTTAATGTTGCTTTGCACTGTTACGAAGAAATGCTTGACGCAGTCAACCATGACAATAACTGAACAGTTTACTTTGTAACAGTAAACAAACCAATTCTTTTTGTTAGTTATGCAGACTGGTTTGTACTTTCGCGATTTAGTATAAACTGCCATTAATAGTATCATGACGAAATAACACGATGGTTATCTTGTTCACGGTAGCTTTTCCCTATATTAATTCGTGTCTTAACCTCGATCTTGCTGTGTCGTAGATAGTTGATCCCCTGTAGACAAAACCAGTTAGTACCTCCAGTTTTCTTCGTCCTGCTGTTAAATGAGCTATTTTTGGTTGATCAATTAATATAATACAATTTATTGAATTTGATCTCTAATCCATATACCAAACGTATATCCTCTGCAGGCTCTGCTCTTGCAAGCAAGTTAAAAAGTTCAGTGCATCTACACTAACATCACAAACTAGTGTGAGCCCGTTACTATTTTTTGCGTATCGTCACGGGTCTAGAATAGTTCCAGTTTTTAGGATGAAAGATTATGACAGGTTGGCCTGATTTGTCCAAATATAAACTTGACCTGTGAATAAAATCTCTGATCTTCAAGAACTCAGAAACATCAATAGAGGTAGGTATCAAACACGAACAGGGAAGATAGCGCAATCTTATAATTGCTTAGATATAAACATGTATTCTCTGCAAAATTTAAAAAATTCCTGTTTGCTTCGAAAGCATCACATTGTTTTTTATTGAGACTGGGCAAACAGTCGTAATGTATTCATTGGCCATAGTATCTGTGAAGGTCATAGAACCTAATACGCATTCCATATTATTAAACAGTTGAGCAACTCCGAAAAAATGAATTACCAGCATAGTTGCTTCGGTAACATATTTGATCTAATTTCCACTTAAAATAACCTAATAACTCACGTACAGCTAACATGAACAAAGGCCATTAACGAAAGTGGTCAGTAAAACACCTAAAAATCAAATAAACCTTATTAAACTTTGGTGAAGCAACAACATTAGTGAAAGTTTTAATTAAATTGAAATTTATCCCTAGCCAGAATGAGAATTGTCATTCGTGGTTACAGCACAGACCATGAGTAATTTTTTTAAAGTTTTTTTAAGTTGCTTTCATTACCAACATGTTTCTGAAAACCAGATCCACGTTTTTTCGGTCGTAAAGTTTATCGATATTTTTTTTAACTATGAAACGCTACAAAAAGCAAACTTAATGAATATATTACGGCAATTAATTTGGTAGTAGTTGCTTAGGTATTAAATAGTGGACATAACCACGAATTCCTTCTAATGGTATCTCTTGTCGCTGTTTCGTGAGCGAAGGCTGACACGTGACACCGTTCTCCAGCCAATAGCTATCGAGGCGAGTGAATGAATGAGCTTCTGTTTTTCTCTTCGTTGTATTCTCATGACTAAACAGATCTTGATGATATTTGACAATGAAATATTATATATCATCAGGAAGTACATAGTATACTGTTTTCGGGATAAATAACATGTTTCGTCGTGAAATTTTGAAAAATAACCAAATGGTGACAGACAGACGGATAGCGTGTGCCTCTGTACAGGGTGTTTCAAAAAGGACTTTACAACTTTGAAAATTCATATAAATTTTATGAAACAAGGTACAGAGCTGGTTTTGGTGTTGTTTTAAAGGAAAACACTTCAAGTTTTGACTCGCGTAGTCCGCTAGTGCCTAATCGCGCCGCACAAGCGCTAGCGGCAGTTACGTTAAAGATGGCTGCCTTCACTGGACCCGAGCGTGCTAGCTGTGTGTTTTGGTTTGAAGAATCAAAGTCTGCGACAACAGTTCAGCGTAATTTTCGTACCAAGTACGCTAAAGATCCTCCTAGTAGGCCTACAATTTATGAGTGGCATACATGTTTTGTAGAAACAGGGTGCTCAGTAAAACATAAAAAATCCTCAGGTCGTCCAAGCACATCGGACGAGGTCGTTGAGCAAGAGAGAAAAAGTTTTGTCAACAGCCCTACGAAATCGACAAGGCATGCATCTCGTGAGCTGCAAGTCCCACATACGACGGTTTGGCGTGTGTTGAGAAAAGTTTGCATTTGAAACCATACCGATATTCGCTTTTAGAAGCAATTAAAGACACTGATAAGATTGCACGTAGGAACTTCTGTGTGGATATGTTAAATCGAGTGGATGATGATGAACATTTCTTGGACAACATAATATTTTCTGACGAGTCAACTTTTCACTTAAGTGGCAAGGTTAACACACATAACTGTAGGATTTGGGGCAGTGAAAATCTGCATGAAACATTGCAACATGTTCGTGATAGCCCTAAAGTGAACGTTTTTGTGCGTTGAGCAAGAGGAAATGTACGGCCCCTTTTTTTTCCAAGAGAGAACCATCAACGGGATAGTGTACGTTGATATGTTGCAACAATTTTTGATACCACAGATCGATGAGGATGACCGAGAACGAAATGTTTTCTTTATGCAAGATGGCGCACCACCACACTATCTGACTGACGTCCGGAATTTTCTCAATGACCGCTTTCCAGGTCAATGGATTGGCCGTGATGCGCCAATTGCATGCCCCCCCCCCCCCGTTTCCCAGACCCCGTTTCTTCTAGGGTTTCATAAAAGATATGGTGTACGTACCTCCTTTGCCGGCAACTCTACCTGAACTTAGAGCAAGAATTTATACTGCTGCTGAGCAAGTTACACCTGAAATGCTAGTGCGAGTCTGGGAAGAAATCGACTACCGATGGGATGTCTGCAGAATAACGAACGGAAGCCACATTGAACATCTTTAGTTTAAGGTAAAAAAAACTTGAAGTGCTTTCCTTTAAAACAACACCAAAACCAGCTCTGTACCTTGTTTCATAAATTTTATATGAATTTTCAAAGTTGTAAAGTCCTTTTTGAAACACCCTGTATTGTTGTATCGGTTACTCAGTCTTTGTTTTAGTTGTGTATGATCTCTTCACAAGTTTATGTACCGACACAAATTATTGTATGGTATAGAACAGACGTGGATTTTCGCTGCTGGTATCTCCTTTATATTATTCCAACTCCGTGACTTTTGCGACCCCTTTTACATAACTTATAACTTTTTATATCCAATTATAGGGATATAATTCTAAGGTCATGTGCACGATGTCGGGTGTAATAGGGAGTGCTTAATAATTTGTTTCATGTCATTACTCTCAAGATCTGACTGTATTACTGTCAGTCGTATCTTGACAAGTAACCTCGTATCTATTCAGTTGCTATACATGTGAGGTGTTAATAGAGTAGGAATTCCCCTTCAAGCCCAATCATGTAGTAAATAACTGAAGACCCTTAGTAGGGACGGAGGAAGCCAAACTACTGCTCGTAAACTCGGCAGAGGTTATTCAGACAGCCTGTTACTGACTATTGCTGAAACCTCACGTCACTAAATTACAAATTAGAAATCACAAACAAGTCACTTCTGCAAGGAATTTCGCCGCATACAGATACTAGACGTGGGAGTAGTTATTTACATGAAACACTGAAATAAACTGAATTGAAATACCGACATTTAATAAGCCAGGCCGCGTGGCTTGTGTAGATTCCTCCAGTACAAAAGAATTGGTCGTTCATTCTTTGGGTCCGATATACTGGACTATATCCTGCCCAGGCCAGTGCAAAACTAATTTACTTCTCTCAAGAGAACCATTGGGCTCAACCTGCGCTCAAATTCTGTTTCAATATAGACGAACTCAACAGATGAAACCCCTACACCTAATACAAATAAACATACATTGCAATCAAATGTCGTAAACACATAAACATCGTCACAAACACTACAAGCAAAAAAAAAAAATAATAATAATAATAAAAAAAAAAAAAAAATCAATAAAAAAATCAAAAAAAAATCGTCAAATGTTTCTTAATCTCAAACGCTGAGAACTTTGTATTGATTGTATATTACACTGAATTTAATTTAAAAAAAAAAAAAACATGGTTTCGTAATTTTTTTTTTAAATCAGTGTTTAGTTTT
The DNA here is from genome assembly GCA_031002005.1 of Vandiemenella viatica. Lineage (NCBI taxonomy): Eukaryota > Metazoa > Arthropoda > Insecta > Orthoptera > Morabidae > Vandiemenella > Vandiemenella viatica. The sequence continues at coordinate 12,422,856 of JARYHS010007075.1, forward strand.
TTTGTTATGGCTTTACACCTCATCGGCATCAAGATCAGAGCCGGAAGACGGCTAAGAGCAAGGAACAGGAAGCAATTCGACCATGGCTTTTTGAAAAAAAACATTCAGTGATTTTGGAACGAAGTCTTTCTCGGCGTTGAGAATGGATGTAGTCTTCTCGGGAGACTAGCAGAGTAAGTAAGATGTTTCCACACGATATTTCGGCGATCCCAGTCTCCGTCGCCATCTTCGGCTAGTCTCCCGAGAAGACTACATCCATTCAGTGATTTGCCTGAAGTGGTTTCGGAAAACCATGGGAAACCGAAATGCTTGTGTATGGCCATCCGGGGATTCGAACTCAAGACTTCCCGAAAGCGCCATCACGCCAAAAATAAGTTATCAGTTATCATTGGTGAGATTCATATCACTGCTAATGTATGAGCTTAAGGGGTAGATACAGTTACAAGGTTTCCAAAAAAAAATTCTTTCGATTCACAAAAAATAGTTTTTACTTTTCACTTCACGTTGGTGAAAAAATTATTTTAGTCAGTGTGGGAATTATGCGTGACCAAGCAAAGCCCTGCACGATTGACAGCCACTTAAATCTTACTGCACTGGAAAGTACCATAAGATGTTTAACCTTAAGTATTTCAAAACAACAATTCATCAATTGATTTTAAGGATAACTTTTTCCCACATGTATAGATTTTTTTCAAATTTGCGGGACATGTTCTACATACTAATTACTACAGTCCCTACCATTACTGTTTATGCAGCTTTTCACAAATGGAAAATATGCCTATATGTTTAAACAAAACAAAAAGCAAGAATTTTAATTTCCTGATTTTTTTTATTAACAACAAATATAATGTTAAATGTGTTATATTATTGGTTTAAATAATTGCCTCAACATTAGTTTACAAGATTATAAAACTATTTCTTCAAAATTCCAAATATTATGCTTTCTATCACCAAAAACCTTACTGACGACATATTTTTAACTGTCAATTTGGATGGTACATTAAATATTGTTAAATAATATTTTTATTTTAATAAATCATGTTTTATATATAAATATAACAGTTCTAGGGAGCTACGAAATTTGAATCCGTAAATTTAAATAGATTTGGAGGAAACGAAATTTCAATTTCTACAAATATTTGCACGTGTTAGCTGTATCTACCCCTTAAATGCTTGGTTTATATACAAGATACGATGCTCTTAAATCATTCTAATACGAGAGTAAACCAAAATACATTTTTAGGAAAATTTTGGGGCTATTTTGAATTAGGAATCCGGTGAATAATTTAAGAATGCAAATAAACTGCATCTAAGTTCTCCAATTTGAAAGGTACATTATCAGCGCAACATTCAATCATTTCAATGGGTTGTAATAGCCACTTGGCAACCTACAATAAAACATTTACGTTTAATACCAGACAAAACGTTTCTCGGCGTTCTGTAGGAATACAGGGAAACTAATAAAGGGAATGATATCAATACTAGTAGAATAAATATAAAAATAGGATCGGATGCAATAGAAGTAAATGAGATGTGTTACTTGGGAAGCAAAATTACAACCGATGGCCGAAGCAGGAATGATGTTAAAAACAGAATAGCCCTAGCAAAAAGACCCATCACGAAAAAGAGAAATCTTTTAGTTTCAAATATTCATCTAGGAATTAGAAAGAACTTTTTAAAACTCTTTGTGTGGAGCACAGCACTTTATGGTAGCGAAACATGGACTTTAGGAATACCGGAAATGAAGAAAATTGAAGCATTTGAAATATGGTGCTACAGAAGAATTCTGAAAATTAGGTGGACAGACAGTAAGAAATGAACGAGTCTTGGAAATGATGGGCGAGAAAAGAAGTTTGTGGAAGAAGCTTACAGAAAGAAGAGACAGGCTGGTAGGTCATATTTTGAGACATGCTGGATTGGTTAATTTGTTAGCGGAGGGAACAGTCTAAAGTAAGAACTGTAGAGGAAGACAGAGATGAGAATTTATGAAGCAGATAATTGAGGATGTGGGTTGTAAGGGATATTTAGAGATGAAGAGGTTATCACAGGATAGGAAGGGATGGAGGATTGCATCAAACCAGTCGAAAGACTGACGGGAAAAAATGAATGTGTTTCGGCGATCGCTCGCTCCGTCGCGTCGCCATCTGTGTGCGTTACCTTCTGGCCGTTGGCCTGCTGCTGTTGCTGTTGCTGCTGCTGCTGCTTCTTCAACCTCATCTTGTTGCGCTCGAAGACGACCTTCATGTAAGCGCTGATCTGCGCGTCTGACTCGAACGGGATGTCTTCCAGCGGCGAGAAGGGCTGCTCATCGTGGTCGCACCCGCCTGCATGAGGAAGGCGGACTCGTGAGACACCGAAACGATGCATCTTGCAATCAGACAAAACAACATTAAGAGCCATGATCCTGTTTTCGCACACCAGCTGTTCTATCTGTTGGCTCAGATTTTGACTTGGTACGACGCAACATTCTGAAATTGCATGAACTCTTTTCCCCAATTAAAACTCAACAAAATAAAATGAGGGTTCAGCCATTTACTTAGATAACAATTGCGTTTGTCTATGGTATGACGGTGATGAACTCTGGTTCAAATTTATATTTATTTGATTTCCGCCAACCCTGAACCTCAATTCCGGAATGGTAGCAAGGAGTTGCTGGAGATGGCGTTACAACTACATTTCGCGATGTAGATATATGCATAAGGTTCTGACGCTATGCTGAAGTTCGCGCACTAGCCATAGTGCTCAGATTCTCGGCAGTCATCTTGGGGGGCATCCACAAATTACGTGAGGTGTTTTTCCGGATTTCTGGACCCCCCTCCCCCCTGGTGAGATTTCGTGAGTTCTAGCCGGACCCCCCCCCCCTCTCTCTGGTGAGAACTGGTCCGTGAGAACCCCCCCTAGAAATCGCCCTGGAAACTTTTGCAGCCCTTTTTTTTTTAGGTCACACCCTAAATTTTTTGACGAAATACCCTCCTAAAATCGACTTTGGCGCAAATTGCAGACCTTTTTTTTTTTGGCTCTACTTTCCCCAAATTTTTCGCAAAATCTCACGTGAGATTTCCGTAGACCCCACCCCCTCCCCCCTGGTGAGATCTGGTGAGATTTCCCGGACCCCCCCCCCCCCTATTTCACCTCACGTAATTAATGGATGTCCCTTTGTGTCTCAATGCCGATAGGGTCATAAGCCCAATAGTACAGTATTATCAGAATCGCTATGCACCATTCCTATTATGGGACTTTTCGTGAAAATCCCTATGCCTCCCTAGAAACAACCAAAATGGATAAATGAGGTACCGTTTTAAAGTTTAAATTATCCACTTCTCATGAACTGGTAAACTGGAATTGCTGTTTGAAGTATTCGCCCAGTCTCCTTCAAGCTGCACTACAGGCGGCAACACTTCCGACTGTGCCTATGGCTCCATCTTCGCGGCTGCTTTCTACCTACTAACTACAGCACAGCAACTGATCTCCGCTCCACCTGGTGGCTTCTTCACAATATGTAAATTACCAAATCCGCTACTAAATTTTAACACTTCGTCCTATTTTTTCGCAAGGCTAAAACAGGGTCAAAAATCATTTCATTTTATTTACATTGACGTACAATCTTTCTCCGAGGTGAGGAATTTCTGCACGGGCTTGGCAGTGTTTTGTTGCTTATATGATATCGGCGCGAGTAGTGTGTTAGATGGCGGCCGTGTGCCAGGACGCAGTATACTGACCGCGCAGCAGGACGAGCTTGCGGTAGCGCTCGACGTCGGCGGGAGAGAGTCGCGAGGCGTCGTCGTCTTCGTCGTCACCGCCGTCGTCGTCGCTGGCCCGCCAGCCGCCCTCCGGCGCCGGGAGCTTGCCGTCCGCGGTGTTACCTGCACAAATAATGCAATCGGTAAGTCCGGCAAGTTCTACGATAAGCGTGGCATCACAATTTGAAGACACATTCTTTCGTAACTTGATGAGCCGTGCTCGGCTCGCATTGTTTATTTTCCCAGCACCAGATTGTCTTCTGATGCTGGTTTTTGCAGAGCCCGCGTGCTAGTTTCGCCCGTGAGAGCGCGCTGTGGATCTGGTGGTGCCCTCTACCGGCTCATGGAGTTGATTTTCGGGGACACGAAACCGGGAAGTCAGTCAGCCGGTAGCAGCGGATTGGTTCGTTGGGCCTAATATTTTCCCTAATTGATTGCGACGTTAGAGGTCTGCTGGTATAAACGAGGACATGTAATTTGACCAGGCGGCCTGGAAGTACCGTATGATGTGGATTTGTGACCCGACCGAGACCGTTCCTCGCTCGCATTAATCGAGGGAATTCCTCCGCTGCGCTCTATGTTCGTGAGCGTTTTTCCGCCGATTGGGGAGCACGGCAGCGGGCGGGGCTGGCGGTGGCTTCGAGGTGATAAATTGCCATTTTCTAGCACTGTCGGGTATTTGAGGTAGAATACCTGATGATTCCAACTACAAAGTGCGTCCCTTACTGCATTCTTGTTAATTGTGCTTAATAATTTTGTTACAGGGAATGGACAAAATTCCCCGATATGTGGTGCTAATCGTTCCCGCCACCTTATCAGTGTGTGTGGGTGGTAACGACTTATGCGCCGGCGTGTACACACTATAGTGTATCAGAACCTTTTGGTAAGAACTTGATTCTTAAGGTTAAACTGAAGGACTCTAAGGTAAACTGATTCCTGTTTGTTTAAAATAATTGCTGTATTTTGCCTCCTGTGTACAAATTTGTATTTTCTACTAGCTGTAAATTTGTTATATGATGGTAAATTGGTAAGAACCTGCCCTGTTATATTACGTTTCCAAACACGTAATGATTTTCTGTTTGCATGTTTAATACAACTGGAGATATTATGATTAGGGATATTCTCATGGCTTAACAAGGTTGTCATCGCATTAACGTATATTTGTAATGGTACAGGATTTATTAAGATCATAATCTGCAAGATCGAAGCTTTCTTATGTATTATATTGTATTATATTATTTGTGGTATTCTCTATAAGTTTAATCGTTGACCATGATTCTTGTAATAAAATGTTTGAACAAGGTTTGCACTTTATAACCATGCTCCCACATGCTTCCTACTGAGTCCTTAGATGCAACCACACATAACACTTGACAAGACCAATCGAAAGTATATCTCGTTTAGTTTTTGAGATATGGGGAGTCCTTAAGTATAGTTTCTTGCACATATTGTGACTTCTTATCTTCGTCTATTATTAGGCCAGTTTCCTATCAAGCTGCACTAAAGGCGGAAACACTTCCGACTGTGCCTATGGCTTCATCTTCGCGGCTGCTTTCTACCTACCACCTCAATTTTGAGATACATCTCGAGAAATAAACGAAATATCAACATTTTACGCTTCGCTTTCGACTTGTCGAGTTACATAAAAATTCATCATAAAACTGTGGCGCCACATTTATAATAGAATCCCCAGCAGAAACTCACAGAGCCAAACGGACGAGATAATTTCGATTCTACGGTAACTGATTGTTACACTTTCGCCAAGTTCATTAAGAAGGGTCTTCTTTAGAAAAATAGTCAAATGCCTGAAACTGAAGACGCGTTATTTTCAGGGTATTGCGACATGGCTACCCTTTCGGATAGGTGCAATGCACCCTCCGCCACACACTTTTAGTGAATCGCGGAGTCATAATAATAATAATGGCTAAGTCATACTTCTGCTGACTTGGTATTAAAGAATTCACTGGACGTCTTATCCGCAGGGTTTTGAGAGTCACACAATTAACTGGAATAGCTGATAGCAGGCTGTTAACGATTTTGGTGGACTGCTTAACTACAGGGTGTTGATACATAACGAATTAATCTCAACGATAATATGGTGTTACCAAGGCGGCGAGCCTACATGAGTTTAAGAGCTGAGCAACTAAGTGACATGTCAGATAACAGCTTATTGTAGCGCGTTCAGTAGGCGGAGGCGGCTCAAGGTCACTATGCTCTATCCCCACTCCGCTGCCCTTACCCCTATACGCAACGGACACGAGGAGCGGAAGACGACCTTGGGCAGCCAGTGGGAGTCGACAGGGTATAGTTAATTCTCTGGACGTGTTCTCTCAGCGATTAGACGTAAGTACTTAAACCTCTGAGAATTTGGTCCTAACGAATTTTCTGGAGTTGTTATCAACAAGGAAGCAAGTAACACAGCTCCAATGGATTTGCTGGACGCGCTATCTGTGAATTATAAAAGGATATTGACGAAATAGCTGCAATTACTGTTCAAAAGCTGTTGAGAATCACGTTTCTGATAACAGGGTATTAATTAATACGTTGTTATCTACAGGGTATTGAGACTCGTACACAGCGTTTCATTTATGACGCGGCGGCGCGCACGGCAATAATCGCCCGGCGCAGCGCCACCTCGCTTGCCGCCAACTCATACAGGGCAGCGCCCGTGCTCGGGAACGCCTCTTACGTGCGTCGATTTTTTTACCTTATAGCGCGTGCTGGAAATATTGGTCATCGGCTTCAATACATGCTTGACATCTTCTAAGGATGTTTTGGCTATCTGCAGTGTTTGTGAAGAAATATTATTAATTTTAGCCCTTATGCAACAACTGCTGTGCACGAATTAAAACAAGCAGATTACACTTCACGAATGAGATTTGCAAACTGGTTTATACAAAGTGTGCACGATGGCGAGCTGGATCCGCAATTGACATTTTTCACAGATGAGGCGTATTTTTATTTAAGTGGACGCGTAAACAGTCGGTGCTGGAATACAGAAAATCCACACCTTATCCACGAACAGCCGCGACACAATGTGAAAGTTGGAGTTTGGTGTGCAATTAGTGCGGGGCGAATTATTTGACCAGTGTTTTTTTACTGAAACAATTACATCTTCTCGGTATGGAGACAATATTTTAAATACCTTTTTTGAACAGCTGACAGAAGATGAAAGAAATTACGGTCATTTTCAACAAGACAGTGCAACTCGCCATACAACCGAAAATTCTATGCGCGCTTTAAAGCGTGTTTACAATTAGAATCACATTGCCAGTCGTGGATTATGGCCTCCGCGTTCTCCAGTCATCACACCTTGTGTTTTCTGTTTGGGGGTTACCTAAAAGAGCGTGTTTATGATTCAAACCCCGGTACGGAAGAGGAACTTAAGGAAAACACAAGAACTAAAATTAATAGCTGTTATTTCTTCACAAACATTGCGGAGAGTTAGCCAATACATCCTTAGAAGATGTCAAGCGTGTATTGAAGCCGATGGCCATCATTTCCAGCACGCGCTATAAGGTAAGACATCGACGCAGACAAGAGGCGTTTCTGAGCACGGGCGTTGCGCGGTATGAGTTGGCGGCAAGCGAGGCGTCGCTGCTCCGAGCGATTATTGCCGTGCACGTGGACGTGTCATAAATGAACGCCCTGTATAAATAAACGGTTGTTCTCATCTACAGGATATCTATCTGCCGGATGCGTTATCAACATGATCGAAACATTGTTGTAATATCTACACTAATACCAAAAATGCGAAAGTAACTCTATTTGTTACATTTTCACGAATAACCAGCTAAACAGATTTTTATGAAATTTAACAACAAAATATTATAGGCCTATATCATTATGAAGAATATATCATACGTTTTTCGGCACAAGTAACAGATTTTGTTATGAAATTTTAAAAATTTATCGAACTATGACAGACAGATGGATATTGTCTCTGTAATGTTATTATCAGTCACTCAGGCATCGTTTCTTTCGCATTTTGAGGGATGTATTTTTATGTAACTTACAGCTTTTTATATTCTAGTTTCTGAAAGAAGGATACTAAAGAACTCATTGGTCACATCATCTGCAGGATTGAGCCAAAGTTATGTAACGTCTGTGATAGCAGGGTATTTGACGCGGGTGTTGGTACTCACCTATGCTTGACGGCTCTCCGTTGGTCGACACATGCGCAGTAGTTGAACCCGGCAGACGGCCGCCGTCGTCGACGTTCGCGTCACTGCTTCCCACGACGGCCGCTAGGGCGGCGCTGACCTTCGCGGTCCTCCGGAGCCAGCTCGCTACCACCACGGAAGTGACGTCGTAGTCGGATATCCACCGCGCCCGTCCCGCGTCGTCGACGCTCGCGTCTTCTCCGTCGAGGTAGTCACACCCCGTGTACGGCTGCTCGGCGGTGGAAACTACACTGCCTTGCACAGCTGAGGTATCTGATACCACATCAGCACAGGGTGTTACAAAACATTCACTCCACTTCCCGGTACCTGTAGGTGGTTTCTGTCTAGTCGCAGATACTGAAATGCGTTTGACGGTCGCGACTTTACACTCTGACCCAGGTTTGTAAACTGTATCAGGTAGCACTAAAAGGAAACAAGGTGTTTCCGAAACTGTTTCTTCACAGGGTGAGCTGAAATTTGCGACAAGGTATGTTTCTGTAACAACTGGCGGACTTTCTTGGCTGACTCGAAGCTGAAGGACAGTCTGTTCGGGGGTACTGGAAGTACAGGGTGGTTCGGCAGCGACACTCGGTTTGGTATCTAAGGTGACGCTAGACGACTGAGAGGGTGTTTCGAAAATCAGTTCTTTCCTATCAGCACAGGATGAGTCGAAAGTGGGATATAAATTGTGTTTACTACCGTCTAATGACGAAATAAAGGAACCACTTGAGGTATAGAGTGGTTGACAAGTCTGTGAACCACGTTTGCTGTAAGGTGGCTCAGGACGAGGATCGGTACACGGTGTTTCAGAGGTTCGTGAACTCGGTTCAATACAGGGTTCGTCTAAATGAGTTGGTCCTAGTTCGGTAAAGATTACCCAATCAGTCTGTGCTTCCCGGTGAGTGAAGGGTGACGTGGAAGTAGGTAAAGCCTCGGAAGAGTGTGATTTTTTGCCAGCAAATTCACTGGTTGGCGGAAGCTCTGTACAGGGTGTCTCTGGAGTTGGTGGCCTCCATTCAGTAAAGGGTGGGTGAAAAGTTAGTGACCCGCCTTCGGTAGAGGAAGCCCAGGTTGAGACTGTTTCGACACAGGGTGGTTCAGAAAGAAATAAGTCCTGCTCCACACAGTGTGTTTCGGAAGTAGATGAGTTTCGTTCTTTACAAACTGCTGATAGTGGTTGGTCAGTACAGGGTGTTTCTGGAGTTGGCGGTCTCTTTCCGGGACAGGGTGTGGTACAGGGAGCGGACGATCCTTGGTCGGTACTGGGTGATTCGGAAGTTGACACGCGTGCAGTGGGTGCATCTGCGTCGCTGGAAGACTGTGGACTGTAGTTGGTCGCGCCTACGTCATGGCTGCCACCACCACCACCACCACCACTCGGGCCTGCCAACAGAACACACAGGAAACTTTCACAAAGTGTCAAGTATTAGCTGCAGACTGAAAAAAACTATATGAGTTGTCACATATAACGTCTGATATATTGATTGAATCTTGTTGATGCTAGGAAACAGAAATAACTAAATTACATTAAAATTAAATCAGCAACAGTTGCAGAGGCCTTATACTGATAATTTTGTGTTTGTTTATTTCATTCCAAATACTTCCGAAAGCTTTTAAATAACTTATGTAACAATTGGTACTATTTAATTCAGTAAGTTGGGTCGCTTCTAGGGCTTTATTAAGTAAAATAAGGAGATTAATAAGGTTTGCGTAAGTTAAGTGTTTTACGTACTCGGCGCAATGTCAGATTCACAGCTAAGGGGAATCACTGTCACTGCTACGGGGAATCACTGCACCAGACGAGGTCGGTGCGACAACCCCATCTAGGGTAGGGCTGTTGATATTTTTAAAAAATATCGGGTTTTCGATATATCAATATTTTAAAAAGTATTTATATCGACTGTCGACATATCGGAAAAAAATATCATATATCGATACTTTCATAAATTCAATTTCATGAAATCAAACCTTGTAAAAATAAGGTTGTCCACTGATAAATAGTCGTGATTTTGTTCTTAATCAGGATTTCACTTTCGAATGGTTTCTCTTGGTGATGAAGATTGTTGATTTTTTTAAAAATTGACGATTATGCTTGTCATAATTTTCATAAAAATTAGCAAAATTTATAAAACTGGAAAGATGTTCAAGGTAAATCTTAAGATTGATATGCAATACAGTTGACGAATTTATTTAGGTGCTGGGCGAGCAATGCCTTGCCCACACTGTTGTCATCATCTGAGTAGACTTGATACCTATAAATTCCAAACTAATTATGAAAACTTTGTAAGATTTATTTAAGCTTGCTGATCTCTATGCGTAACAGAAATTTGAGGGACACAGTGTCATTCAGAGCAAACGAAAAATGATAACTTATTTTAAAAAATATCGAATCCGATATCCAGATTTCAGTATAGAAATATCGATATATCGTCCTAAAAATATCACTCATAAATATCGATAATTCCAAAAAATAATATAGATATTTCGATATATCGATATATTATCAACAGTCCTATCTAGGAGACGCGTCGATAAGTTGCGTCAAAGTGAGACATTTAGACTGAAGCTATAAACAGTACTGCGGAATTATCAGCATCAATGATAATATTATAAACGCGAAAGTAACTCTGTCTATCTGTCTGTTTGTTACATTTCTTGGGCTAAACTGATAATCCGATCGTTATGAAATTTGACAAGGAGATTTTATTTGGCATTAGGATGACCATGGGATACTTTTACTGTATAAATAGTACATTCTGTAATGTAATTTTGAAAAATTACCGAAAGGACGATAGACAGACGCTCAGGATGTGTAACACTCTGTAGTAGTTTTCTACATTGCGGGCTGGTAGCTCAGTGGTTAACGCGCTTGCGTACAAACGTTTGGACCGGCCCGTCGTTTACAGCTAAGTTGTATCTGCCCCGCTGAATCGCAGACGTCAACACTAAAGATTATTTAGCAGTGTAAGTCCAACCGCAAGACAACAGGATGGCTATGTTTCCGCGGCAGGGTGCAGAGCCATTGCTCCAGAAACTCAAAGATGGACTGAGGTAGCTACAGCGAAAATCACTCACCGCAGCCCCGGGGAAATGTGTTTCGGTAGTTTTCCCTAGTCATACAAGCCAATGCTAGGACATTCCCAAAGGTTTGTTTCGAAAATAACACAGAACACAAATAAACTAACTCTTACAAATCGACAAAGACTTTCTTGGCATTGTATTTTCTTGTCGAGTTACTAGCCCAGTAAACACGGTGTTTCGACGCGACATTTTGGAGCTTATAAACTCAGTCGGCATCCGCAGGGGAATTACCAAATCGGCTCTGAGACCGGCTGTTCATACCCAACCAGGAGCGCGCGTTGCTGATTGGCTGAGCCATCGCATAGCGAAACGTACTGACGTTGTGCAGCTTCAGTAACTTTCATCCCAGCAACAAGTTGTGAACTATCATCCCGGCTGGATGTGGGTCGAATTCCTACCGCTTCAGTGGACATACTGCTTTTTTTTTTTAACTGTTTAACGTCTCCTATAACAACTAGGTCTTTAGAGACGGGAAAGGATGGTGGGCAAGGAATGGGAAGGAATTCGGCCATGGCCTTTTTTGAAGGAAGCAACCCGGCATTCACCTGGAGTGATTTGGGGAAACCATGGAAAACCCAAATCTGGATGCCCGGACGGGGATTCGAACCGCCGTCCTCCCAAATGCGAGGCCAGAACGCTAGACATACTGTCCTACGGTGAAGTCATAGCCATGTTCCACTATCACAGACTTTGCTATGTCCTTACGGCGGCCGAACGTCACACGGCGGAAAAGGCGGTCCACAGGAGACGGTCACGAACAACCCGAACAAGTCCCAGGAGCAGGCCGAAACGTAATCCAAAAACGCGCGCTGGCAGAGTCCGGCGTGAGGATCACAGGGTCCGAAGAGAGTACCGAAACGTATCCAAGAACGAGCACTGTCAGAGTCCGAAGAGAGCGTTTCACAGTAAGAGAGAGTACCGAAAGCGCAGTGAACACTGAACTGAGGAGTCGAGCTGCGCGGCCTTTATTTATATGTGCGGCGGGTCGGCTCCGATTGGCCGCAGCGGAAAACTATGATGTGGTGGCGCTGGTTGGCCCGATGCCAGCGCCGTCTATATGAGGTCGACATCTATGCCCTCTATCGGGCATGCGGCGATGTCGGGACGGGATACCAGAGACTTCTCCTTCTGTTCCACATGAACGTGTCGAGCATGTTCCATACAACGCTACAAACTTGCAGCGTACGAATGGTGAAATCATCCTTATAGGAGCGCAAAATATTCTTGAGATGTTATGGTGACTGGTAGGTGAACATAATCCCATTTGTTGGCAGAAAACCTACGATGTTGTAGCGCCAGAGTACGGCAAGAAGGTCAGGCAGGATTATAGTTCACTATCACAGTTACATTAAAATTAATACACATAGTTTACACTAATCACTTCAGCGATATCAGTACGGAAACTGTTTTCGAACTGAGCTTCAGCATCAGAGAAACCTGGTACGGTACAAACTCAAGATCCAGCCGAGTGCAAGGCAAAACGTTTAGTCCTCTGATAGCAAAGTGGCAGATGACAAAAAAACTAAATTTTAGGTAGATTGATTAACCAAGGATTACGAACAACTGCTTCACAAGGTGTTGATCCACCTTTGGGAAGCAGTACAGCAATGAATCGGAATGGCTTGGATTCGACAAGTACTTCGTAAGTTTTTCCGAGGTATCTGGCACCAGATGTCACTCAATTCCTTTAAACCCGATAGCGTCCCAGATGTGTTCTTTCGGGTTGAGACCACGCGAATCTGGTGACCAATATTAGAACGTGAGTTCATTATCATGTTCCTCAAACCACTGTAGCACAATTCCCGCCTTGTGACGTGGACACTTATCCTCTTGTAAGATGCCACCGCATGAAACGATACAGGTAGTCCGCAATGGTTTTTGCGTAGTCTACGACTGACATGGAGGCTTCTATCGCTACGACAAGTTCCACTACTGGCGAGGACGTCCACAACCTTGTCGCATACTCGTGGTTTCAACCACTTTCCACAGGTGCTCACAATGCGAACAGCCGACCAGGCGCCGAACCATAACAGTCTGACTTTCGTCAAAGTCACGTATGACAGTGGATTTCCGGATTTTTTTTTTTTTTTTTTTTTTTTTTCCTCACGTATCGTTTATTCAATGGTTGCTCGTGCTTTTCTAGTCCGCTTATAAACTTTACTTACCAGACATCATTCGATATAGTGGTTGGTACTGGCCATCATGTTTTGGGTCATCAGTGTGTTTAACAGACTGCTCCACGCACCTGCTACACCGCGCTGCGTTGCCGCTCTCACCGATGTCGCAATCCTTAAATTCTAATATGTTTTCTAGGTAGTAATACCCCACCCATTAAGATGCAATGTACTCCGAGGTAACAGAACTTTCGGTAATATACAGGGCTAGTCAAAATGATTACAGTGATTTCAGGAAATTACTACAGATTTATTATCTCACATATACTTACAAGATTACACAGATATATAAACAATCTGTGAAAGTTTTTTTGAGTGTCTACAGATGCTCAATATGTGCACCTTTAGTGACTCTGCACACATCAAGTCTATAATCGAGTTCTTCCCATACCCGATGCAGCATGTGTCTGTCAATGAGAGCAAATGCATTGGTGATGCGAACCAGGAGGTCTGGCAGATCAACTGGTACTGGTGGCACGAACACTGTGTCTTCTACGAAACCCCAAACAGAGAAGTCACAAGGGGTTAGGTCAGGGGAACGAGGAGGCTACGATATCAGCTGACGATCAGAATTCCCAGCACGACCAATCCATCTGTTTGGAATCCTGGTGTTTAGGAAATTACGGACAACTAGAGAAAAATGGGGTGGTGCACCGTCTTGCTGGAAAATGAAATCTTCACTGTCAGCTTCCAGAAGTGGCATGAGCCAATTCTCCAACATTTGCAGATAGATTTTCCCTGTGATTGTCAACTCATTAAAGAACGTAACTGGCGCGCACAAGTTCAATGGTTTCTTCAGACACAGGAGGACGACCCGTCGTTTTACCTTAACAAAGGCATCCCGTGGTTTAAACTGTTGATACCAACGCCGAATGGTGTTAGCATGCGGGGGATCCTTGCCGAACTTTGTTCTAAAGTGTCGCTGAACAGTTACCACAGACCGAATCGAATGAAATTCGAGAACAACATACACTTTCTCACTTTCAGCCATCTTGCTCTCTAGCGCTCTAGCGGCCACCGCAGGAAGCTTGCATTTAGTGCAATCGAAACTTGGAGAGCCACTTGTCTTATAACACAAGCCCCATCATCGTACCTACAGGGTGTCCAGAAAAGGACTCCCTGATTTCAAAATTAAATATCTCGAAAACAAAGATCGATAGAGGAATGCAGTAATCGGTATGTTTATCGTGGCAGCTGTAAGAAGTGTACGTAATGCCTAAATAGTGATCCGAAGCTCAGGGTAGTGCCAATGGTGAACATTTTGAAAACATTGTGATGTGATTGTTTGCAAAGATTGTTTTCATACGATTATTTCACTTATGTATGCTGATATGAGCTGTACAGCATACAGCGCCATCTGTTAGCAGCTTTTGTAACTATTATTTCACACTGCTGTATACACTTCTTAAAGCTGTCACAATAAACATACCGTTTACTGCATTCCTCTATCGATCTTTGTTTTCGAGATATTTAATTTTGAAATCAGGGAGTCTTATTCTGGACACCCTGTATTATAGGACAACCAAAAGAAAAATCGTGAAATCGCTGCAATTATTTTGACTAGCCCTGTATAATATTGAGAAAAGTGAAATTGGCATATAAACTCGAGCCAAAGCGATACAAAATAATATCATTCCAGGCAACTATCAGACACTATGCCACAGTAATTGTAACCGTATGCGCTGTATGGATCAGAATGGCGTAAATTTTAAGGCTATAGAAGAACAAAGTTGGCCTTCGTAAAAAAAAAAAAAAAAAAAAAAAAAAAAAAAAAAAAAAAAAAAAAAAAAAAAAAGAGGAAAAACGAAGGTTTTTCCAAGAACAGAGTATGCTGCACTATGGCTGTCTACAAACTGAATACCAGGTACTTACACAAACGACGGGTAGATGCCGTTCAGGTAGCGTTGCATTTCTTTGATACGGCTTCCATCGGATAATAACTTTGCGCTGCTTCTCGAGTTAAGGTAACGTGATTCTAAATATCTCAAGTTTTACGCCACGTCATTAGCTTACAAATAAAGACAATTTCCTCAAACTCGACTCAGTAGTTTCCAAGCTGTGCCAAATTATACATGAAATTATTGCTGTTGACAACAAATTTCAATTTTATGTTCCAGGGCAAAGCATTATGTGATACTCCTAATATTCCATGTGAGACCCCTCAAAATCAGTTGCGTGATACTTTAACAAACACATCCCTATCAAATTGCCGCTCACATCTATGATACGATCAGGTAAGGACGAAGTGCCACCGGCCACTGTTGTCCACAGGTGGCCAGTGTCAACCATGAGAGGAAGGAAGGACTTGGGTCCTTCCTGAATTCAGACCGGGCATATTAGGTGCGGCGTACTTAACCTGCCATGTGTCTAAGAACCGTGGAACCATGTGTGTTCTCTGTTATGTAATTCCGTAGATCAGTGGTTCCCAACCTATGGGTCGCGACCCACTGGTGGGTCGCGGCGTGTGTTTTGGTGGGTCGCGGAACAATCGAGGTTTTTGCCACAAAAATATATCTTTTAATTCATGTATTTAAGAAAATATAACACGATATTTTACAAATGCAATAATCATGAAATCCTTAATTTTCTTCTGGATGGATGTACGAGCAGAGTATTCAGAAATCTCTAAATTAGCTGTGAAGTTCTTGATGCCGTTCAACACGACATACTTGTGTGAACGAGCTTTTCTACTTTATTGTTTTTGAAAAACAAAAACAGAAATAATCTATGTGTAGAAAGTGATTTAAGGTTAAAATTAACCAATGTTAACCCTGATATCGATGCCTTCATCAGTAAACAACAGTGCCAGAAGTCTCACTGATTGTAAATTTGTGTTTTTATAATAACTGAGTATTTTTTATTATCTTTGTAATAAAGCGGGAGGCGGCTGCACAAAGCATCGCCTCATTGAGTTGACGGCTGAAATTCTAGGATTAGTTAAAACTCGATTTGCAAATTAAAATGCCACTGATCGTATCTTGGTGGAAAACACCTAAAAATCCCATTCCAGTGGTTGACTTGTAAGTTTACCATTGTGTTTTCCTGCTCCCAGTCTACCATATTTTCATACATTTGGGTGCAGTAAATTACAATGATAAACCTACGAATCAACCACTAAAATCGGGTCTGCAGGTGGTTTCCAACAAAAAGCGACTTGGCAGACCAGTTGCATTTTAATGTGCTGATCGAGTTACTTCTAATCGTGGAATTTCAGCAGTCAACTGTGCAGTCGCCTCCCGGTCTATAATATGTTTGTTGTTTTATGTATTACCAACTCTTGTTTTTGTTGATAGTATATCCTTTGTATGAAAATATGCCTTTTCGTAGGTTATGACAGTCTATAGCTTATCGATGTCATACAACAGTTCCCATTCTGATATTAGATAGACTGTCATATTAGGTGGGTCGCGAATTTTTTTTAAAAAACTTAAAAGTGGGTCGTGTACCAATAAAGGTTGGGAACCACTGCCGTAGATGATAACGGGACACCGGAAATCGAAGCTGGTAGTCCTGGTGTGCGGCGCCTCACAACACTGAGCGGGTATGTAGTGATGGAGGCGTATGTATGTCTTACTGCTACGATACAGCGGTATGATAGCTCAACGGTTGAGGTATCTGACTGGCGATTGATAGGTCCCCGGTTCGAATCCCTGTCTCGGAGGGGATTTTCATAGGCACTTAACCCGACCTTCACCTCTGGCACAGCTTGGTGAAGTACGCCAGAACGCTTCCCTGGTTCGGAATCCACGTTAAACTGTGGATCCCCCGGTATCTGGTAGCACTACCGGGATAGGTTTAGGCGGCTGAAGCCGCGTTCCCACGACGTCTTGTAACGAAGGCGGGACAGGGCGGGACCTAATTAGCCGAAGTGTAGGGACGAGCGCGCGCCGCAGGTTAGCCCTCGCTACCTCGCCGCCACCTCCCCACCACGTTGCCTAGTGTCGTTTGGCACAGAGCACTTTACAGCAACAGTCTGCAGTAGAATTCTGGAGCATGTCATATGCTCTAACGTTATGAAGTTTCTGGATGAAAACGAGTTACTTACAGCAAACCAACACGGATTTCGTAAGAACCGTTCGTGTGAAACGCAACTGGCTCTATTTTCGAATGACGTAATGAAGGTTATCGATGCAGGATCACAAGTTGATGCTATTTTCTTGGATTTCCAGAAGGCTTTTGACTCTGTACCACATAACCGCCTTTTGGCGAAGATTCGAGCGTACGGTATATCTGATCAGATCTGCGAATGGATACGCGATTTTCTAACTGGTCGGTCGCAGTATGTCGTTGTTGACGGGGAAGCCTCTTCAAAGCTAGATGTTACTTCGGACGTTCCTCAAGGAAGTGTAATAGGACCACTTCTTTTCTTAATTTTTATAAACGATCTCGGTGACAACGTTAATTGCAGGATGCGATTTTTTGCTGATGATGCACTTATTTATAGGGAAGTGGGGTGCTCTGACGAATACAGCGCGATCTGGATGTTATTTCGGAATGGTGCCGTAAATGGCAGCTTACACTTAACTGTAAAAAGTGCAAGGCAATGCAAATAAGTAATAAAAAGACCCCGTTTGCTCACGAGTACAAAGTTAACAATTCAGTTGTTGACACTGTGGATTCCCTGAAGTATCTAGGCGTAACAGAACAAAGCAACATGAAATGGGACTTGCACATAAATTCCGTCGTAGGCAAAGCTAATTCTAAACTACGTTTTACAGGTCATATTTTGAGAAGCTGCAATGCTCATACAAAGGAAATAGCGTACAAAACACTAGTGCGTCCGCATTTGGAATACTGTTGTGCAATTTGGGATCCGTATCGCAAGCGATTGATTGACACGTTAGAGAAAGTACAGAGGAGAGCCGCTCGATTCGTGACCGCTAGTTACAGTCCTTATGTGAGTGTCACAGAGCTGATACGTGGATTGGGCTGGGATTGTTTGGCGGACAGACGACGTAGTTTTCGTTTAAATTTGTTGGAGACTATGCGAAAATCTCTAATTTACGAGTACAACGAAATACTTCTTCCGCCAACCTATTTGGGTCGCAATGACAGAAGGGATAAGATTCGAGAGATAAGATGCCGTACTGATACATTTATGTATTCTTTCTTTCCTCGTTCTGTTCGGGATTGGAATACTCTAAAATAGGATTGGTGCTTAGCACCCTCTGCCACCCACAGTAATTGTGAATTGCAGAGTATTGATGTAGATGTAGATGTAGAACAGAAGGGGTGCGTACCGCTGCTGCAAACCGATGGCAACAGCGCACCACTACACACGCTTGTGATGTTTACCGACACAGAGTGGGTAGCTGCGTCTCATCCCCGCTAGCAGAGGCGGCCCCGTTCCCATGGCGTGTTGTTGAGTATCCGTCCCGCCTTCGTTACAAGACGTCGTGGGGACGCGGCTTAAGACAGGGGCATAATGCGCAGCCAATAGAAACCCTGCAACCAAGTCAATACGATCATACGGATTTTTTTCCCCATCCTCATTTTCTTTCAGCCATCTATGGACTACGACTACGCAACTTCATTTCCTCTTCTGAGCTTCCTTCGTCCGTCGCCAGTACTCTTTCGTTCTCTAGCTCAGTCTTGCTTTTTCTTCCTCTGAAAATGCCCTCCTTTTCCTGATTGGTTTTTGTTCAGTCAAATCCTTTACCTCCGCATTTCTCCTCTGAATAATTCCCTGTCTTGGATGTCTTCCCTCCTTATCCCACATCTTTTCAGATCCTGATGGACCTCCTTCACCCACGGAACTTGAGTCTTCATGTTCTCTTCAAAGTTGAGTATTTTCTTTGCCATTCTTTCTGGTTCCATTCTCTTGATGTATCCATAGAAAGCTAATCTCTTTTTCTTAATTTTGTTTGATACCTTTTCAAACTTGTTGTATAATTCTTGGTCCGATCTCAAACGGAAATTAAATTCGCTTCCTGTCACTTTTTTGATACCAAGATTTTCCTTAGGGGGCATCCATAAATTACGTGAGGTGAAATAGGGGGGGGGGTCCGACGAAATCTCACCAGGGGGGAGGGGGGATTTACGGAAATCTCACGTGAGATTTTGCGAAAAATTTGGGGACAGTAGAGCCAAATAAAGATCTACAATTTGTGCCAAAGTCGATTTTAGGAGGGTATTTCGTCAAAAAAGTTAGGGTGTGACCTAAAAAGAAAAAAGAAAAGTATAAAAAGTTTCGAGGGCGATTTCTAGGGGGGGGGGGTTCTCACGGACCAGATCTCACCAGAGGGGGGGTCCAGAAAACCGGAAAAAAACCTCACGTAATTTGTGGATGCCCCCTTAGAAACTTTCCTTCTTTCACATAATTATTATCATTACTGTTATTTTCAGTGTAGCGTGTTGTGAATGAAAGATAAAGTAAGGGACTGGGTGAAAGCCGGTGTCGGTCGATTAAAGCCTACTCTCCCGAAACACACTTCCCCTCCACACTCAACGAGTCGTCTCCCATAGGCTCCATATCCCATTTCGACGGTGTATCGCTTCATATCCTGTTACAACATTTACCATGGTCAAAGTTTTAAGGGTAATTTAAACAAGCGCTTTGAATATATTTCGTAATTAGTTAGAACTAGAGAGATTGGATAATACCGTCAACACGTAAGCAGTAAATACCGGCTTTATGTATCTTTATCATAAGTAACAGAAAGAGATACAAAAACTACGTGCTAACTTTAATTTTTTTGATTTATGGTTCGTCGACGTTGAGGTCATTGGAGCCGGGGAAGGACGGGTGGCAAGGGATGGTAAGGATCTTTCAAAAGAACCATCCCGACATTAACCTGCAGTGATTTCAGGAAATCATGAAAAACCGAAATATGGATGGCCGAACGCGGATTCCAACCAAGGTCAGGGGCGTAGCTACTATGGGGCTAGGCGGTGCAGTGCACCGGGGCCCCTTCGCTCAGGGGGCCCCCAAGCATACCTTAGCTCCTAAGCGAAGTTCAGAGGGCCCACGGGCCTTCACGGCAAACTGGCAACCATTTTTTATTTTTTAAGCTCTACCGTCTTGTAAGGGGGTTTTCGAGACTCGGGAGCCCCTCACTAAGGGCTCTCACTACTCAGGGGGCCCTCCAAGCACAACTCGGGGCCCCCAGCCTCAGCTTAGGGGGCCCCCAACCTCAGTTTAGGGGGTCCCTACCAGCAACATAAAGCAAAAAAAAATATCGCCCATCTGGCCTGAGGGCCCAAAATGAATTTTTTTGCACCGGGGCCCTTGTTGACCTAGCTTCGCCACTGACGGGAGTAACTGAGTAAGATAAAATTTTTGAAATGTTTATATTATAATCTATCGAAATTCCAAGCATACGTCCAAATTAATCTCGTTGAATTTTAACCTCTTGTACTTTACTACCCACTTTAACTTTCTTCTCTTCTTTTGATAATCTTTAGAAAAATTATTAATACATTTTTTTATACTTCTTTCAAATCTGTTAATATCTGTAGGACATTCAGAAATGAACGTTTTACGTTTACAGTCCCCATTTTTTTTTTAATATTTAGAAGAAATTCTTCTACCAGATCTGAGGCAGCTTTACCTGAAGAAATATTAATTAATTGATCTTTCGGCACTCCCAAACTGAATCAATGAACTGATCAAAGGTAGTGATAAATTTTTTCAGTTGCTTGATGCTCAGGGGGCCCCCAAGCATACCTCAAGGGGCCCCTAAGTGCACCTCTAGGGGCCCACAAGCGCAGTTTAGAGGGCCCACGAGCCTTCACGGCAAACTGGAACTTTTTTTTTTTTTAGGTCTACCGTCATCTCTAAGGGGCCGCTGAGAACACAGGAGCCCCTCACTAAGGGCCCTCGCTGCTCAGCGGGGCCCCCAACCACTGCTCAGGGGCCCCCAACCACTGCTCAGGGCCCCCTAAAGAACAATTCAAGGGCCCCCATCCTCAGTTCAGGGGGCCCCTATCAGCACACAAAGCAAAAAAAAGGTCGCCCGTCTGGCCTGAGGGCCCAAAATAAATTTTTTGCACCATGGCCCTTGTTGACCTAGCTACACCACGACCAAGGTCCTACCGAATGCAAGGCCATGGTACACCCGCTAACCTTTCATGCTCGGTGAGAATTTCGTGACAGTGGTTTCATTATTATGCGACTTACTAGGTTGTCAATAACTAACCTACCTTGGCTTGTTACACAGGGAAGTCGGACGAATCGCACTTGCCTCCAGTTTCGCTGAGGATTTGGCAAGCTGCTTCTGGATAGGCACCAAGTGGGACACTCCAAATCCCGGTTAACATAGAGATAACATCCAGCGGTCTGCTGTTTCAGTTGGCTGAGGTACCCGGTTCGAAATCCGGTCTCCCCCCGGATATTCGTACGATCTCTGTATAAGCTTTGCCTCGTTAATGTACATTATGCTAAGTAGTTGGTCCCCTTTACCCGGTGGGTTACTGAGTTAAGGTAGCCAAGAAAGATGCGTACTGCACTGCAAATTGAAACTCCATGACGCGGCGGCTGAACAAGACTTGTGGGTTTCCCCGGCCAATAATACTAGATGTATATAGTTTCTTTCACCGTCCGCATAATGTGTACCCTATTATTAATTAAGGCAGTTTTAAAGTGTGCTCTATATCTGACTTGGGAACCATCAGACCTGTTCAGAACGGATTTCGATCCCCCGAGTATATGTTGAAGGGTATTTACTCCATATGTCTGTGTTACAATTATTTCTTCAAAATGAGCCCTAGGTATCGAGAAATTAACGCGCAAACATTTGTGAATACTGTTTAAATATTATAATTTCAGTATGTTATTACAGTTTCAGCGTGGCGTATCGGTAACGCGCTTGCATCCTATTTTGCGAACCCGGGTTCAAATCCCCATACAGGTATTTCTTTTTTTATATGCAGTAATCATTAAGCATTGATTTTATTTCATTTAAATTTCATTTACGAATTTTTATTATGCAAAATAACTTTTAAAACAAAATATTACAGAATATACAGTCCCAACTTTTTTTATATAATCATTGTTTCATTGTTTATTGTTGAAATGGTTTTTTTTTTTTTAATGACAGGTATATTTTATGTTCTGCAAAGGAAATTGAACTTTAACAGAATATCTCTTTTATGGTCGTAGCATTGTAATAAAAATTGTTTATTGTATCTATAGTAAGTAATTATATTATTGTAAATAATGTTTTAAAAGGTATTTCGCATGATAAAAATACCTAACTGAAATAAAATCAATGCTCAATGATTACTGTATATAAAAAAAGACATAAAAATATTTGCCAGTGTGGGGATTTGAACCCGGGTTCGCAAAATGTGAAGCAAGAGCGCTACCAATACGCCATGCTGAAACTAATAAACAACATGCTAAAATTATAATATTTAAACAGTATTCACAAATGTTTGCGCGTTAATTTCTCGATACCTAGGTTTCATTTTGAAGAAATAATTGTAACACAGACATATAGAGTAATACACTTCAACATATGCTCGGGGGGATCGAAATCCGTTCTGAACAGGTCTGATGGTCTCCAAGTTAGTTAGAGGTATGCATTAAGCCTCGTTCCCATTGTGCGTGCTGGGGAACGCCTTTGCCGCATATGTTAACAGGGACCCACCGCCAGACGGTAGAAGATGAAAGGCGCGTCCTGTCTACCACGCGCCGTCGGAACGAACCTTTACAGTTACTATTATTAGTTGCAATGAAGCTTATGTCCCTGCTTCAGTTTCCGTAACCACCTGCTTAAGCTTTGCCGCTATTTTCAGCTCAAGCGTCTTCAACGCAGCATCCATTTTTACGATCACTAAGTGACCGCCCCGTTGTCTCGTGTGGTTGCGGCCCCGAGATGGTGCCCGAGGTTCGAGTCTTTGGGAGGTGCCCTATCCTTAATCACCAGGCTGAGTCCTGTGTTAAACCTCACCGCAGTGCGTATAGAGTGACGTCATACCGCACTGTTGAAGATGATCCGTCTGACCGATGGGGATGTTAAGCCTGGCGGCCCTTGGTGTCTTTCGGAGGAGTAAAACTATTAGGTGTGTGTATCTGCTCCCAGTCCCAGCACACCTGACTTACTATGGAGGTTTCCTACTGATATTTTCTGTCAGTGTGGCATTTATCGATGTGACTTAGAACGCTAAATGCTGTTGCAACATCAGCGTAATCTGAATAATGTTCTGGGTTTTCACAGACGACTTTTCAGTATCTGTTACCGCCGACGAATTGCGCTACGAAAAGAATGTTGTCTTAGTTCAGACTGAAGATCTGTGTCCGTAAATAATGAAGACGATGTATGACTGTAACATCAACATCACTCTGATGCATCGCCAGTCGCCATTTTAACTCGGATCAAAGCCCTCGTGATAATTTTACCTCTGCGCTTTACCCAGTCGTAACGTGATGAAGTACGGAGCTGTAGGTCGTTCCAAGTCAATCGCTTTCGGAAGAGTAGGCCTAAATGGGGCCGTCACCATTTTCACTCTCTCCTTTCCTTTATGCTTCATTAATTCACAACACATCACAATGACGTCATAGTCATCCACAAAAAAAATTATATGCACATGCTGTGTAAGGCGAGGCGAAACCACCCACATAAAAGCTGCCATGGTGGAAGTACACAAACCTGCGAGAAAATCCATCATGTGCTAAGGCCGGCATTACATTGTGAAAGGTCTTTGACCAAGATCTTTTATAAAACATTTTACCATATTTATTTTATCAAAGATATTTTATGATAGTTTTTCTGTCCCATTACACTATATAAAACTTTTCGTCATAGTTCTTTGAAATGAATGGAGTAAACTTGTAAGCTTTTGCAGACCCAGTTTGTGCAACCGTCACAATATGCATTTTATTGAAGATAAAGAAGAGAAGTAAACATATTCAGGTTAGACCGTGGATTACGAGACTTGATATGATAGGAGTTCATCAAAGTTTATTGAAAGAGCTGCAATGTGAGGATATGGCAAATTATAAAAATTATGGTTGGTGCTGAAGTATGCGTCCAATAAATTCTTACTACAATATTTTCATAAATTTCTACATCAGAATTATTTCTCCATATAGGCCTATATACTATTTATTTTTACGGTGTATGTGCAATGGGTTGTACTCAATTGCTGGTGGCGGATCTACGCGCATTGGTCTGCGCATTCCGTCTGCTATTATTCCAGAAACCTGTCAAATACTAGTGTCTTAACACATTAACTTTCTTTGTTAAGTCTTCGACAGTACAGCCCTCAATCAAAGCACTAATTAACTTTGCATAAGTGTTCACCTTTTTATTCCTAATCTTCTAGTCTACATGTTTCTGACTTTTAAACATTTCCTTCTGTTCATAGTCAGAAACAAAGACTTTCGTGGATTCGGCAGTCATAACAACTTTGGTAACGTCCCTTGCGCCATTTTCTTTGTTTACGTTTGCAGAGTAATGAAATCTTTTATAAAATGTAATGTCAACGTCATACTTTTTATAAAAGATTTTATAAAAGAAATCTTTTACAAAATATTCCCCAATACACTGTAAAATATTTTATAAAATATCTTTTATCAAAGTTCTTTGACAAAGTTCTTTTACAGTGTAATGCCGGCGTAACCGTATTCAAATCACACACAGACAAAAACAGTTACGAATATTAAGGTCGGTATTTTTATGACATATTTTTTTCCAGACTGTTATAATGCCGCATTTAATACAGCCCAAGAATTTCTTGAGCCCCGGTTCCAGGGGACTCCCCTGCTGTGTCGAATGCGCCAAATTGAGCCAGAGTGGCTCATCCAGAACTACTTTGCGTCGAGTGGTGGGGAGTGGGATGGTGGTCACTCGCAAGGGCCCGCTAAAAAGGTTTGCGTCAGTGATGTGAATGCTGCACTGCGCTACTTCAGGAGTTGCAACTTACAGTGTTCGGAGAAGCCATCCAACACTGGAGGACTGCTCGGAACAAGACGTCGGTGGTGGTAAAGTGCGCCCTACAATTAAAATCCCCCCTGTGCAGCACGGTATTATGCCCTGTCACGCCCTCACAACTTTACACGCGCGTTGAGGTGCGTATCGACTATGCCGCGCCATGTTCTGGGGCGCCAAACCAGGTATTGCCGCGCGAGGCATCTGCCGACCAGCGCGGCTGCCGCGCGCGGCAACGCAACCCAGTCAGGACTGCGCGGCAAACTATCCAGGCACTGTCTTTCCGTGAAGCCACCGTGGACGAGTAACCGCTATTTTCAGAGTGATGCATCACACTGTATACGAGAAACCTAAACGAAAAGTGCGTTGGTGGATAAGGAAATTGTATTTTAATAGAATGCAGTATGGTGCGGAACTTACGAAAGATATTAGACACAAATGGGTCGACCATATAACTAACAACTTTTACGAGAGTGACAAACGTTGAGTTATAAAATCATTAACTGAGCCAAATGTAAATAAAGTGAACACTCAATTTCGGGAGCCGATTTCAGTTACTGATAGACACTCCAACTTCAAACCGAGCGTGGTGGTGTAACGGATAGCGTTCTGGCCTCGCATTTGGGAGGACGGCGGTTCGAATCCCCGTCCGGGCATCCAGATTTGGGTTTTCCATGGTTTCCCCAAATCACTCCAGGCGAATGCCGGGATGCTTCCTTCAAAAGGCCATGGCCGAATTCCTTCCCATTCCTTGCCCCCATCCTTTCCCGTCTCTAAAGACCACGTTGTTAAAAAGGGACGTTAAACTGTTACAAAAAAAAAATCCAACTTCAAGATTTCTAGCAATTGGAGATTCGTGTAGACTACTACTAGCCTGAAATACGTTCTTCGAGAGTCAAAACAACATTTTCGAGAACAGTTCCAGATGTTTTTAACGCATTATGCAAAGGTCTGAAAGAAAGGAATAATAATGGAATAATGGAATAAGGAAACAATGAAAAGGATGGAGGATTGCATCAAACCAGTCGAAAGACTGACGGCAGCAAAAAAATAAAAAATCTATTTTATTGTTGTTCAATTTTCTGTTGCTATTCTTAACGGGTACCTACTTCTTACTTAGGTAAAATGTATTGAGTTAATCATTTCATTGGCGATTTTATAGGTTGCTTGATTGGAGATTCAAGTGATGGTTGTGGTGGTAATGGACGCGATACCATCCGAGTCTGATTGGGCTGCACATTTGCTAATCCACAAAGAATGTTTGGCACCGTAGGTAAATCGACTCAATTTTCGCTACCCGAAGAGGCATCTATCTATACAGCTGAAGCAAAAGCCCTGCTGGAAGCCATCAGATATAGCCAAAGTACCAACATGGACAAAGTCGTCATCCTGTCGGACTCCCTCAGCGTACTAAAGAGCTTACAAAATACTACGTGGAATAGCCATACTCAAACTATTGTATTGGAAATTCTACAACAACTGAAACGGAACAGGGAACTGGGCATCACGACTACTCTGATGTGGATCCCATCTCACAGCGGCATCGAGCATAACGAACGGGTGGACGCCCTGGCAAAACAAGCTATCCATGAGGGAGAGGTAACCAACATGCAACTCCCGATCTCGGATATAACACATAGCATCAAAGTAAGAGCCAAGGAAAAATGGCAAGAGGAATGGACGATCTCCTCAAAAATCAAAGCCTCATATTATGCAACCATTCAACCGAGCATATCTCCAAAACCTTGGTTTTACAATTGGAACAGTAGGAGACGATTAATCACTACGATATCGACAGCCCGATTTAACCACGGTAGCTTCCCCAGCCACCTACACCGAGTAGGGTTGAGAGATTCCCCATACTGCGACTGTTCAGACCAGGCAATAGGAGACATCAATCACATAATTCTTTCATGTAATAAATACCAACAACTCCAGGACCAAATGATGAAAGATCTTGCCAAGAACGGCTTCCCCCTGCCGACAAACGTAACCCTCTTACTTTCCAGCAACAACAAAGTAGTACTTAGCATCCTCGCCAGATACTTAAAAGATGGAGGGATAGAATTCTAACCAATCTTGTAAGTTAAAACAGGAAATGACTATACTTCATACCTAAAGCCCAAACCACAGCACAACCCCACTTCCGCGCAAGCACAACAACTAGATTGGCAAAATTAACAGTATCCTCACCAATCTACCGATTGAGGCCAACACCAGATAGATCAACCCTCTACAGATGATTTGTCAAAGAAATACGGCGATTTAGACTAATCAATAGAAAATAATGGATATACAGAACCGCCGATTACTAAGTCTAGTTGATGTATTGTCTAGCAACGCTTTTTAGATTACGGTACTTAAGAAGGCACTTGAAATTTGAATATTGTAAATAGCATATACATTCCACAAGATTGTAATAAGTTTTACCTAATATAGATAAGGAAATGTGTAAATAGATAAGTTACGCAAATGGATGTAAGAAGCTTTGTAAAAATGTAGATTGGCTGTATGGTCTCTAACCAAATGCCATTAAAAAAAAAAAAATAAAAAAAAAGTGAAAAGGAGACACTTTTAGTTATTCGTGGTAGCAAACTGCCACTGTGCGGCGCGAGGCAACTCGAACAATGGCACCCCGACCTCAACTGCGCGCGAGGCAAATGGTGGAGCCTAAGGGGACATCCATAAATTACGTGAGGTGTTTTTACGGATTTCTGGACCCCCCCCCCCCCCCCTCTGGTGAGAACCGCCCCCTCCCCCTAGTAATCGCCCTCGAAACTTTTGGAGACCTTTTCTGTTTAGCTCTACAGTACAAACAATTTTTCGCAAAACCTCACGTGAGATTTCCATAGACTCCCCCCCCCCCTTGGTAGCATTTGGTGAGAGTTTCGCTGGCCCCCCCCCCCCCTATTTCACCTCGCGTAATTTATGGATGCCCCTAAGTACCGTCAGAGACTGCCTCGCAGCGCGGCAAGTGCAAGTCGCCTCGCGAGCCAACAACGTATCCACTGTGCGCGGCTGCCACGCGAGGCAACTCGAACAAAGACACCCCCGCCTCAGCTGCGCGCGAGCCAAGTAGTGGCACCTCAGTGCCGACAGAGACTGCCTCGCAGCGCGGCATGTGCAAGTCGCCTCGCGAGCCAACAACGTATCCACTGTGCGTGGCTGCCGCGCGAGTCAACTCGAACAAAGACACCCCCGCCTCAGCTGCGTGCGAGCCAAGTAGTGGCGCCTAAAATACCGACAGAAACTGCATCGCAGCGCGGCATGTGCGAGTCACCTCGCGAGCGAACAGCGAATCCACTGTGCGTGGCTGCCGCGCGAGGCAACTCGAACAAAGACACACCCGCTTCAGCTGAGCGCGACCAGAGTAGTGGTGCCTAAAATTCCGACAGAAACTGCCTCGCTGCACGGCATGTGCCAGTCGCCTCGCGAGCCAACAGCGTATCCACTGTGCGTGGCTGCCGCGCGAGTCAACTCGAACAAAGACACCCCCGCCTCAGCTGCGTGCGAGCCAAGTAGTGGCGCCTAAAATACCGACAGAAACTGCATCGCAGCGCGGCATGTGCGAGTCACCTCGCGAGCGAACAGCGAATCCACTGTGCGTGGCTGCCGCGCGAGGCAACTCGAACAAAGACACCCCCGCCTCAGCTGAGCGCGACCAGAGTAGTGGTGCCTAAAATACCGACAGAAACTGCCTCGCAGCGCGGCATGTGCGAGTCACCTCGCGTGCGAACAGCGAATCCACTGTGCGTGGCTGCCGCGCGAGGCAACTCGAACAAAGACACCCCCGCCTCAGCTGAGCGCGACCAGAGTAGTGGTGACTAAAATACCGACAGAAACTGCCTCGCAGCGCGGCATGTGCGAGTCACCTCGCGAGCGAACAGCGAATCCACTGTGCGTGGCTGCCGCGCGAGGCAACTCGAACAAAGACACCCCCGCCTCAGCTGAGCGCGACCAGAGTAGTGGTGCCTAAAATACCGACAGAAACTGCCTCGCAGCGCGGCATGTGCGAGTCACCTCGCGTGCGAACAGCGAATCCACTGTGCGTGGCTGCCGCGCGAGGCAACTCGAACAAAGACACCCCCGCCTCAGCTGAGCGCGACCAGAGTAGTGGTGACTAAAATACCGACAGAAACTGCCTCGCAGCGCGGCATGTGCGAGTCACCTCGCGAGCGAACAGCGAATCCACTGTGCGTGGCTGCCGCGCGAGGCAACTCGAACAAAGACACCCCCGCCTCAGCTGAGCGCGACCAGAGTAGTGGTGACTAAAATACCGACAGAAACTGCCTCGCAGCGCGGCATGTGCGAGTCACCTCGCGTTCGAACAGCGAATCCACTGTGCGTGGCTGCCGCGCGAGGCAACTCGAACAAAGACACCCCCGCCTCAGCTGAGCGCGACCAGAGTAGTGGTGACTACCGACAGAAACTGCCTCGCAGCGCGGCATGTGCCAGTCGCCTCGCGAGCCAACAGCGTATCCACTGTGTGTGGCTGCCGCGCGAGGCAACTCGAACAAAGACCTCTGCTGCGTGCGTGATATAAGTAGTGATGCCATAGTACCCACAGGGACTGCCTCGCAGCGCGGCATGTGCGAGTCGCCTCGCGAGCCAACAGCGTATCCACTGTGCGCGAGGCGACGTTCGAGGATTTGCCGCGCTTAGTGGATACGCAGCTTTAAGCGATGTTTGGACGGGGGTAAATCCATGAGTTCGCGACTCCCCTTAACCGACATACTATGACGTCTTGCGCGTATTAAATGTGATTGGACGTTTTTTTGTAGGGGTAAAATCTTATGATTTTGCGTCACCAACATGCTAATGTTAACAGTATATCTGTGGCTGTATGACGTGTTGATCTTGGACAGCAGTGAAAGTACACATTACACTTGTATCTAATACAGGGTGTCCATAAAAGGACTCCCTAATTTCAAAATTAAATATTTCGAAAACAAAGATCGATAGAGGAATGCAGTAAACGGTATGTTTATCGTGACAGCTGTAAGAAGTGTATACAGCAGTGTGAAATAATAGTTACAAAAGCTGCTAACAGATGGCGCTGTAATCGCCATACGTAATGCCTAAATAGCGATCCGAAGCTCAGGGTAGTGCCAATGGTGAACATTTTGAAAACATTGTGATGTGATTGTTTGCAAAGATTGTTTTCATACGATTATTTCACCTATGTATGCTGATATGAGCTGTACAGCGCAATCTGTTAGCAAGCTTTTGTAACTATTATTTCACACTGCTGTATACACTTCTTACAGCTGTCACAATAAACATACCGTTTACTGCATTCCTCTATCGATCTTTGTTTTCGAGATATTTAATTTTGAAATCAGGGAGTCCTTTTCTGGACACCCTGTATATAGAGATGTTCATACTCTAACCACGCTCTGATCATAATGCCAGAAACTTTTCCACTGTTAGTTTTCAGCAACATTTCAGTTTATTAACCAATAAATTTTTGCAGTTAATATGTTCCGATTTTTCCTTTGTTCATATAAAAATATTGAAACTCAATCGGTTATTGAAGATTAATATGAAACGATATTTTAAATTACGAATCTCTTAGCTGTTTGCTTGATTTGTAGTTTACAGATGAAGTTGTTGGCCGTTCGTAGGTATACCACAGCCTCTTTGCTAAAACGTTGGACATTACAACCTACACAGCACGCCACTGTGCCTGCACGCGTCTTCAGGGACCGGGTTCGAGTCCTGCTCCCACGAACCAGCGGCCGGATTGCGGTTTCCCGCACTCACCTACTCGAATGCGTGAACGGTCACCAACCTTCTCCTCATAAACTACAGATTTCACAAACAAAAATACTCGTTTCACCCTGAACATAGTTACTCGAATTGCGAACACGTGGGAACTCCAGGAAGTGACAATCCTTAATCCTAACTACCCAGTGGAAACACTGGAGAAATTCTTTATTACAAGCCGTGACGGCCATCAAGGTTTGGCTTTGTTTCATCTGATAGGATCCATTCGCAAACAATCATAATGTACGATTTCTTTCGAAAAAATCTTCATAAGTCGAATTTTGTTAAATTACTCATTCAGTTATTTTACAGAAAGCATAAACTCCAGAATTATCGCTATATTTTCTCTCTAGAATTTTCAGTGCAATAGTTCAGTAAATAAAGGGAAGTTTTTACTATGCTTTTTCGACAAAAAATACTACCAGTAGTGGAATCGAAAGCAAACATTCAGATTCTCATAAATTCTGTCTTAACCAGACGTTCCATTTAACCCCCATCCCACCTAAACCCGCCAAATCATTATCAACCCCGCGATATTTTCAAATTTTAATTTATAATCGTGTTAAGTAGTGCGAAATCACATATTTCCAAGTTATTTTTCTAACAGCTTTACGCCTCGTTGACGTCGAGGTCATTAGAGGCGGTAAAGGAACAGCAAGGAATTCAGCCATGGAATTCTGAAGAAACCATCCCGCCATTGACCTGAAGTGGTTTGGGGAAACAGGAAAATCCAAATCTGGATTGCCAACGGGGAATTTGAACTCGTGTCCCCCCGAATGCGAGGCCAGAGCGTTACCGCTCACCCACCATGTTCTATACTAAATTTTTTTTTTTTTTTGCTGTTGTCAGTCTTTATACTGGTTTGATGCAATCCTCCATCCCTTCCTATCCTGTGCTAATCTCTTCATTTCTACATACCCCTTACAGCCCACGTACTCAATTATCTGCTTCATATATTCTAATCTCTGTCTACCTCTACAGTTCTTACCTTCGACTGTTCCCTCCACTAACAAATTAACCAATCCAGCATGTCTCAAAATATGACCTACCAGCCTGTCTCTTCTTCCTGTAAGCTTCTTCCATAAACTTCTTTTCTCACCCATCATTTCCAAAACTCGTTCATTTCTTACTTTGTCTGTCCACCTAATTTTTAGCATTCTTCTGTAGCACCACATTTCAAACGCTTCAAATTTCTTTCTTTCCGGTATTCCTAAAGTCCATGTTTCGCTACCGTAAAGTGCTGTGCTCCACACATAGAGTTTTAAGAAGTTCTTTCTGATTCCTAAATCAATATTTGAAACTAAAAGGTTTCTCTTTTTCATGAATGCTCTTTTTGCTAGTGCTATTCTGCTTTTAACATCATTCCTGCTTCGGCCATCGGTTGTAATTTTGCTTCCCAAGTAACAGAACTCACTCACTTCTCCTATTCCATCCGATCCTTTTTTATATTTAATCTGCTAGTATTGGTATCATTTCTGCTACATTTCATCACTTTTGTCTTACTTTGACTTATATTCAGTCCAAAATCTTCCTTCAGTATTTTTTTCATGCCATTCAATAACTTCTCAATATCCTCAGCCCTCTCTGCTAACAAGACAATGTCGTCAGCAAATCGTAGCATACTGATTTTTTCTCTCTGAAAACTTATGCCACATGGTAATTTTTCTTTGACTTTCTTCATTGCTTCTTCTACATACAAGTTGAATATTAACGGGGATAGACTACAACCTTGTCTCACACCCTTTTTAACTGATGCATGTCTCTCGTGATTCTCTACTTTTATTACAGCCACTTGATTCTTATATAGCTTAGAGTATTCTTCTATCTCGATACTTTAGACCTGACTTCTTTAAAATTTTGAACATCTTGTCCCACCTAACATTATCAAAAGCTTTTTCTAAATCAACAAATGCCATAAAAGTGTCTTTGTTACTAATTCATAAGTCGAATAGTTTAGAAGCTGTGACGTCAGTAATTCCATAGGGCATGCGCCGCTCATTTGGGAGATGTGGAGGGCAGAAGTAGGAACGTATATTGAGTTTCGGCCTTTATTTTGCTGCTTTCCTGTTTTCGGTCAGAAATGTTTAAGGAGATGGCAGTCGTTTGAATAATCCAACATGAACAGTGGAGAACGCACAATTGTTCCATGAGTACATTCTCTTTTAAGGTAAAGTCTAAACGCAGTAAGCGAACAAGATTTACTTGCTCCGTTAACATAAATCATTTTTAATGATACCCAAGTAGCTAAAAGGATTTAATTGTCACCAAAACGGGGCAGGAAAACACAGGAAGTCCGAAGTTATGGCCGCCACTTTGTCCGAGTATGGTTACCTAATGTTCTCGTCCAGAAATACTTTAGTAATCAGTGTTATTTGAAGAAGCGTACATAAACAACACAAGACTCAAAACTGATTCTTGTAGTACCACTCAGTTAACATAAAGCCTAAATATTGAGAGCAACTTTGGGTAACGTTGCTTTGGTCGGTTCTATAATTCATTCTCAATGTCCTTTAAGGACGTAAAAGTGGAACGCAGTTTCTTCTTTCACTTAATCGCCTCCCTAAAGAATAACAGCCGCGAGGTGTCGCGTGTTAAGTGGCAGCCAGTACGCTAAGGAGTAACACAGGACCCAGAACTGATCCTTGTGGCAGCTCTTTGTCCCCGCCCAGTGGCGCGGCACGCCGCGTAGCGGAGATCCGGGAAACACGCGACAAGTCTGTTCGCATTGTCTGGTCAAGGCGCACTTCCGGGGGACTCCTTGGCCTTCGCGTACGGCATGCAATCACTCGAGTTAAAAGTGAAAGTAGCAGTAAGTAAGCGGAGACATGAGAGTCGATCAGAGGCAATTTGGAAGTTAGGCTGGGGCGACTTGTTGGTAAGCGACCCGACCTGGTCTCCCTAAATCGTGGCCCTGAAATAGGGTCGTCTAAAGTGAGCTCCTTGGTCACGTTTTTGCGCCAAGGCCAGACAGGCAGATGGGGTGAAAATTCCATACGATTTAGGACGAAAGGGTGGGGGTACGTCGGGCCCTTAAAACTGGCCGTGTAAAGCCTCACCCGATTGTGCTCACACTGCCTGGTACCCCGTTTTCTATTATTTTGAGATGGATGCATCCTATAATCAAGAAAAAGAAGTTTTGAATGAGTTCCTGCGGGTGTAAAAGACCCACAAATTTTTATGGGACACCTCACATAGGGTTGCCAACTTATTTAGAAATTTATATTTGTCTTTTGAAGAGGAAAATAAAAAGTATGAAAAAGGAAAAAAATAATTAAAATTTTGTTATTTACTGCCTCAAATAAAAATATTTTCGGGCTTACTGGACTAGCTATTAATTGTTAGTTTCATTTCAGTGTTACAGCTGGAGCCACATTGTACTTCTAGTATAACAAAAAAGGAACCAGGGCCGCCTTTAAGCTCTCTGGGCCCCTAGGCTAAACAGGTGGTCTGGGCCCCCCTGTCGCTTCAATTTTGAAATATTCCAAATTCGGTCCAAAAATTTTATGGATGACCTTTTTTATGACCCCTCTTTGTGATGTGGGGCCCCCTTGTGGTGCGGGCCCCCCTTTGTGATGCGGGCCCCTAGGCTACAGCCTGAATAGCCTATGCGTAAATGCGGCCCTAAAGGAACACTCATTTTTATATTTATGGACGCTCTATTTCTCCCCTCCCACCATCTTGCATTTATTTCGTTTTATCATAAGCACTAACATGTCGTTTGGAAGTTAATAGTTTATGGTTCCGTTCAAATATAACGGGGAGCGGACACGAGTCGACTGGAGTAATACAATATGAATGGTCCGCTGTTATTGCCTCGACTACGATGCGGTAATTACACAGATCAAAGGATTCGAGCGAACACAAAATCGCTGGGCGATAGGCACTTTTTCTTGCAGGAGGTTGGGAAACTAGCAGACGAACGTTCAGTTACATATGTTGTAAATGCTATTCGTAATCAAGTATTTTCGCATGCTTTAAGGTCGGGCCACACTAGACCGCACCGCAACGGGCCCGCACCGCACCGTCACTTTTGTAATTGTTGTCGCTCACTCGATTGAAGTGAGATCAAACGACACCGTGTGTCGGCCGACACACGGCCGTGAGTTGGCCCGGATAAATTTGGTTTATATTTTGACGGTGCGGCCCGGTGTCGGTCTGCTGTCGGGCTGGTCGATATGGAGAACTGTATAGAAAGAGTTCGGAAATTTCCGGTCCTTTACGACTAAATATTGTTTTAACGTTACTGATTGCTTTAGAAGTGTGTCCTTTTTTTTTTTTCAGCCTCACTTCAGGTTCATCAGATATTTGTAAAATTTAGGTAGAGTCCTTGCATGTTCGAATTAACTAATCAAATCTTTGCCACTGGTGAAAGTCGATTTAAGGCATGTAAAAATTGCATCCGAGATCCAGATTTTGAACCGGGGACCTTCCGTATCCAAATCACTCACCGCAAGCATCTGAATCTAGAGGTACTGGAGAATATGTATTCAATCATATAAAAGTACATTTGTGTTTTGAAGTGGCAAAAATAAATTATAAGTACGTTTATTTTATTATGTTTGAATAATAATTTTTTATTATAACCAGATTTGTCTCTTGACTCAGGTTATGGCGTACGATTGGGGAAATGAAAGTCCCTGGTTCAAATCCCTGTCTCAGCTGTAATTTTTATGGGTCTTAAAATTGAAATTCACCTCTGGAAAAGCTTTGATTTGTTAATGCTAAAATGCTAGGACGCTCTGTGTTTCGAATTTCACATTAATCTGTAGTTTTCCTTTTCAAATTAGGTAACAACGATAGAGGTGTACTGCGCAGCCGATAAGTAACTCCGTGACTGGAATTTTTAGATCACATGAAATTATTATTATTTTACGGAATCTTTGCGGTCTGCATTAAAATAAAAATGTGTAATAATATTATTCTTTTTTGTTAACAAAAATATTGAGTGACTCGAAAAGGAACCTCAAGTAAAACAAACACGTTAAATGTGAAGTGAGTGACGCTTGACATTTAATCGTGACTATATAGAGATACAAGAAAATCTTTCAATACAGTGTGAGGACCATTTGTTAAAACAGTTTTGGAATACTATTTTTGTGCATAAGAGTTCAATCAATTAGGAGATAACAGGAGTCAGACAAAAAAAAGTATTTTAACGTACTTTGTTACTTCGTAGATTATAAAGTACAGTACTCTACAATAAAGTACGGGTGGTAGCCGCAGCTACGATACCCAAATCACTCTTAAGGTAATTTTTTAACATTAATTCCGTGAAACAACCAAGTGTATACGTTAAAGGAGACAAGACTGACTAGGAACCCGTCCGTCACACGGCCGTGCTACGGACCAGTGTGGACGCGAGGGGGGCGAGCCGACACTCGGCCGAGTGTTGGCTCGGACGCGGCGCGGGCTCGGTGCGGTCTAGTGTGGCCCGACCTTTATTCGTAGGAAAAAGCATAACAGCCAAAAATAAAATATGATACTTTATAATACAGTATGGTTGGCAACCCTAACCTCACACGCCCTCTGTCATGACAAACAAGAAATGATGCATTTCAGGTGTCATCCAGTAGAAATTCTGGAAATCTTCACCATCCAAGAGTCTAAAGTGACTGAACATATGCCTTTAGAAAAAGACGTGTGCCAAGCAATTATATTTACTTTTCCCAGGCTTTTCACACAGTGCCAAGCAGTCAGGGTTACATCAAGAATTTAAATTAAATATAAGAACATTAAAAAAAATTGTAACTAACTAATTTTATTACTATTAAGTGGAATGTATAGATTGCAGAGCTAGACTGATATACGCGTGGTGGTAGGCCGCTAATACGGTAGTACCAGATCGGGCCGGCAGAGGGTCGTCTAAATGGGATATGTGAAAACTGCGACCAGTGAAATTTGCGGCCAACCTAAAATCTGCGAAATCTGCGGCCAATACCTCTTCTCTTTGTGTCATGCCGCGCCGTCCTAATCACTCTAAACGCCTCTTTAGACGACCCGACCTGGTCTCACTAAATCGTGGCCTGGAAGTTATTACGTGAACAAATCATTTTACATTACACGCCCTAAACAGCCAAGTTAATTTCTATTTTTTTTTTTTTTTTTTAGTAGACACGCAAATGTTTCACAGGTTTCTTAGACTTAGACTTTTTTCGCACGCGTTACTGAAAGCTGATTTTTTTGCTGATCTGCAACACTTCGGAAAATCCAGTGCGGTACTAACTAGATCGGAGTGGCCGAGGTCGTCTAGAGGCGGCCATACACGATCGCTCCATCCGTCCAAATGGAGCGATGTCACTCCATTATCGTGTCGTCTGTGGGGAAATTTGATGTGGATGACGTTAACCCACAACTGCTGATGGTAGAATATTTTTTCCTACACTAGTTTCTTATCTGCTTAACGTCTCTCTAACAGCGAGGTCTTTAGAGACGGGAAAGGATGGGGGGCAAGGAATGGGAAGGAATTCGGCCATGGCCTTTTGAAGGAAGCATCCCGGAATTTGCCTGCAGTAATTTGGGAAACCATGGAAAACCCAAATCTGGATGCCCGGACAGGGATTCGAACCACCGTCCTCCCGAATGCGAGGCCTCCTGCACTAGTAATGTGAGGCAAAGGGAGATTTTGCATGAAATCTACTACGATTCTGTAAGTATCTGCCTCGTTATTACAATTCTTTTCTACGTCTTTTAAGCAAGAATAAAACTTGTATTTTAATAACAGTTATAAACTATAAAACATCTGTACTGTCAACCTGCTGTTTAGAAACATTGGCTACAAACGCAGCAATCCGCTCAGAGCGCCGGTGGGGCGGCTTTTAACAATACAACCAGTTTGATCCTATTCTATAGTAAACATACCGCTACAGCATTGTTGAGAGTTCTGGCCGCAGATTTCACTGGCCGCAAATTTCACTGGCCGCAGTTTTCGCGACACCGTCTAAATGCGACACACTGTCGGCGGGAGGAAAGTGAGATCGGGAAGGGGACAGGGTAATCGGGAACGGGTCGTCTAAGTGGGCCTAAAGTGGTACCCTGGAAGTAAGTAAATGGGTGGAGACCTGGAAGAGAGAGGCAAACAAGCCAGTGGCAACTTAGGAATAAACCAGAGAAAAACATGTACGAAGCAATAAGTCAGATGTGAAGTGGAAGTTTTTTAGTGCCACCGGAACCACTTAGACTGTTAGGATCGCACTGATAATAATGTTTCTACGCCTCAGTTAGGAGAACTAATTCTAAAGGGGGAACTTGGATGTTTCGACCTACCTTTGTTCTGTATGGTGAGCGTACTTTCTTGTTTACGGGGACACATGGGAGAAACCAGGAGGGGTTGCCAGGTCCAGATTGTTCAAAATCGGGAAGCAAGGTCAACAAAAATCTGGATTCCAGACATGTGTGCCAACTTTCATGGTGATCAGTCAAATGGTGTCGACTGTAGCTTTGTGTAAAGAACATTGACAAAAATTTAGAATGTTGAAAGGAGGACAGGGATTGTGTTTTTGGCAGTATTTTTCGCTTTTATTTTTAAATTATACTTGTGCAACGTTCCATCGAAATCGGATAAAAATGGCGGGTTTGAATAATAATTAAGGGTAAAGGGGGCGAGAGGGTGGGTTTTGGATTTTTGTTTGGTCAGAAACCTTCTCCATGAGAAAATACTTACATGTGCCAACTTTCATGGTGATCAGTTAAATGGTGTCGATCTGTAACTTTGTGTAAAGAACGATGAAAAAAATCAAGGGGATGGGAAGGGGGCGAAGGGTTTGTTTATTGTAAACCAATGGGAAACAGTATTTTTCTCCTTGTTTTCAAAGTTCTATCGAAATCTGATAAAAACTGTGAGTTTCTATAACGATCATTAGAAATTAGGAGGGGAGGGGGTAGAAGGGGAGAGGGGTGAGCATTTGCAAATCAAATTGTGAATCTAAACCATTCTCGAATCAACTAAATCAAAAAAATTCATAAGAACCAGTCCAGCCGTTTAGGTGGAGTTCAGTGACATACACACGGACAGAAGAAATATATATATATATATATATATATATATATATATATATATATATATATATATATATATAAAGATGTGGTTAAAAGTTTACTATCAAAAGGCATATTTTCTTCATTTTTAAGTTCGTTAAAATCATTCCTAATTTCAATGTCCACTTCTTTGCAAGCGTCCAAATCTTTAAAATAATCTAATGTTTTGTCCGATAAAACTGGTCTCGCTTCTACTACCACTTAACTGATATTAAAAATTTTAAATTCAAAAATTGTTAACTTTACACAGTCTGAAAACGAACAAGTGGTAAAAAAATCCGCCCAATGTGGAAGCGCCTATCTGGTCATGTTGGCCAATGTCCAGGGGCGTAGCTACTATGGGGCTAGAGCGCCCTCTAGGAGCCCCCAAGCGCAGTTTAGAGGGCCCACGAGCCTTCACGGAAAACTGGCGACCTTTTTTTTTTTAGCTGTACCGTTCTAAGGGGCCCCTCACTAAGGGCCCTCGCTGCTCAGGGGGGGCCCCAACTACTGCTCAGGGGCCCCTAAAGAACAATTCAAGGGCCCCCATCTTCAGTTCAGGGGGCCCCTACCAGCACACAAAGCAAAAAAAAAAAGGTCGCCCGTCTGGCCTGAGGGCCCAAAATAAATTTTTTGCACCGGGGCCCTTGTTGACCTAGCTACGCAACTGTCAATGTCTGGACTGCGGCGGCTAAACTACCGTCGAATGCAGTGTCAACGCGCGGCAGATCTGCCGTCGCCGGCAATTCTGCCGCGGGCTTTCTCTACCGCCCAGTGTGTAAACTTCCATTTGATCCCTCGCGCCACTTCTTGGAACACTGAGGCTTGGGCAGTGCGATTTCGCACTGCTACATGCCATTCGGGAGGACCGGGGCCAAACTCGGTTCGGCCATCCTGACTGAGGTTTTCCGTGCTTTTCCTCAGTCAGTCTAGGCGAATGCTGGGATGGTTCCCTACAAGGCCACGGCCGACCTTCCATCCCCCTTCCCTCCCCGTAGACTAGTAGGCTGAAAAGAAAAAAAAAAAAAAAACTACTTGGAACGACGGCGACGG
The DNA here is from genome assembly GCA_031002005.1 of Vandiemenella viatica. Taxonomy (NCBI): domain Eukaryota; kingdom Metazoa; phylum Arthropoda; class Insecta; order Orthoptera; family Morabidae; genus Vandiemenella; species Vandiemenella viatica. The sequence continues at coordinate 12,462,719 of JARYHS010007075.1, forward strand.
CAAATTTTCCGCCGCGACACATACCGCCTAGGACGAACTAGTTTGGTGGGTAACGTTCTCGCTGTTACCGACGGTTTCGCTTGTGTGTTGAGTGGGAGCGTGACGAGCGTTACCGCTACGCGTCGCCGTGTCGCACGCTGCACGCGAGGGAATGCGTCACGCCCTCATGCCCGCGGGTCGTGCCTCGAATCCCGACTGCTGCTAATGGCGCGTGCAGACACGACACCAGGAAATGTCAACACCACAACAATCACCACCTCACACTCATACCAACACGCGTCATCATCATCAAGCAGGTCCACGCACAGTGACAGCACTCCAAGCCTCCCTCTGTTCCGCTATTCTCTTAGTCTCTATATATTTCCCATTTATCACGATGTCATCAATCATTTTCTTCCTTCGCCGACCTCTTGTTTTACCTCCGTTTACAATCCCCTCCAGAGCAGTTTTAAGCAGGCATTCGTTCCTCAACACATGACCAATCTCCAGTTCTTTATTCTGTTCCTTATTGTTTTTATGAGTGACCTTTCCTCTCCTATTCGTTCCAACACTTCATCATTCCTTACTTTGTCTTTCCAACTTATTTTATCCATCCTCTTACATATCCACATTTCGAAAGCTTCCAACCTTTGCGTAGCGTCCATGTTTCTGCCCTATATAGTCCTACGCTCCATACAAAACATTTAGCTAATTTTTTCCTCAGGGTTTTGTCCAGCCTTCCGCAAAATAAATTTTTCTTTTCATTGAAAGCTTCCTTTGCCATTGCTATTCTAGTTTTTACCTCCTTCCTGCAGCTCATATCACCACTCACAATGCTCCCAAGATATTTAAAGAACTCCACTTGTTCAATTATTTCTCCTTGCAGCGTTATCATCATTTCTTTCTAATTCCTTCCCACCATCATACATTTAGTTATAGTCCTATTGATTCTCATCCCGAATTCCTCACACCCTTTGTCTAAAGTCTCTAACATTCTTCTGAGTATCTTGACACTTTCTGCCAGCAAAACCATGTCATCAGAAAACCTTATGCAGGTAATCCTATGTCCACCCATGCATACACCTCCTTTACCTCTTAAACTTCTTTTCATAATTTCCTCCAAATATATGTTAAACTAGCTCGTACCCGCGACTACGTACGCGTGGATTAAGATTTTTTTGCCAAAATTGAATATAGAAAGTTGCTGGTAACGAAGGATTGGACCCAAAACACACCGAGTCAGCATAATATGACAGGAAAGCTATCACTATACCATTTTACCATCGAACCTGTCTCTTGAAGAGAATCAGTTTCCAACATATTTCTGTCACCATTCGATAAGGTCTCAAAATGTCGTGACTACAACTGTTAATCATACAGGAAAAAATATCCTGTGCCCTTCATACAGATTTTCTTGTCAAATTCCATCAACATCGATATAGCCATTTAGTCGTCAAAACGTAACAAAAAGACAGAGACTTACTTCCGTATTCATAGTATTATTACTGCGGTTCTCACACACACACACACACACACACACACACACACACACACACACTCACTCTCTCTCTCTCTCTCTCTCTCTCTCTGTGACTGCGAACAACCACTGAGGAATCATTATAACGTAAAAAAGTGTACACCTACAACATTGTAAGACTACCTACGATTTGCCTCGCATTGCACCCCTAACTTTGTGATATCTACAGTTTAACATTCAATCCGAATAACCTAAGGCCCAGACGTGATTCTTACGATCAAAAACAATTTTTAAAAATCTTAGCCTCCACGGAGATTTGAACCGTAGACCACGACCCAAACATTTGTAAGCAAGCGCTTTAACCACTGAGCTGTCTGACCGATACACGGAAAAGCAGTATACAGATGTCCATATCCAACGCGTCTCTCTATCGCCATTCAGTACTATTTCGAAATTATGAGACAATATATTATTTATACAGATAATTTTTCAAACAAATGTAGACAGTATTTTTCTCCTTGTTACAAAGGATAAGTGTGCAAAGTTTCATGGAGATAGGATGAAAACTGTGGATTTGTATGAAGAACAAACATACAAAGAAACAAACAAACAAACATACATACATACATACATTCATCTTTATATATATAGATAGATTACTGCATGTCACAAACACAATGACAGCGAATCACCCCTGAGGGATCAATATAACGTAAAAAAGTGTACACCTACAACATTGCAAGACTACTTACGATTTGCCTCGCATTGCACCCCTAAGTTTGTGATATCCGAATAACCGACTGTCCAGGCGTGACTCTTACGATCAAAAACAATTTTTAAAAATCTTAGCCTCCACGGAGATTTGAACCGGAGACCACGACCCATACATTTATAAGCAAGTGCTTTAACCACTGAGCTGTCTGACCGATACACGGAAAAGCAGTATACAGATGTCCATATCCAACGCGTCTGTCTATCGCCATTCAGTAGTATTTCGAAATTATGAGACAATATGTATTATTTATACAGATAATTTTTCAACCAAATGTAGACAGTATTTTTCTCCTAGTTTCAAAGGATAAGTGTGCAAAGTTTCATCGAGATAGGATGAAAACTGTGGATTTGTGTGAAGAACAAACAAACAAACAGACAAACAAACAAACATATATACATTCATGTTTATATATATAGATAAATTACTGCAAACACAATGACAGCGAATCACCCCTGAGGGCTCATTATAACGTAAAAAAGTGTACACCTACAACATTGCAAGACTACCTACGATTTGCCTCGCATTGCACCCCTAACTTTGTGATATCTACAGTTTAAAATTCAATCCGAATAACCTAAGGCCCAGACGTGACTCTTACGACCAAAAACAATTTTAAAAAATTTTAGCCTCCACGGAGATTTGAACCGGAGACCACGATCCAAACATTTAAGCAAGCGCTTTAACCAGAGAAGTATACAGACGTCCATATCCAACGCGTCTGTCTATAGCCATTCAGTAGTATTTCGCAATTGTGAGACAACATGTATTATTTATACAGACAATTTTTCAAACAAATGTAGACAGTATTTTTCTCCTTGTTTCAAAGGATAAGTGTGCAAAGTTTCATCGAGATAGGATGAAAACTGTGGATTTGTGTGAAGAACAAACAAACAAACAAACATACATACATACACTCATTTTTATATCTGTAGATAATATGGATGACAAACAATATCCCTGTCTTACACCTGCCATATGTGTTGTGCCGGGAAAGGAAACACTTCACTCACGGAGAAAACGCTACTAGTGTTTCTATTTTCTACATTAGTTCTTTTATTCTATCATCTTTCTTCTTGCTCTATCAAATTCAATAATACGCCTGGAGACTGGGCGTGAACTCTATAACTCGGCCGGTCCGAAGATGCCCGAAGTGTGCTAGTTATAGTGCCCGCCACCGCTGCGCTGCTTGGCTAACCAGGAAATTTAAAAAAAAAATAACAGTAAAAAATTTTGTTTATCTAACTGAAATATAGTTATCGAAAAACAACGTAGCAAAATACCGAGAATCTTATCAGAGAAACTTTACTCACATACCAATAAAAAAAGTCGTTACTTGTTTTTCCTTTGAAATGGTAGCAGAACAAATTCTTACCACCACCATAGGTGATACCCATCATTTATAACGGCCTTCAAACTACTATTTATAGAAACTAGAGATCGCCCAGTGGTCGAAATTCGACCATAATTCATTAAGTTAATTAGTATTTTTTTGTAACAGAGTAATAATTATTGCAAATAGTTTCTTGAATTTGTTCTATTGCGTTTGAAAAATTGTCCTATGGGTATCAAGTTTAGTACATACATTCCAACGTAAGCTTCGAATGCGTGAAAATGAGGAAAAATCACTTCAAATGTGAGTAGATGCACACATGTTATTAAGCAAGAAATACACGTTATTACATGTCGATATTATTTCTGTGTGTTTCTTACTCTTAATTTTTGGTCCAGGCTGCATTTCAACCTAACCACAACTGCTATTAGTTACGGTAGACGCCATATATCTTAGCACTGAAAAACAATATGTCAGCCCGCACAGAGAAATCGTAACTGTTACATGATTTTCTATTTGCATGTGGAAAGCAGTTTTTAATCAACACTGTAGACTTAAAAACATGTGGAATAAATGTCAACAGCTATGAAGTGTATTCCTTGCGTAATAACATGTATGCATCTACCCACATTTTTCCTTATTTCAACATATTCGAAGCTTACGATATACACTTTAAATCAAATATTATCGCCTAAGGAATGTATGTACCAAATTTCAGACCGACAGGACAATATTTGTAGGTTCCGACGTAATGCTAAACTCAGTATATAAAGACTTTGCTGCCATTCATGTAATCACTTTTTTTTTTAACTACCAGATTTCGTTCAAATGGTGGCTCACCATCATATCACAGCTACATAAATTTGAACTGCATCATTGTAACATCGTATATCTAAATCACGATTTAATGAATTCCGAATATACTCCGTTTCGAAATGTTGCTTCTATGTAAATTCAGAGATTAAGCTCGACTCTTTGGTTTCACCAAAGACCACAGAGTATCTCAATGCTGGAAATACACGTCACATAGTTGGCTCCGATCCGATTTCGCTCACACACACGTTCCCGAATTTATTTTTCATGTAATAATGTATCTGTAACATGTTTTAACTATGCTTATAATTTATTTATTTTATTTTTATTTTTTTTACTGTTGACCAAAGATCACAGACATCGCTAAGTGTCGTTGTCTCTTAAAAACAATTGAATGTATACAACGAATGATTTATTTTATTTAATTTAATGTATTTTTAACACATATTATATGTATATTTTGGCTTTATGCACTTCTTCCCCATATAAACTTTAACTATGCCAAATCTCACATTTCTCCGTGCGCGCAATATTCTGAAAAATGTTTCCAAAGTTTTCGCTTAGCGTATTAATATATAGATGTACAGCAATCCTTGTCCGTTTGTTATGGTATCACGGATTTGCGTGAGGTTTACAGACAGCTTCGGATGTGACTTGGCATTATGACGCTACGAACCATTGCACAGGAGCAGATACTAACCAAAATATGTTCTGAACAGCAAACTTTTACTCCTATCGTCTGGCATAAACTTGAGAACTATTGAAACGATTCTGAAGTGGTTTTCATAGTTCGTAAGCTTATGGTCTGGCATTAACTAATATACAGGGTGATTTAAAAAAAGGTACTGATTTTGCATATTTATTTCTCACAGACTCTAAAAGATACAAATGCATGCCACACATCAGTGAATAGAGGAAGGTTCAGAGTTTGTAATCCTTGCCTATTAGTTCCATTCGTTGCCGTCAACAGCGCTGCTGTCTGTTTACGTGGAAATGGAGACACCATACGAGAAGTCGCTTTGTGTGCTACAGTATACAAAAATGAGGTTTGGTATGAAGCGTGCATTCAGTGGTTCCACCACGTCATAAACAGATTTACTATTCGCGTAAGAAATTCATACCGTGGCGGGACAGCGATTAACATTATGGCCCCGCATTCGGGAGGACGCCGGTTCGAATCCCCGGGTATCCAGATTTGGGGTTTACAGGGTTTCCCCATATTACTGAAGGCAAATAAATGCTGGGATACTTCCTTCGATTTTTTTTTTTTTTTATTAGCTGCTTTACGTCTCTTTTTAACATCGAAGTTTTAGAGACGGGAAAGGATGGGGGGCAAGGAATGGGAAGGAATTCGGCCATGGCCTTTTTTGAAGGAAGCATCCCGGCATTTGCCTAGAGTGATTTGGGGAAACCATGGAAAACCCAAATCTGGATGCCCGGACGGGGATTCGAACCGCCGTCCTCCCGAATTCCTTCGAAAAGTCCATGGCCGAATTCCTTCCCGTTCCTTGCCCCAGTCACATCCCGCCTCTAATGACCTCGACGTCGACGAGCCGTAAAGCCATAAGAAAAAAAAATCATACATGATAGGCGCATATCGAAAGAAAGCACTGGTCGTCCTGTGAATGAAGTGAAAATGTTTACTTATGGAAGTCACGTCGAATATGTACAGTAAAACTTTGAACCCTGCATACAGTGACATGCGGCGCGTATTTGGTTCTTTTATAGTTAGTGAGAAATAAATACAGAAAATGGGTTCCATCTTTTAGAATAACTGTATTTAAAGTCACGGTACCTTAACTGGACGATTTTTTTTTCTTTTTATTTATGGCTTTACGCCTCGTCGGTCAATAGAGGAGAGATAGGAGTAGTGAGAAGGGACGGGAAGGAATTCGGCCATGGCCATTTGAAGGAAGCATTCGCCTGGAGTGCATTTGTGAAACAATGGAAAACCGGTGTATTTTACAAAAATCAATTTTCGCTGAACGTCGTTGTTAAATACGGTTATAATGAATTTTTGGATCGGAATTTAGAAGGGGGAGACACGTATTTAATGACTTCAGGAGTTCAAGTTTCGAAACACGCGGAAGTAAATAAAGATATCAGAAAACACCGCCGAGTGAGTTCCACTCTCGATGAGGTTGCATGATACCTTGTTTACGAGGCGGGGGTGGGAACTAGACTCGTGCATATGCAGTCTAGGCTCGCTGCCAGCGCGACCTCTGCAGTGCAGAGCACCGAGCCAGGACGTGAGCTCAAGCCAGAACGTGAGTTCGAGCCTGGACGTGAGCTCGAGCCTGGACGTGAGCTCGAGCCTCGACGAGAGCTCGAGCCAGAACGTGAGTTCGAGCCAGGACGTGAGCTCGAGCCTGTACGTGAACTCGAGCCTGGACGTGAGCTCGAGCCTCGACGAGAGCTCGAGCCAGAACGTGAGTTCGAGCCAGGACGTGAGCTCGAGCCTGGACGTGAGCTCGAGCCTGGACGTGAGCTCGAGCCTGTACGTGAGCTCGAGCCTGGACGTGAGCTCGAGCCTGGACGTGAGCTCGAGCCTCGACGAGAGCTCAAACCAGAACGTGAGTTCGAGCCTGAACTTGAGCTCGAGCCTGGACGTGAGCTCGAGCCTCGACGAGAGCTCGAGCCAGGACGTGAGCTCGAGCCTGGACTTGAGCTCGAGCCAGGACGTGAGCTCGAGCCTTGACGTGATCTCGAGCCTGGACGTGAGCTCGAGCCTGGACGTGAGCTCGAGCCTCGACGTGAGCTCGAGCCTCGACGTGAGCTCGAGCCTCGACGAGAGCTCAAACCAGAACGTGAGTTCGAGCCTGGACTTGAGCTCGAGCCTGGACGTGAGCTCGAGCCTCGACGAGAGCTCAAGTCAGAACGTGAGTTCGAGCCTGGACTTGAGCTCGAGCCAGGACGTGAGCTCGAGCCTGGACTTGAGCTCGAGCCAGGACGTGAGCTCGAGCCTTGACGTGATCTCGAGCATGGACGTGAGCTCGAGCCTGGACGTGAGCTCGAGCCTGGACGTGAGCTCGAGCCTCGACGTGAGCTCGAGCCTCGACGTGAGCTCGAGCCTCGACGTGAGCTCGAGACGTCTCCCCCAATACGAGGCCCTTAATTGGAGGAGGGGCAGGAAATTAAAATCTGACCAGCACAGCTCCAAAGGAATGTGGGTCTAGCCTTACGCTATCTAGCACTTATCTCTCCTAGTTTTTAATCTATAAACCCGACAGTAGTATAGGGAAGCCGTCGAGGTTGTTAGATTGATCGCGAATTTATCGATTATCAGTGAAGATTTAACGCGATGCGCATTATAAAGCTCTGTATCTTGTTTTTTAACTTTGACAGATAATATGAATGGCTTGGCTCAAATTGCCCCCCCCCCCCTCCCTTTTTCCATGTTGCCCACCGTAGCTTTCTACTGAACCCCTCCTCCCGACATAGACCAAGTTACGTAGTTTATGGACGCTCCCTAAGAGAAAACATCAATTAATAGCGCCACCCGGGGTATGTGAAATGCTGCCATCTATCTGTTAAATGCATAACTATGTTCAGCGTGTGATAAATGTATTTTTTGTTTGCGGAACGTGTATTTTATAATGCGGAGATAGGGCCGCGGTATTCGCGTTAACGGCTGCGTTAAACCGCCTGAATGCCGCGGTGAGGACGGGCGGTAGGCCGGTTACACACTTGGCGGTTTCGTCCGCTCCGGAAATTTCTCCGTCGCCGCCCTTCAGGTAGTGGCGCAAGGGATCAAATGGGAGCTTACACACTGGGCGGAGGGGAAAACCCGCGGTAGCGCAGCCGTCGACGGCAGGTATGCCGCCGCGCGCTGCCACTACATTCGACGGTTGTTTGACCGCCCCAGTCCAGACAGTGGCCCATGTGGCCAGATGGGCGCTTGCACACTAGGCGGATTCTAACCGCTTGTGCGTTTTCAGTCTGTGTAAAGTTACCATCTTCTCGTTTCGTTAGTGGAAGCTAGACCAGTTTTAAGAGACAAAACAGTGGTTTCTTTTAAAGATCGGGACGCTACCAGGAACGCTTGGAAAGAAGTGTGCCTTGAAAGTGGAATGATTTTGACGAAATGGAAAATTAGGAAAAATGCCTTTGGACACTAAACTATTGGTCACGTATTTACATAAATTTTTACCACTTCAACTAGAATTTGAATAATATTGAATCACATTTTATAGAAAGATTTTGGTTTTTAATAGTATATAACTCTGTCCTCATATCTTAGACATTTGTCAAGGAACACTTTCAACATTCGAAATTCTGTCGCTCGACATTGTGTGATTTTTTTTCTTTTCTTTTTTAACACAGCATTGACGAATACAGTGAGACAAGCTGTTTAGTAAATTCGGCATCATCTTCGCCATTTACTTTCGATTTTTCTTTGTAAAGTAATAATTTTTAAAACACTCAACATATTACAACTTAAGCAAAAATGTTTAACTAGTCGTTTGTGCTTGTAAGAATAAAAGCAATGTAGTCGATTACACATTGAAGTATATGTATTAGTTACAAATAAATGAAAGACTTAGTCATTATATGGCATAGTGTATTTTTCAAACTTTTCTTGTACACCTATTCATATTCACCTAAAGGAGTTTTCACCCTAATTAACATAAAATAAATATAGGGGATTGGAATTATATAAAATTAAATGTTTATCTTTAGTAGGTCCATGAGAAATCTGCTTACTTCAAGGTGATTACCAGCATTTCCACACTTTGAATTTCTGTGTATTTCTCCTTTGAATGACATACTTTAGTTTCGCAAGCAACTCTCGATATAAACATCCGAAATAAATTGAAAAATTTGCTGTTATCGTTCCTCAAATATTCTGTTCTCCTTTGGTTTTTTCTTTTCCTATTTCTATGGCGACGGAACCGTTAAAATAAAAATTTTAAAACCTAACTACGAAATAATACACACCGAATTAACTAAATTAACATCTAATTTCACAAAAGAAATTCAAGTCACCAAAAGCAAGGTACTGACGCCCGACCACGTCACCTTTTTCCTGCTCTTCTTAGCAGTGGAAGTTTCACCGCTGAAATGGCAGCGGTAGTTCGACCGCTCAATGTGTAAACACCTCAAATTCTATAGGCGGCAACGGGGAAATTTCCGGAGCGGACGAAACCGCCCAGTGTGTAACCGGCCGTACGCGACCTGTCGAGCATCCCCGTGCAGCGTGAGGTGCCTCAGTGCTCTCTGCCTCACTGGCGGGTACAAGTTACGAGTGTTTAGTGGCGTTAAAAATGTTTCTGATGTGACCTATTGGTAGTTTGCAATCGCGACGTATCTTTCTTCAATCCCAGCAATGAGCAAAGACGATTGTGGTGACTGGCTTCCAGTAGGTATGACAAACAACGCGTGAAATACGGTAAAAGACAACATGTGAACAAAGATACAGAGAAAGCGCTGTCACGCGAGCTACACCTCGAAGGTCCGTGGTTCGCATTCCTCGTTAAATTGTAGGGGGCGAGAATACATGTGTGGGGAAACCTCCAGCGGGACATTAAATTAGGTGAGCAGTAGAAATTACAGTAAGATTGACTATAGGTACCGATCGAACTCCAACAGAATGGAATATTGCTGACAACTTTATGTTTAACACCTCACGGCGATATGCGCTCGTGACAACAATCAAAATAATGACTGGAAAATGTAAAAAGAAGGTAATTTACTTGATTATTTCTTGGAAAATTAATCAGGACCGAAAGTGTAGATGTCGTAGCGTAACATTTCGTAACGATATAAACTGGCAGATTCATTGAGTATGTAGTAGGAGAGGTTCGAAAATACTTCGCTTATTGGAGAGAATGATGAGGGGATATACCAGATGGGTGAGGGAATTATGATACAAAACAGTTAAACAATACAGTTATTGATATGGTCGATTCAATGAAATATTTGGGAGTAACAGTGCAAAGGAATATGAAATGGGACATACACATTAAATCGTTAGTATGTAGAGCAAATTCTAGGCTGCGATTCATAGGTCGAATCTTGAAAAATTGTAATGAACAAAACAAAGGAGATAGCGTACAAATATCTTGTGCGTCCTCATTTGGATTATTGTTGTACCATTTCGGATCCGTTTCGTAAGGGGTTGATCGAAAGTATAGAGAAAGTACAGAGAAGAGCCGCTCGATTCGTGACCGCTTGCTACAGTCCTTATGAAAGCGTCACAGAACTGTTTAGTATACTATGCTGGGAGTCTCTCGTAGATAGACGACACACGTTTCGTTTAAACTTATTGGTAAACATGTGTACTCCCACTTTCACTCTCGAGTGTAGTGAAATACTTGTTCCACCAACCTATTTGAGTCGGAAGGACAGGAAAGATAAAATTAGAGAAATAAGGTGCCGGACTGATTCTTATATGAATTCTTTTTCCCCTCGTACCATTAGGGATTGGAATGCACAGCGAAGAGATTAGCTTTGGTGCTGAGCACCCTCTGCCACCCACAATTTTGTGAATTGCAGCGTATATATGTAGATGTAGAAAACTTTGGTCAGACAATTGCTTGAATATGGTGCTGCAGTATGGGACACACATTATCGGTATCAAATACAGGAGTTGGAAGGGGTGAAAGAAGAGCAACTAGATTTGTCTCTGGAATTACCGCAGAACACAGTCAGTGTCTGATATGATAAGGAGCTGGGTTGGGAGTCATTGGATGGTGAAGAGAGTGCTGGGAGTGTATAAGGTGTATGAGGCCTGGATGGATATTGGTGGAAGAATTAGGAGAAGGGAAGAGATGACCATGATCACACTCAGGTAGAAGGGAGTGGAAAAAATTTATTTTCTAGCTAGAGTCAGGAATAAGTTACGAAAGAAAAATTGATCAAAAAGAAATTGAGACTTGTAAAGGGCAAAAATAACTGGGTAGGTAAATTTCATTCAACGAATTTAACGGAAAAAAAAAATAAGAAATCATAAAATAGCAACCGGGGCATAATAATTTCTGTGTACGAAAACAAACAATTTGAAGTAAATATATTCAAGAAGGAAAAAAATGGGAATTAATTGTAACTCATTCGATAAACAATCGAACAGAAACATGAGTTGTATTGGAAGCCATCATTAATTATCATATGCCAATATTATAGTTTCACTTAAATTCTCCTTAACGCAGAAGGAAGGTGACCTTCGCTACTTTGGGGATAAGACATAGCCAGGAGAGATTGGGGCAGCAATTGGGAGTTAGGAGGAGGAGACCAAGTTGACAGTTGCTAATTGTTTATTTATATCATTCTAGTCGATGTGGATGTTTCTTATACACTGTGTCCAGAGGTATCGCTGTTACTAAACTAAATAGCAAATTAAAACTTTGTTAAGACTGAGGAAGTATTCCAAACAGAAATTAACAAAAGTGAAAAAGTGTGATTTGGACTACATCATCAGCTCCATGTTCACCGTATTGACTATTAGTGGTCTGGTACTCACCGGAGCTGCGCATGGCTTCCGCTTTGAGGACTCTGAAACCAGACAATGCTGCCAACCAAGCAAACCCAAGGCGCTCCAGTTCCACACTGATAAGATATCACACACACCTGTACGCAACCGACTAGCACTTCCAGTCGGTACAACATTCACGCCTCAGCCAAAGAGGAAGTACTGGAAACAGAGTGTTCTGGGAGGTCTTTACAACTTATCTGCCTGACTGTTGAGGATATCGAAACGAATGAGAAACGCCACAGTAGAAACAGAATTTGAGATTTGAAGGTGACATTGTCTAGTCGTAACAGGGTGGACCCAACAAACCCTAAACTAACTTTTCTTCCCATCTTCACAACTTCACCGCGTGTAATAGTTTAAGACTGGAAGAACAGAATTGTATCGCAGCAACAAGACTAGCCCCACGGTCCTTAGGGTTTCCATATCAAAGATGCAACAAAACTCATCTGCGCATAAGTATTACAGACGGCGAAACGGAAACTATAAACAAGGAACTGCAGTGAAGTGGGCCTTAAAATAAATATATCAAAAAGCAAAATCATGCAAAACAAATGGGCAGAAAAAGATAAAGACAAGGCGGGCATGAAAGATTCTGGTATTGAGTTCGTAGATCAGTACATCTATCTTGGCCAACTGATCAATATGAATGGTGACTCAAAGCCTGAGATCTACAGACGGATAAAGCTGGGCTGGAGAGCATATGGAAGAAATTCCATAGTTTTTAAATCGAACATGCCAATACATCTTAAAAAACAGGTATTTGAACAATGTGTATTACCGGTCCTCACATATGCCTGCCAGACTTGGACCCTAAATAGTCACACGAAGCAAAAACTGAGAACTGCCCAGCGAAGTATGGAAAGAGCAATGCTAGGGTTTACAAGAAGAGACAGGAAAAGGGCTGTGCACATCCGTTCAATAACTAAAGTAACAGACATCTTAAAAAGAGTCATGACCCAAAAATGGCAATGGGCCGGTCATGTTGCTCGCAAAAGAGATGAAAGATGGACTACGGTAGTGCTGGACTGGATACCGAGAAACCTGAAAAGAGCAAGAGGAAGACCCCCGGATCGCTGGGATAAGGATATACGTCGAGTTACAGGCGTGAACTGGAAGAGGGCGGCTCAGGATCGATCGGCCTGGAAAGAACTACAGCAACACTATGTAGAATTAAATTCTAATATATAGCTCATTAGGCTTAAAGAGGCTACATCCTGAAAAAAGGATTGATATAGCTGCAATAATAAATAAATAAATAAATATATAGAAAATGGGAGAAAACTAACACCCCCGTAAAACTAGGCAGAAACCGACTAAATATCTCATGCTTGGACTTCGCAGATGATCTGGCTATTCTGTCAGAAAGCGAACAAGCCATCAAACAAACAGAATCTCTCAAAAAATTAATAGAAAAAATTGGACTAAAAATTTCATTTGAGAAAACGGATTTTTTTGCACACAAATTGAACATAAAACACTGGACACAAAATATGAAAAAATCAACACAGTCATCGAGTTTAAATACTTAGGCGAAATTATCAGTCCAACAGGACTCGAAAAGAAGACACAACAAAACAAACTCCAAGATGAAAAAGGCTTTCGGACAGACCTGCTACGTCTACAACAAAAAGGAAATAGGAACCCAATCAAAAATTAGACACTACAATACAGTTGTTAAACCCAGCGCCACAGAAACACTCACACCAAACTCTAAGAGGGACATCGAGAACATGTAGAAAGAAGAAAGAACAATCACCAGGAAAATTACTGGACCAACCAAAACAGAAGAAGGCTACAGACTAAAGTCAAACAAAACAGTAGGATCCCACTCAAACATAGCCAACGACATCAGAAAACGCAGACTAAAATTCTACGGTCACATCTACGGGATGCCAGATATTCGGCCTCATGCAACCATTAGAAATGTCTAACAGCTGGTTGGATCCAGTAAGACAAGACCTGGAAAAAGCAAATATCAAAAGATCAGAAATCCTAGGTCGCAAAATCTTCAGACAAAAAATACACCATTGGATAGTCATGGCAGAAACCAAAGTCAATAAGACCGGCACAACATGGACAGAAGAGAGGAAACCTGCCTTCAGTAAACGGATGCGAGAATACTGGAATGGAGTTTCTCAGACAGAAAATGAACAATTTTTACGTAATCTTTATAGGTCTATTTGCATAAAATAATAATTATATTGTTTCTTTTCTGTGCTTCCTGTGTTGGGTGTGTGGTAACGCGAGGCATGGTTTCCCGAAATCACTCAAGGCGAATGCCGGAATAGTTCATCCAAAAGGTCATGGCTGAATTCCTTCCCGTTCCTTGGTCCCAGTAGTTTAGCCGCCCCTAATGACCCCGACGAGGCATAACGGCATAAGAATAACAATCAGAGGTATTAGAGGGGTGTAAAAGAGAAGGAAAGGGTGACCATTTGTATTGTTCCTAAGCAACCATAACAAAGCTTACATTCGTTTATTTTATTTTTTTATCGATTCACGTCTTTTTTCATGTACGAGCATTATGTGTGTATTTAAAAGACAACTTATTTAGTCAAGCAAACGCGAAAAAAAAAATGATTTGTCAGGATGAAGTACGTATTATGTTTAAATTAACATATTAATAATTGATTTCTTTTAGTATTGAGTCGGTGTAAATTGTGTCCAGAGATTACAATAAAGTAAGAAATATGTACAACATTACATTATTTTAAAGATTATAAGTGTTATTTAATAACAATCCCACAAAAACAATTCTTGTTCAAATAGGCCAAGTCTCATGTTCGTGTAATGAACAAAAAGTTATGAGATCTTCTTCTGAGCCAAGTCTACACTTAACAGTGTTTATTTAGAACCAAAAAAAAAAATCTGGTGACTTGGCCATTATGCGCACCATGTTTTAGTTAACCTATATAAATATCTTAAATGTATACTCCTTTATCAAACTTATAAATACGTAAAAACCAAGATTTCTCTAGCTCTTTTTCGAATTTGACAAGTATATATTATGCCTTCAGTTTCAGTAAAAAAATATATGACATGCATAATGTCCAAGTCATCCGAATTTTTTTTTAAATTCTAAATAAATAAACGATCTATGACACCGAAAGAAACCATTCAGTTTCACACAGTGAAGTGAATACACACTGCAAAGTGTAGACTTGGCTCAGAAAAAGATCTCATAACTATTTGTCACAATAAGAACACAAGACTTGGCCTACTTTTACAAGAACTGTTTTTGTGGGATCTCATTTGTTTTTGTAAGTTTATTGGCTTATTCTGAATCGGCGCTCAAATGTAGTGATTCCATTTTAAAATCGGTGAATAAGAACATATTTTGAGAATTGAAAACATCAATATACGTTACCAACAATGCCCCACTCTCTGAAAACAATGGGTGTGCACCGTAGCCGAGCAATGCCGCTGGTTTAACTATCACCTTAAGTAAATTACTAGTAACTTTCAAACTAACCATAGGAACACAGTAACATTTAAGACAGTAGTTAAACCCACAAATATGAGCCAGAATTTTCCTTGTCTGGGATTGTAATTAAATAAATATGGGGAAAAACTCCAATATTAAACTTTTCTTATGCTTTAGGGATGAAACCATATATGTTTACCAGATTACTTGTTTTTAGGATTTCTGGAAGTACAGTGGAATTTTGAGGTCGGGGTGTCGTGGTCGAAATAAAATTTCGGATTTCAATAACAATGGTAGTTTTTTCCGATGACGTCTTCGGAGCCCAGAATTCGGACATAGTCTTTTTAACGAACCACTCCGTCAGTCACCTGCATTGAGAATCGAACACACGTCCTACCGAATGAAAATTGTGAACTTCTTGTTACTCGCTGTTTAAGCAGGGCTTTCTCTAATATTTGTGAACATATTTGTTTGATGGCAAAAATGAATTGATTTACAAACAAATTTGCGGAGGTGTACTGCCGAATTTTCCTTTTTTAGCAATACGTTTCGATCGCTTCTTCTGCGGTCATCTTCAGATGGTAGCAATCTGTTTGAAAAAACGCACGGATCGTGGGAACGCCGAAGTTTCGTTCAAACCACAACGTTTCGAGCCGTTCCTCTGCGGTTATCTTCAGGTGATACAGATCTGTGTACATCAACAAACCGCACAGGGAAAGGGTCGAAACGTCTACCTTAAACGGCAAAATGCGGTGGAGTCCCGGCAAAGACTTCTTTTTATCTACCTGTCTAGGAAAAAAGCTTTCAGAAAAACTATGTAACCGCATCACGTGTATCTATACAACACAACAGATATCAATGTTTAGCAATACATAAAAACAGCACCGACACTATAGATATGTACAACTCACTTGATAAACATACCTGTAGTGAGGTTATTCCAATGTGGATTACAATGTCAATTTAGCAAGCAGTAAGAGATACAGGTATCAAAGTTGGTAGCACTGCGAATAGCGCGGCAACTGTTACTGGCCTAGTGTCAGTGCTTCTGCAAGCAGCTGTGGCTGAAGTTGAAGACCATTTACAATGTCGAAACGATCAGAAATTGCTGGAAGAGATAGGAGCCAGTTTAGTCGGGGAACGTTGGCAGGCATGATCGCCTGTAAATGGCGTACAGCTTCCATAGATAACAGCACCCCAGACGGGGCGAAAAAAAAATCAACACAGGGAACTCTTTTTTTCTCGACAATTACGTGACGTGTAGTGAACATGCCGACAATGTTCGCAAAAAAAAAAAAAAAAAAAAAAAAAAAAAAAAAAAAAAAAAAAAAAAATCTACACTATTATATTGGAAAACGACGGTGTGTAATTTACGTGCTCCATGTTACCTTTTAGAATTCCAGAAAAACAGACATGCTACTGTGTGTTCCGGGTATGACTGCTAACCAAAAACTATGTGGAAATATTATATTTCCAGCAAAATATCCAACTCATCGAACGGAACAACGGCCTTGTGCATAGTTAATTTTCAAGCGACTTAGTGATTGTGACAAAACAAAATGAAACGCACTCTCTGGAATCGATCATTTCTGAGGAGGACGGAACAATTTACCGACCCAAGACACAATTCTTTGATAATATTATATATATATACATACATATATATAATCTCGGAAAGAATGAAAGCGTACTGGAACAACAAGAAGAATTCAAAGAAAACTTGATTGGGTCATTTGCTTAACCTCTTCCATTTATTGGGAGAATTCGCCATAACTCTCTTTCTCTCTCTCTCTCTCTCTCTCTCTCTCTCGCTCTCTCTCTCTCTCTCTCTCTCTCTCTATATATATATATATATATACAGGGTGTTACAAAAAGGTACGGCTAAGCTTTCAGGAAACATTCCTCACACACAAACAAAGAAAATATGTTATGTGGACATGTGTCCGGAAACGCTTACTTTCCATGTTAGAGCTCGTATTGTGGACGGCTGTGATACAATACGCCATTCTCCAGGGCTGCATCAGCGCATCAGGGATTCCATGCGACGGAGGGTGGATGCATGTATCCTCGCTAACGGAGGACATTTTGAACATTTCCTGTAACAAAGTGTTTGAAGTCACGCTGGTACGTTCTGTTGCTGTGTGTTTCCATTCCATGTTTAATGTGATTTGAAGAGAAGTAATAAAATGAGCTCTAACATGGAAAGTAAGCGTTTCCGGACACATGTCCACATAACATATTTTCTTTGTTTGTGTGTGAGGAATGTTTCCTGAAAGTTTGGCCGTACCTTTTTGGAACACCCTGTATATACTAATAAAACGCTACTCTTGGTCATAATGTAGCCATGTCTGTCCTGTTGTGACATCACGCTTGTCGCCTTCGCCACCCAACTAACAACGACGAAAGACTACGTAGTAGAGGTTATGAGCTTTATTTAATAACAATTCTATTTAGTTAAGTATCCGTGGGGAAATGAATGGTCAGAACAATGAAAGAAAAGTATGTATTCCGTATAAAAGGCATAATAATTATTAGTCGCTTATAATTATTTGATATCCGTTCAATGTAGAAGTATTCGTTACGTACAAACTGGCCATACAAATGTAAGATAAAAGCTTTAATTTTCGATTAGCAATGTTAGCGGAAGTTTTAATTGATTGTTATTACAACTGGCATTTGACGTTACAGCAAAGTGGATGAGTATCTTTTTTTTTAAGAATTTAAATTGTTTTCATGATTGTCCTGTTAGTGAAATAGTTACTTCGTTTGAACGACAGTAGTTCGACACTGATCGCAATCTACCCAGGCTAGACTACAAATAAAACTGATATTACATGGCAAAACGTAAGTTGTTAAGATTCAATTTTAACCTTTGCTTTCATTGACGTCATATTACTGGGGTCTTTATTTCAGCCACACGTTACTGTATCAGCCATTCACAAGTCGATCTGAATCACGAAAAACAAAAAAGAAAGATATTAGAATCCGTGCAGATTTTGGATAAAGTTAATATCGCGATGCATCATTACCATTAACATGCCATACGGGAAATGTATTAATTCGCGTAAGATTGAAGCTTTGATTTTCTGGCAGCAATATTACGGAAGTTTGTGGTAGGGCTGAAATGCAACTTGACCGAGATGACACCTGAAACTTTTTGTTTCAGAGGAAGGCACGAGGAATTTGATTGAGGAATTGGATTGAGTTTTATTTTAAAACAATTCTCTTTAGCTAAGCAAGTGCAAATAAATGATTTGCCAGGAATCTCCGTTCAGTACGCCATTTTTGAAGGGTTTTGAGGGTAGTAAATGTATAAAATTCGATGCATAGCGAATCGGAATACAACTAAGTTGAACAAAACGCTCGTAGTGTATGCATACATCTGTGGTTTGTGGTGCTGCTATCTAGTGGAAATGTTTGAATAGGAATTGATGATACTTTTACCCTTTAAACACCAAATTCCGAAAAATTCCTTTCTTAATTTATCATGTTTGCAAAGCGGATCCCTTAATGTTATGGATGATACCTCATTTATACATTTCCATTAGGTGTGAAGAGAGAAGTGGCTCGTCGGAACAAAAAAAAAAAAAAAAAAAGAACTTTCAGAAATAATATATCCGATAATTTTCCCGAGAAACGTTTATAAATAAACAACGCCGAGAAAGATTACATTCATTTATATCCGATAATTGTTTCCTACCGCCTACGCGTTCCTGTTTGCGTTATTTCTGATTTCGCCGGAAGACTAATGAATCACAAATCGCGAAAATAGAAAAAAAGAGAGCGTCGTTAAATTTAATTAAATTTTTTTAATACAGTCACCTCGGGTGAGCTGGGTGAAGATGGCGACAGAGTTCACATCGCCGAAATATCGTGTGAAAACACTCTAGTCACCCCAGACGACTATATTAATTCTCAACCCCCCAGATAACTTCGATATTATGTAAAAATGTGTTGTTCTTTAGAAGTGATTATTTACGAATGGATTCGATTGGATCTTCGAAAGCCTTCATTGTCGTATTAGCTTGTAAGAAATAATTTGTCCAATGTCTCGACTGGGTAGTTAGATCAAGGGATTGTCAGTTCCTGGACAGGGGGGGGGGCTAAGTGTTGCCATCTGTCTGCGATTCGCATAACCGATGATTTTTATTATGTGTATTTTTATTTTATCAGGCGGAGATTTCGAACCCTTGTATCTTGCCGATACAGTGTGCGGCGCCTTAACGGGCATGTTCATTTATTTGTTATCATGTGGTACCAGTAACCAACATACAAAGAAAACCCAATGTTAGTTACTAGGTGCACTGGCCACGTATACCTTAATTCAAAAAATACTCTTATTTTCAATTTCGTAAGCCTGTACCGAATATCGTATTTTAAATTTTGTAAATTTGTAACCTAAAGAAAAATGTTCATCTGCGATAAGTATACAGTATGCTACGATTTGCTGATGACATTGTCTTGTTAGCACAACGGGCTGAGGATGTTGAGAAGTTATTGAATGAATTTAACAAGATACTGAAGGAAGATTTTGGAATGAATTTAAAACAAAGCAAGACCAAAGTGATGAAATGTAGCAGAAATGATACCAATCACAGTAGATTAAAATAAAAAAAGGATCTGATGCAATAGGAGAAGTACGTGTATACTTGGGAAGCAAAATTACAACCGATGGCCGAAGCAAGAATGATGTTAAAAGCAGAATAGCACTAGCAAAAAGAGCCTTCATGAAAAAGAGAAATCTTTTAGTTTCAAACATTGGTCTAGGAATTAGAAAGAACTTTTAAAAACTCTATGTGTGGAACATAGCACTTTATGGTAGCGAAACATGAATTTTAGGAATACCAGAAATAAAGAAAATTGAAACATTTGAAATGAGGTGCTACAGAAGAATGCTGAAAATTAGGTGGACAGACAAAGTAAGAAATGAACGAGTTTTGGAAATGATGGGTGAGAAAAGAAGTTTATGGAAGAAGCTTACAGGAAGAAGAGACAGGCTTTTAGGTCATATTTTGAGACATGCTGGATTGGTTAATTTGTTAGTGGAGGGAGCAGTCGAAGGTAGGAACTGTAAAGGAAGACAGAGATTAGAATATATGAAACAGATAATTGAAGACGTGGGTTGTAAGGGATATGTAGACATGAAGAGGTTAGCACAGGATAGGAAGGGATGGAGGGGGCATTGCATCAAACAAATGAAAAGACTGATGACAGCAAAAAAAAAAAAAAATCTAGAGGAGCTGAAGAAACAAACAATTTGATCAGAGCTGAAAATGTGTATTGATTTCTGTGCAGTCCGAGACATATGTTTAGGTCTTTATGCTTTTCGACAGACAATAAGCTGTTACGCGTGTCTAAACAGCGCTGGTAAATACAGCAACGCACGTCAGTTTCATTTGTCTTTATCTAGATTACCCGATGAGCCATGCATGCAAGTAATTATTCCTTAGTGATAGCTATAATTGCGGTAGTTCTCCCTTGCCTAATGCAGTCATGTAAGTGTGTGTACGTGAAACTATTTAGTGTGCATAGCTATTATCTGTGTATGTTAAGCGTAGAGTGTTGTTTGTGCTGTGAGTGACAGGTGATATAAAGTAGAGGGTGAAACACGGTGTCGGCCCATTCAGGCCTACTCTTCCGAAAGACATCCCCATCCTACAGACCAACCATCACCGACAGCGGGGTATGCCGTCATTCAATACTCACTGCGGAGAGGTTTAACGCAGGACTCAGTCTGGTGATAAGGGACAGGGTATATGCATGTATTATTTTTAAACTTTAAATAAATTATTTACTCTTTTATACAACTGTAAAAAAATAAAATTTTGATAAAAATATTAAAATTTAACATTAAAAAAAAATTAAACTACAATCCGGTTCCGATGATTTAAACGCCGCCAGTTTGGCTCACTACACTGTGACGTCATTGTACACGACTACATTTGCGTATCGTATATTGAGGAGTGTTACATCTCAAAAGTTTTATGTTTTATAACTGATTTCGCTATCGAAGGAGGTCGAAAACCATTTTATAAATACTCTATTGTACCAATGTGCAAAAATACCATATGAAATGCACCTCAAGAAGTGTATTTTTATGTCAATTGAGATAGGAATGTAAGAAAAAAATGATGAATAGATATGGCAAGACGTAAAGAATCTTCAACTAGCTGTTCATATTGTCGTGAAGATCATTTTAATTTCAGTACATAATGTTTAATGTCGTTATGTTAAATTTGTTATAATAGATACAAAATCTAATCATAACTTAGTTTATAAAAGTTTAATAGTTATATTTTTCAAACCATTTCTTATTCAAGCTTCATTCAGAGCAACTACGAACCTTTTATAGCCATCAAAGGAGACCCTCTGGAATTTTTAAAACGAATTTCAATCTCCAGAATATATTTTGAAGGGTATATGTCTACCTGACTTTAGGAGGCCACATCATTTAATGACTGGGGGGCTGATAATAATATGTCTGTGATACTGTTGTTTCTTCAAATACGCCTACCAAAAAATAACAAATATCTTTTAATTACAAAATTTGGCATATATTACCCAGAGTCAGTGTGTTGTAGCGATAAGACATCCGCTTCCTAATTTTCTAAACCGGGTTTAAATCCCCGCAGAATTAGATATTTCTATTTATATGCGGAAATTGTTGAGCACGATTTTTTTATTTTATTTCAAGTTTAAAACAATGTTTTATAATTATTGCTTTACGCCTCGTCTACGGCTAAGGTAATTAGAGGCGGTATGTGACTGGGAACAAGGAACGGGAATGAATTCGGCCATGGCCTTTTTCAATGAAGCATCCGGCATTCGCCTGGAGTGATTTGGGGGAACCATGGAATCCCCAAATCTCGATGCCCGGACGGGGATTCGAACCCGCGTCCCCCCGAATGTGAGGCCAGAACGTTAACCGTTCACGCACTACGCTCGGCTTAAAACAAATCTTATTACTTGTAACAAATACAATTTCGGGCAATGACTCCCTAATATGCGTCGCCAATATCCACTGAAATTTGGTTTAGACGCGAATCTGTTTTCAACACGTAATTTTCAACTCTTTACACCCATCCACTTCCAGGAATTAAACACCTCGATCGTAGAAAAAAGAAAAAATCGATCTTCTGGATGTTATGTATTACGTTTAAAATACTTCTTGAAGACATACAAGTATAGAAAATGAAATAAAGTAAAAACTAATACCTTTTTCAATTGAAAAAACACTGAAACAATAACATGAAAAATTATGTAAGAATGTAGATTTTCCTGGCATATGTTTGCAGTGAAGTCCTCACGTGTTTATCTCCAGATTGTGTCGAGGAAACAGAATCCGGCGGTATACCCGTGAGGACTTAATTTCGAATCGACGATTTTTTAGAAAAAAATGCTTTTCTGCTACTTTGTTAGGTTACTAGCTACACAGCTCGTCAGAATTAACACAAACCCCGCTAATAAACCAGACCTATATTTCATTGTCGGTGTGTCCCTTGATTCACATTATGTGCGCGTAATACGAAGCTATTGTCCTAAAAGGGAAAGAAAATTATTAATTCAAATATCCAACACTTAATTACATTGCAGATTTCACGCCTCCGACGTTAGCGACTGTAGAATCTGGATTTGATGCAAAATACATTTTAATATTGAAAACATCGTTTTTTGGAAGATTATTTTACAAATCCGCTCCCATCCACGTTTTATTGTATGAATATTCTAGAGAGAATGCAATATTTCACCAATTATGCTGATAAATTGCCATAAAACTTAAAGTCAATCATAAAATTATAAAGGTGCCCGGCAACCATACCTGTGTTTACAATATGAACGTGTACTTTGACGTCACGATTCGATTCGACAAAAATTTTGCGTTTCAGCGAAGTTAAATTTCCCTTCATTTTGATTAATTAAAATCGATAAACAATAGGGAAAAGACTTTGTACCGGTAATTCTACCGTAATAACGCTCCCAAATAAATAAATAAAAAACTAGACGTGTGTTTGAATTTCATGCATATCCGCTATTGTGCCGGGATTCGAACCAGTGACCCCGTGGCAGGCGCCGTGCACCTGAGGCGACTGGGCTGGCAAGTGGCCAGGATCGATGTGACTGACGTAACGAGATAGAGCGCACATCCCGTGTTAACACACCAAACAGCGGTTCAAACAAGTAGGGTCTATTCACGGACAGCCAGGTCTACCAACGTAAAAAAATTTCCATCTATTGTTTCGAATCTAATTCAGTTTTGTTATAATTGGCTGCAGTTCGCCGCAGTTTTTTTCTGTTACCGTCAGTCTTTCGACTGGTTTGATGCAATCCTCCACCTCTTTCTATCTTGTTCTAACCTCTTCATGTCTACATACCCCTTACAACCCACGTCCTCAATTATCTGCTTCATATATTCTAATCTCTGTCTTCCTCTACAGTTCTTACCTTCGACTGTCCCCTCCACTAACAAATTAACCAATCCCGCGTGTTTTAAAATGCGGCTCTTCCACAAACTTCTATCCTCACCCATCATTTCCAAAACACGTCCATTTCGTATTTCATCTGTCCTCTTAATTTTCAATATCCTACTATAGCACCACATTTCAAATCCTTCCATTTTCCTTATTTATGGAACTGCTAAGGCCTAAAGTCATAGGTGAATCTTTCAAAATTTTTATTTTTTTATTTTAAGAACTTTATATTGTCCTTTCCTAGTGCTATATCAGTCTTTCAACGACCATAAGTTTTAATTTTATTTCCTAAACAACAAACCTTATATCTCTGTCACAGTTTTTTGTTTACTTTCCTTAAGGCTGTAAACATCATCGGCGTCGAGATCATTAGATGCAAGAAAGGATGAGGAGTAAGGAACGGCAAGGAATTCGGCCATGACCTTTGAAACAAAATGCGATGGGGTTGCATGCTTCTGGTGGCAATTTCCCTAGTCACCCTTTCTTATTAATTTTTCTTTATAATTATCTCAAATATTTTGAGTGTTAAATTCCTCCACACATATGATTTTGCTATTTACGAATTTTAACCTTGAGGCTTTTGTAACTTTTCATCACACCTCTTGGTAATTTATTCCAGTACCTGACACTTTTCAAAGACTCATCCCCGATATTCGACCGAGCGATGTCGGGAATTCATGGATAAGCGAAATCTTTGATGACGGGACGGGTATTCGAACCCGCGTCCTCCCGAATAGCAGGCCTGAGTGTTAGCGCTCATCCAGCACGCTCGGGTTTGGCGCAATCTAAAAAAATTCCGATTACCTGATTCCTCTGTGATTTTATCGGTGATGAGTACATAGGTGAGTTTTATTCCACGTAAGGAACTAGTGTTGCCCAAATGCAAGAACAAGACCAGACTTGGCCGGTCTTGGTCTTGCATCAATACACCTGGTCTTGGTCTTGGTCTTGCAAAAATGCAAGACCAAGACCGATTTTGGGCAACACTAGTGTTGCCCAAATGCAAAAACAAGACCAGACTTGGCCGGTCTTGGTCTTGCATCAATACACCTGGTCTTGGTCTTGGTCTTGCAAAAATGCAAGACCAAGACCGATTTTGGGCAACACTATAAGGAACATGGGTACATATTATGAGAAACTAGATATTCGTAAGCGTGTATTTAGAATTTTATTCCTACAATTGGATAAATGACGCACTTACACTATATAATAATTAGTATTTGTACATGAAATTTATGAAGCAGATCATACACAAACTGAGTGCTAGAGAAACGAAACCTTGACCGATATAATATTACAGAGATTTGCATACGCTATCCACCTATTTGTCACCGTTCGGTTAGTTTTCAAAACATCATGACAAACCATGTTATTTATCCCACAAAAAGTATCTTATACCCCTTACTATTACACTATTACTATTACAATTACTCCGCGATTCACTAAAAGTGTTTGGCGGAGGGTGCATTGCACCTATCAGGAAAGGTAATGGTTTGGAAGGGATATACGGGATATGGCAGGTGGCGCCCATGGGCTATTGTGAGGAACCATCCCAGCATTCGCCTGGAGTGATCTGGGAAAACCATGGAAAACCCAGATCAGGATGGCTGGAGTACTTTATCGAAAGCTACTCCTGTCCGATTTTGTGTTTACTCGCCCAGTAAATCCATTCTATTCCATTCCCTAATCGCTCGTGGAAAAAATGAGTAGAGAAATGAATCGGTTCTGGCCCTGATTTCTCTTATTTTCGCGGTCATTCCGAGATATGAACGTTGCTGGTAGCAATATTTGTTTGCTGTCATTCCGAAATACGTCAGTCGAGAATTTTTCAATTAGCTTCCGTCGAGAGCAACGCCTTCGGTGCTCCAGGTCTTCCCAACCTAACTACTTCAACATCGCACTTACGCTTTCCCTCCAACTATATATACCTGTCACGAATCGGGCGGCTCTTCTTTGGACCATCTCTAATGCCTCCATTAATCCCTTTTGATGGGGACCCCATACAGAGCAACAATATTCCATGTGAGGCCTCACTAGTGACTTGTACGCAATCGATTTAACTTCCGGAGTGCATTGTTTTAAATTACGACCTAGAAATGAAGCATACGATTTGCTTTCCCAATTACATTCTCGATATGCTCATTCCACGACAAATTATTACGAATTGTTACCCCTAGGTATTTAGCGGAATCTACCGTTCTAACAACAGTGCCATTAATTGTATATTCAAAGCTAAATGGTGTCACCTTTTTACTTACACGCATGACTTGGCACTTTTTAGCGTTTAACTCCAACTGCCAATCTTTACACCACGCAATTATTTTCATAATATCGTCTTGTAACAAAGCGCAGTCGTCCTGGGTTGTGATTTCACGATAAATAATAGCATCATCGGCAAATAATCTTTTCACTCCCCTTATTATGTCGCACAAATCATTAATGTATATGAGAAACAACAGAGGCCCTATCACGCTTCACTGGGGAACCCCAGACCCCACTTCGGCAAGTGATGAACGCTCACCGTCGAGAACTACACACTGTGTTCCGTCCTTCAAAAAGTCTGCAACCCAATCACATATTTGTCTAGATATACCGTAACCGCGAAGTTTCCTAAGTAACCTAGTGTTAGGCACAGTGTCGAAAGTTTTTTTGAAGTCTAATAAAACTAAATCAACCTGGGATTGCTCATCTATAATACGGCTCAAGTCGTGAATTAAGAGGGCAAGTTGTGTTTCGCAGCATCGGCCTTTCCTGAATCCATGTTGATTTTGGGTTTAAAAGCTCATCTTCATCCAAAAACCGCATGACATTTGAATAGATGATGTGTTCTAAAATCCTGCAAAATATTGAGGTTAGCGAGATCGGCCTATAATTTTGAGGATCATTAACATTCCCACTTTTGAACACTGGACTTACGATGGCGGTCTTCCATTCGGCTGGTATTTTTCCTTGATCCAAGGAGGCGGTATATAATTTCATCAAATACGGCGCAATTTCCTTTGCGTACCTAGAGTAGAATCTTGTAGGAATACCGTCTGGTCCTGGAGCCTTAATGGGATTTACATTCATAAGCCCCTTAGAATGACACATAGTATTTCGTTGACAAATTTCATCAGGATTGGTTAAGCTATTTAGCAGTGAAAACGTAACAAACAAACAGAGTTACTTTCGTATTTACG
Source organism: Vandiemenella viatica (assembly GCA_031002005.1). NCBI lineage: Eukaryota > Metazoa > Arthropoda > Insecta > Orthoptera > Morabidae > Vandiemenella > Vandiemenella viatica. The sequence goes on from JARYHS010007075.1 coordinate 12,489,635, forward strand.
ATTATTATTTGCGGATGAGCCCATTACGACTACGCAAAGTACTCAGAAGCGTTTGTTCCTGGTCTTTCCTTTTTGCCCATATTTCCTTCATACGCTTGCTTTGAGCTTCTTTTCTCTCATCTGACCATGTTCTTCTAGGTATTTTCTTTAGTCTTTCCTCCCAGTCAATTTGCCACTTGTGAATTTTCGATTTTTTTTTTTTTTTTTTTTTTTTTTTTTTTTTTTTTTTTTTTTTTTGTAACTGCTTTACGTCTCTTTTTAACATCGAGGTCTTTAGAGACGGGAAAGGATGGGGGGCAAGGATGGGCGCAAAGAATGGGAAGGAATTCGGCCATGGCCTTTTGAAGGAAGCATCCCGGCATTTGCCTGGAGTGATTTGGGGAAACCATGGAAAACCCAAATCTGGATGCCCGGACGGGGATTCGAACCACCGTCCTCCCGAATGCGAGGCGAAACGCTAACCGTTACACCGCCCCGCTCGGTCATTTTCGATTTAAATGTATCTCTGTTTCCGATAACTTTTGGAGTGATTCCTGCTTACCAGAGGTCTTTCTTGATTTCGCCAATCCATTTTATGGCATCTGATGTTGCTTTACTTCTGTTTTCATGTAATTCAACTATTTGTGTTGTCAGTCTGATAGGGTTGATTCTTTTGATGGGTCCGCAAAATTTTAGTCTGCGTTTTCTAATATCGCTGTGAATGTCTGCATATTGTAAAATTTCTCTATTACTTTTGAGTCTGTATTCCTCTCATGTGAGTTTTGAGCCCAAAATTTTCCTTATAAATTTGCGTTTTTTTTTGTTTTTTGTTTTCATCAGTATTTTTTATGTTTTCTTGTTCGAAATAAATGTCTGATCCATGGAGACATACTGGTTTAATAACTGCATTGTACTGTATGTCTCAGTTTTGTGTGTCTGGGGATTTGTGTGTGTGTGTGTGTGTGTGTGTGTGTGTGTGTGTGTGTGTGTGTGTGTAGATGTTTTGTGTTCGGCGATAAGCTGTTTCCATGTTTTGGCCTCTAATTTCATTAGCTTTTGCTTCTCTTGGATTGTTTCACCGAGATACTTTAAGTATGGGAGTCGTTTAATTTTCCATATTTTGTCTCCGTGTATTTTGTTGCTTTTTTATTGCAGGTCATATTTTTTTTTTTTAAATGGAACCTGTAGATCAAATTTCTCCGCTATGTCTTTCAAGAATCGATCTGTCACGGGTTAAGATTGCTAAGACGTCTGTATTTCTTATTTATAATAGTAGTGTATATTTTCCTCCGCGGTGGGAACATGACGGGCGAGATGTGTTACTGGCAGGAAGTAACCTGACGCATCTACACTCCGGCGGCGACCTTGGGCGCGTGTGTGTGTTTGTAGACCTGGTCACGTAACGGAACAAACAACACAACAACACAGCAGCCGTTCCACTCTACTGAGACAGCGGCTTACAATATTAAAACACCTCATACTAGAGGTATTACGACACCATCAACACAGGGTGTAAAACCTTACACAACGATGAAAGTAGTTCTTTACAACGTTGTAAAATGTTGTTGTTCGAGTTACATGCTAGTTATCTTATTTTGTTGTTCTCTCGCCGCTAAAGTTTCTCCTGGAAAATTTTCTTCCGCCAGCTTCTGTCTTAAACTGTAAAGCAGAACACGTTCTGTACTAATTAGCACTTTCGGTCTACGTTGGGACTCATTTACAACATTTTTAAACTATTCTCTTCTTAGCCCTTGGAATTTTCAAAATATAATAATTCAGACTTTTACAAATTTACTGCACAGTACTCAATTACATATCAAACTAGCGGGTACCCGCGACTTCGTACGCGTGGATTAAGAATTTCTTTGCCAGAATTGAATGTAGAAAGTTGTTGGTAGCGAAGGATTGGTCCCAAACAACACCGAGTCGGCATAATATGACAGGAAAGCTATCACTATATCATTCTACCATCGAAACTCTCTCTTGAAGAGAATCAATTTCCAACATATTTCTGTCACCGTTCGATAAGTTCTCAAAATGTCGCGACTAAAACTGATAATCATAACGGAAAAAATGTCCTGTGCCCTTCTTACAGATTTTCTTGTCAAATTCCATCATTATCGGTATAGCTATTTGGTCGTCAAAACGTAAAAAAGACAGAGACTTACCTCCGCATTTATAGTATTATCACTGCAGATCACACACAAACACACACTGACTGCGAACAACCCCTGAGGGAAGAACCGGCTTAAGGAATTTCGGGGCCCCCTGCGAAGTTTGATTTTGGGGCCCCCTACTTCTAGATGTACTTTTGCCTACACTTTTGATAATTTTCGTGACTTTATACACACACATATATGTATGCATATAAAATCTGTGTGTAGAGCTCAAACAACGATTAAAGAGACGGACTGAGGTTTCTCTAAACCTGTGTACAAACGGGCCAGCAGTTTATTGAGTATTAGCTGTACGGGACCAACTTCGCCGAGTCTTTTGTGTTTTATCAATGCATCTCATATGGATCACCCAACTACTGTCACTTTCATTTCTGGCTAAGCCCTGCTGCCCATTGTGTCAAATGAAATTGTTTTTGTATTCATTTTACAGCTATTACATTTATAATACACTTTTTGTATACGACATTTCTTTTCCTACCTTTCTTTGCTAGTACATATAGGTTTTTGGGGCTGGAGACACGTGAGTTTATTGGAACGAAATTACATAAATCGCTGAAACAGGTTCAGAGCAATACACGTCTTTAAATATATAGGCCTATTGTAATTAAATCAGATACGACTTTCGCAAAATTGAATCTGATGAAGGACCTCTCTTGAAACTCCACGCTTCGGAAACGTCTATTGTGAACGCAGCTTGTTAACATTATGAATCAGTAGATTATTTAATTTAGCAGGAAAATTGTTCGTTAAGGAAGGACAAATTTTGAAGGGGATCGTGTCGGGGCCCCCTCAAGCTTGGGGCCCCCCGCGACTGCGGTTCTTGCGGTAGCCTTAAACCGGCCCTGCCTGAGGGATCATTGTAACGTAAACAAGTGTACACCTACAGCATTGCAAGACTACCTACGATTTGCCTCGCATTGAACCCAAGCGTGACTCTTACGATCAAAAACAATTTTTAAAAATCTTTTCCTTTGAAACGGAGACCACGATCCAAACAGCAGTAAGCAAGCGCTTTAACCACTGAGCTACCTGACCGCTATGTGGAAAGGCAGTACAGAGACCTACACATCCTACGCGTCTGTCTATCATCGTTCAGTAATTTTTCGAAATTATAAGACAAAATTTATACAGAAATTTTTTCAACCAAATGTAGACAGTACTTTTCTCCTTGTTTCAAAGGATAAGTGTGCAAACTTTCATCGAAATCGGATGGAAACTGTGGGTTTGTATGGAGAACAAACAAACCAACAAACATGCATACATTCATCTTTATATATACAGATTGCACACGCTTTCCGTCAGTTTGTCATCGTTTGGGTAGTTTTCTAAATGACGTAACAAAACATGTTATTTATGTCTTGTCTAATGATACATAGTACTTACTTGTTAATTTTAATCAAGATCGGATTAACCGTTTAAGCGTGAAAACATACAAACATAGAGAGAGACAGAGTTACTTACACATTTACAGGGTGTTTCAAAAATGACCGGTATATTTGAAAAATAAATAAAAACTAAAGGGGCAACGATAGAAATACACCATTTGTTGGAATATGCTTTGGACAACAGTAAATTTTCAGGCAGACAAACTTTCGAAATTAGTTACAATTTTCAACAACAGATGGCGCTGTATTCTAGGCGGTGGAATTCCAACACCAGAAAAATCCTCTGTTCTAAGGAATAAACCATTTTCCCACAGCAAACTTGCAATCTGTGAACAGCACACGCTTACAGCTGAAAGACGACTTACAGAATGGCGAACTCGCAGACTGCCTTTACTTCTATATCTTTCAAATCGCCTGCAGCGCCATCTGGTGTTGAAAATTGTAACTAATTTCGAAAGTTTTTCCGCCTGAAATATTACTGTTGTCCCGAGCATATCGCAACAAACGGTGTATTTCTATCGCTGCCCCTTTAGTTTTTATTGATTTTTCAAATATACCGGTCATTTTTGAAACACCCGGTATAATATAAATACTTTTATTGTAAGTTGTAGCTATTAGTACAGCTTACAATTTTTAATATTCATAACGTACTGAAGTGACCGTCACTGAGGTAATCGAAGCTCAAGCTGGCGCTCAATACCCGCTATGAGCGCTATCTCTGCCGTGACGTCAGAGGAAGTGCAAGAGCTGAGCTGAGGTGAGTTTTGGTTTAAGGATATGTTGCGGGTGCTCGTCCTCTATACAACCGTACTCCAACTATTCTTCTAGTTAAGCATTTCTCGAGCTATAGCAATCATCTACATCTACATCCACACTCTGCAAATTACAAACATTGTGGGTGGTAGAGGGTGCTAAGCACCATATCCTAAACCCGTGCATTCCAGTCCCGAATAGCACGAGGAAAGAAGGAATAAATAAAAGCATCAGTACGGCATCTTATTTCTCGAATCTTATCCCTCCGGTCATTGCGACCTACGTAAGTTGGCGGAAGAAGTATTTCACTGCACTCGTAATTTAAAGATTTTCGCATGTTCTCCAATAAATTCGAACGCAAGCTACGTCGTCTGTCTTCCAAACTATCCCAGTCCAATTCTGTGACCTTTTCATAAGGGCTGTAACAACAAGTCACGAATCGAGCGGCTCTCCTCTGCACCCTCTCAACTGAGTCAATCAGAACCTTGCGATACGGATCCCAAACCCCACAACAGTAATCCAGATGCGGACGCACTAGTGTTTTATACGCTATCTCCTTTGTTTGAGCATTACAATTCCTCAAAATACGACCTATGAATCGCAATTTAGAATTACCCTTGCCTACGACGGAAGTTATGTGCAAGTCACCCCCAGATACTTCAGGGATCATGCGAATCTCAGTTGGTTGGATATATGCAAGATATTTCAGATGAAATGGACAAGGGAGGCCAAATTGATAGTGTAGCACTAGATCTTTCAAAGGCATTTGACAGAGTAAGCCACAAAATGGTAGTAAATAAGGTAAAAACTATTGGAGTGGATGAGAAAGTGATTTGCTGGGTAGAAGAATTTTTAAAAGGTAGAAAACAGAAAGTTAGGGTGGGAAATGCGGTATCAAAGGAAGTGGAAGTAGAAATGGGAGTGCCGCAGGGTAGCGTATTGGGACCTTTGCTATTCATTATTATAATGAATAATTGTGTTGATTGTTTACTATCTGAAATTAGATTGTTTGCAGATGACATAATGCTGTATAAAAGGATCAAAACGATAGAGGACTGTAAACAGTTGCGGGTGATCTGGACAGGATATCTAGTTGGGTTTGTAAACATGGGATGAAAATAAATACAAAGAAGAGTCAGCTAATTAGATACACAAATAAAAACAAAAGGTTAATTATGAATATAAGGTGGGGAAAGAATTGCTTGCTGAAGACTTGAAGTGTAAATATCTTGACATTACATTTGATAAGAAGCTTAACTGGGCAGGACACATAGGACAGGTGGTAGGAAAAGGTTTCAAAATTCTGCACTAGTTGGAGAGAGTGATGAGGGGATGCACGAGAGAAGTAAAGGAATTGGGTTACAAAACTTTGGTCAGACCATTGCTCGAATATAGTAGTGTAGTATGGGACCCACATTTTGAGTATCAAATACAGGAGTTGGAGAGGGTGCAAAGAAGGGCTGCTAGATTTGTTTCTGGAAATTATCGCAGAATGCAATCAGTGACGGATATGATAAAGGAGCTGGAATGGGATTCATTGCAAGACAGGAGGAGGATGAGGAGGGTCATGGGAGTGTACAGGGCATTTACTGGCGATGAGGCATGGAAAGATATTGCAGTAGGTATGAAAAGTAGTTCATGGAAGGGAAAAGATGACCATGACCACAAGCTGGCACTCGATTTCAGGCACAAGGGTGTGGGAAGATTTTCTTTTTTAGGTAAGGGTGTCAGGGATTGGAATGAGTTACCAAGGGGAATGATGAATAACCTACCGAAAACGTTAAAAGAATTTAAAGTTAAAATTTGTAGAGGGAAAATGTAGGTGAGTGTAGGATAGGGGGAAGTTGGGTGTGTAGGAAAATTGCCACCGGAGCGTGTGCTCCATTGCAATTAAATTAAATTAAATCAACCGTGTCAACAGCTTGAATTGTTTATTTTGTACTCGTGAACAAACTGATTCTTCTTGTTACTTATCCGCATTGCCTTGCACTTTTTGCAATTAAGTGTAAGCTGCCATTTACGGCACCAATCGGAAATAGCATCTAAATCGCGCTGAACTTCTAAGCAATCGTCGGAGCACCTTATTTCCCTATAGATAACTGCATCGTCGGCAACACCATCCATCAGCAGAATTTTTCTCGAGTATAAAGAGGTTAAAGAAGTAATAGGGAAAGAATTTGTTGGCTAAAATATCTGAGAACATGTACCTCCAAGAAGACTACGGAGCTAATCCGAGCATCTACTAGCAGAGCCAAGACAGCCAAGATGGTTGCCAGAACGGATAGGGACCAGAAGAATATAAAGAGGTTCATCGTATTCTCGACCAAACAAATAAATATCAATAAAATGCCACCAAAGCAACAGGCAGTGAAATAAACAAGTGTTCTAGTGCCGGCTAACGCATTCTTCACTGAGACGCGCATGCGCCATTGCGTGTCTTCAGTCGACTGACATATTGAGTAGTTAAAGTTACGGTAATGTATTAGCATGGAATCTTCAAATTGCCTAAACTAACTGTACTAGACTAGGTCCACCACCGTCGCCAAAATGGGCCGAAGGGAAGAACTATCGTCTACTGCAGAAACGACGACTCCCCAAGGTGGCCGCGGGAAACTATGCACCGCCAATACGGGGCTGAAGAGCACCGTGTAGCACCCGACCACCGCACGATCCATGCAGAGCCTCCGGTCACATGTGCGACCATGTTCTAACCATGGAGGAAGGAATATATGGACACGAAATATCGCTAAACCTCATATTAAAACTCGTCTCCCACTGCGCATGCGCGGCGGCCATAGGAACCCCAAAACATCGGGCTGTTTTCATTGTGTACGCTGCTGTGAACATTTCATTTTCTAATATTTCAAAGTTTTTTATAATGCCAAGTTGTGTTGCATACGGTTGCACAAACAGACAAGATAGGAAACAACCTGGAATAACGTTTCGTAACTAAATCACATTGTAATTATTGTTCTTGACGTGTTCGATAGATAACTGCCAAATTAGAGCCTATCGCTATAAATTTATTCATTGCTCTCAATAGGATGACATCGTTCTCAAATGTTTGTTGGTGTAGTATAGACAATCAGCATATATTACTACTTTGCACCTAAAAGGCTAGCCTTATTGTAAACAAGTATTGAAAGTCTAATTTAAGTGGGTCAAGTTTACATCGCGATACAGTGAAGGTGCATGCTTTAGTCCAGTTTCAGTTTACACTGAAAGTGTACGATGAAATTAATTGTGATAATTTGTGCTGCGTGAACTACTAAACTCGATGAAGCAAACGTTGTTGTTACCCGAAATGTAGCGACAATATTAATGGAAATGTGAGTAGGTTGAAATGTGGCGTGTACCAGAAGGGTACAAACAATTTATTTATTATTACTTGTTACTAATTCCATGAGCACTATGTTAGCGACACAATGTGTATCGAGTTGTAAGCTACTCCCATCTAACCTTCCGACTTTTGATGTATGGTAAGAAGATAAATCAACTGATGTTGCTAGCAAGGTTACATAGGCCACTAACAGTACAATATCTTCTGAGTAAGCTCAGAAGCTATGAGGTCTTTTGAAGGGCTCGCTTTTTTTTTCAATAGTTCTAAACGTTGACTTAACCTAACCTAACCACCCCAATTTGGAGAGAGCATATCTCGAGAACTAAGCGAGATATCGAAAATATTTATTCTACACTTACGAGTTATGTTGTCGTATTTTATAAGAATATGTCATCAAATTTGACCTTAGGGAAATTTTCCTTCTGAATTTCAACCCGAAACTCCTCTCTCTTAAGACCGTATATGTCGAGAAATAAGCACGATATCAGAACATTTGATTCTTCATTTTTTATGTGTATCGTCGAGTTACATAATAATCCATCATCAAATTGCGGTGCCACGGTTGTCTTAAAATTCCCTTGAGCTTTTTGTGCCTATTCCCCGTGTTTCTACGGCCAACCAATATGGCGGCCTCCCCACCCCACTTCTCTCTCTTTGGTTTCACTCCAGTGCGTGGTGAAGGTCCCTTGCGTCGTCTCCATATATTCCTTCTAACAACCCCATCACACCTCTCAGCTTAATTCGGCCGGTCATCGACTGGCACAGAATTCATCCGGCCGACTGGTCTGCCGTATACGGCCGAATATGACCAACTCGGCCGTATACGGCCGAATGACGGACTGATCCCATTGAAGTGGGATTAGTCTGACGTATTCGGCAGAATGGCAAACACATATTGCGCTCCTAGTAAAACGTCTTTTTATCTTGATTTGTATTTTTTCAAACTCTATCACACATACACAGTCATTATTAATATTTTAACAAAAATATCCACGAAAAGGACAATTAGTGAAAGTGCGTCTACGCAGTTATAATAAACATTTTATTAAAAATTTGTATGTTAAATTATTTGGATTTCCTACTGGAATATTCTCAAATGATTATGAGGTATCATCCTTGACGGGACGGCATTTAGGAATAGGCTTAAGGCTGCAGTCTCTGAGCCCGAATCACAAAAACAAAATTTTATTGTTTCTGACATTCCTTCTTTTGTTTTCTTGTATGTTCATTTTTTTTTATATTTTAAACTGAAATATTGATTTTCGCAAATTTGACAACATGGACATAAAATCTCAACTTTGCATTTTTTTTCCTTCCATAATTGTTCAGAGCGATATTAGTAAATTGTATTGAAAACCTTGGACCGAGCGTGGTGGTGTAACGGATAGCGTTCTGGCCTCGCATTCGGGAGGACGGCGGTTCGAATCCCCGTCCGGGCATCCAGATTTGGGTTTTCCATAGTTTCCCAAATCACTCCAGGCAAATGCCGGGATGCTTCCTTAAAAAGGCCATGGCCGAATTCCTTCCCATTCCTTGCCCCCATCCTTTCCCGTCTCTAAAGACCTCGCTGTTGCGAGACATAAAAAAAAAAAACAGAAAAAACCTCTATGATTTTTCTTTGTTTTCATTTTTATCTCAAGAATGCTATATTTTTCTATATATGATATAGTAAAGTATTCTACAATTTAATAATAAATTTCAAATGTTTATTTTAGGTTTTTGGATATAAAATTGCTATAAAATATGAGATTGAGTTTCAAAATATTTGCGGGGCAGGGTGCGCATCACAGGTTCAGCCCAAGGGTCTACACGTCCTAAATACAGCCCTGACTGTTTTAATATTTGCCAAGGGCAAAGTAAAATCTATTTTTACAAACTATAGGTCACTATACATTTAACAAAAACTCGCTTGGTATTGAAACGACGAATCGGCAATGTGTGTCGGACGTTATTAGGCTGTGCAAGTGGACGAGGTTAACCGGAATACCTAATCGGTCGTAAAATCGGACGTTACTCGAACGAATGCGGTTCTGACGAAATTCGGTTCCAGTGGTGGAGTGGCCTAATTCGGTGTTCAAGCTGGCAGCCACGCTGTAGACAGCTAGGTCGCGTCAGCCACACTGTACCACCAACAACAGGACTGCAATACCTCGTAGCAATACCGACGGAAGGTACATGCGCTATTGCGTGTCGCCCTACTTGTACACGCAACGAGATCACACCAGGAACCACCAAAACAGTTCCCACTTCAGAAAAAATAATCTACTGCTGACAGTTGGACCACTACTGAAAGTGGTTTAGTCGTTTAGGTGCTAGTATCAAAATCTTAAAAATAAATTGAAATTTCGCCCAACTACTACATTCCATAACATATAATAAGGAGGTGGCGAACAAAACGTAATAACTACACTTTTGGTCGAAACACTTTTTTTTTTAATACGGTAGTTTTTGGTCCACTGAATCTGAATCTAAACTCGTTTTCAAACAAAACGGCATTAAACTGTACTAAAAGCGAGCCCAAAGATTGTGATTTCGATCAAAACGGCATAACTACACTAAAATTTCAACAATTTTGAAGATGCGAGACTGATTTAATTCAAAACGGAATAATTTTCATACAAATTCGTCCAATGCCAATCAAAACGAAATAAATGATATGCATTTTTTTTTTAGCATTTTCAATGCCGTTTTTAATGAGACAACACTAGGCTTCACGTTTAGTTGAAGAAAATTTAATAAGATTAGTAAGATAGTCTCTGGTATTGTTACAAAAGCATTTCGGAAGCAACTGGCAAAAGTGTGAAGAACTAAGTTGGTACAAAAACATTTTAGGAAATCCATAAGAGTCAGAGGGAAGATAATGAAGAAGAATGTGAGGAAGATGGACATGATGAAGGTTGTGATTGTCTATAGTGACAGCTCTGATGATTTTTTTAATTTAACAAAGAAGTAACTTTTTTTCAGATGAGTCTTAATTTTTAATGAGTAATAAGTTTAAATATAATTAGACTAGACTCAATTATGGTTCTCTAAACTAATATTGCTTTAATTAACCTAACCTAACTCACAAAAAAAACTTAGCGTTAGCAATCAAAATGCCTTAATTTCTTCCTGGTGGCCATCAAAACGTAATAATTGCATCGGTGGCAAACAAAACGGCATAACTGAATTTTTCAAATTTTAATATTTTCCGTTTTATTAAAGATAGGAATTTCCATTTAACATAATGTCAAATAGAGTTCAAAATGCAATATGAATAAATAAAAAATCACTCCAAAATCCCCCTGCAAGTATGTCTTTTTGTTTTTTTGCTCTTCCTGCAAAATTTGAATTTGTGTAATTATTACGTTTTGTTCGCCACCTCCTCATATGTGATGATAAAAAATACGAATTTTCCCACACTCTATTCAATTTCGCCCACTCGATATTTTTTTATGATAAACGTCATACCGTCCAGTTATCATAAAAACATAATTTTATAACTAATGAACTGCGAACCAAAAATTGTTTTTGTTAACAGTAACAAAATTATTATTACATTTTTAATGGTACCTCATTTTTAAGAGCACTTCTGCAGAATCATATGTCTAATGTGTAAAATGTATCCTTTTTTCTATTCCCAGACTACACTTATTGCTCCGTTTTTTGTTGTTGTTGTTTTTTTTTTTTGCTTATGGCTTTAGAGGAAGAAATAAGGCCTTGGCATATTGGAGGAACCATCCCAACATTCACCATGAATGATTTCGGGAATGGCCTCGCATTCGGGAGGACGCCGGTTCGAATCCCCATCCGGGCATCCAGATTTGGATATACCATGGTTTCCCCAAATCACTCCAGGCGAATGTCGGGATGCTTCCTTCAAAATACCATCACCGAATTCCTTCTTTTTCTTGTCCCCAGACCTATCCCGCTTCTAATGACCTCGACGTCGACGGGGCTTACAGCCATAAGTAAAAAAGTTCGTTATAGGTCATGGAACAGGAAGGAATTCGGCGATGGTATTTTGAAGGAAGCATCCCAGCATTTGCCTGGAGTGATTTGGAGAAACCATGTAAAACCAAAAACTGGATGCCCGGACGGAGATTCGAACCCACGACCTCCCGAATGCGAGGCCAGAGCGTTAACCGCTCACCCCCCCCCCCTTCCCTGCCCCCAACGCTTCGAAAGTTTTTTCTCAATCCTATGTAGCGGCATCTTTTCTTGGAAACGTTTATCTGCCAAATTATCAGTTGAATAACAAAACTCTGGTAGTTCTAGTGGCACACCTATTTTAAGGGTTTCATAGACGAAAAAATGACGTGCTCGTAATTTCGCGTAATGTCCGTTCCGTGTATCAGACCCGGTTTCGCATCGACCGTGGTCAAATTTCAAAGAAGATGAGTGTTAATCTGACGACAAAAAACATCGGCAGACTATGAAATACAAATTGGAAAAATCCCTGAAATAAAAACTAAAAAATAAAATAACAACAAAAAACGAAAACAAAATAACAACAACAAAAAACTACAAAAATGAAAACCAAAATTCATATATATATCTTTTCTAAATGGTGTTTTTTCTTGTCACTGACCGGATTTCTCCCTTCATACTTAACAAAAATCGATAAATGAGGTATCATTCTAAAGAGGATGTTCTCTGCTTTGGTGACATCACTAACAAAGAAACGAATTTTTCGAAATGTAAACCATAAAAGGCAAAATTGTGAATACAGCTAATGTGACAGTTCAGAGCTAAGCTGGCGTCCATAAGTAATGATTACGATACCGCTAGATACAAGCAACACATGTCACAGAGATAATGATTAAATAGGTGTGTTTGGTTGAGTAAGGAGCTTATAGGATATTTTCGTTTCTGTTCGGGACACATTTCACCATTTCTAATAGTTTTCTAAGACATTGTTGGTGTCTTGTTACCTACCTATTTTAGCTGACTAACAAAACGATTGCTGCAATAGGGGGGTTCTTGATTACTGTTGCAAACTGAAAAAAAAAAAAACATTTTGTTTTGTGAAAAAAAAAAAACATGAAAAAAAACCTAGCACCCTTGTTTTTTTCTAATTTTATTTTAAAAAAACAATAAATTTGATAAATTATAGTTTTATTTATGGAACTTACATTTTACATGTGTGTTTTAAACCTTACTAAATCATATAATATCTTACATAATGATTCATAAATGTGTATATATAGGTAACATAATTTTTTATTCATCTTCTATGTCGGTACCACATTCACTAGTATCAGTACTACCAACACTAGTGCGGTCGGAGTCGGAATTTTCTGTTTCTTCTTCTGTCCCCTCTAGATCCATAACTTCAGAAATAGTTACATTTTCTTTTACTGGTTGTATTGCATGCAAAAGCTTTTGAGATTGCAATTTTAAATTGTGAGCAAAGTACAGACTGTGAATGAAGACTGCGCCGATAGTTCTGTATTACGGTCTTTTAAGTTTGTATTTAAATCTATTATCATACAAAATTGGAGCTTTATTTGTTTTCAATCGTTGGTTTACGCCAACGGCTGCAAGGAAATTATTCATAATTACTGACAATGACTCAGTATCACTATACGCTGCGAGTTCAACAAGTATACGAATATAAGGAAAGCACAACAAGTAATAAAAAGGGCAAAAAATTTCCTAATTTTTTGAAAAGATTCGTAGATCTACAGATAAATTTGTAGGGCCTGGCAGCACTAGTTCAAATAGCGAGTATCAATCCAAAGAATGGGGAACGGGGATTCCTTCTCGTGCAACCTAGCCTTTTCGGGAAGTCCCCATTCGTAAAAGAAAACTTCAGTCAATGTTAGCAATATTTTATGTTTTTTTTTTCTACTGAACCAGAAAGATATAGATGATTTAAAAGTAAGATAAGTACTTAGTATAAACTCTAAAACAGTCATATTAAACGATAAATGCCTTTAAAATTTGAAATTTAGTAATTATGAAAAAAAACATGTCCCAGAAAAAAAACTTTTTTTTACAGTTTTTTGATGTTTTTTTTCACGTCAAAAAAAACTCTTTTTTTACAACACTATTCTTGATTGATCCTATTAAAAACAAACAACCTTGCTATTCATCGTGCATCATCGCGAAATATTTGCGCGGGTCATGTAGTAAACAATTTTTTTTTTCCAAATCCCATCCAAAATGGTAACTTTCAGCAGGTATTCGAAGATTCATTCAACCTTATTATCGAAACGTTATTTAGTTTTCTATTTCTTGAAATATAGGCTCCAAAAATCGCTAAATATGTGTCTGCTTCTCTACTACGCCAACCATATGACTGAAAAAGTGGAAAAATTTAAAACCTTTGGTAAAAGAATTTGAAGAAAATTGTTTTGCATAAGATATGTTTCGGCTGGAGTGATTTGGGGAAACGCTGGACGACCGGACGGGGATTCGAACCCGCGTCCTACCACTGACTCGCTCCTCTGTTCCCTCGTATCGACTGATTCATTGATGCTGTGCGGTCGAGCTCTATAGCTGCTGTTCACAGCTGCGGGGCAAAGATAAAAAAATAATTACCTTAATACCAATTAATGCGCCTCGCGTGAATACCAAAGTGAGCGCAAATGTTTAATCTCTGGCAACAGTAATTAAGCGCAATCCACTATAACAGCATTAGCATTTAAATGAACAGGGTAACAACCCCGACAGATTGCTACATTCTGCATATCTCCTGTTCCGCTTTGAATTACGCTTGCTCCTGCTCCGGAAATTCTTCACACTCGCGGAAAGTGTTTAAGTAACTCTAAAAAACCAAATACTGTTTAATACGCACTAACCGCACAAACACGAAAATACGATAAACATTAAATTAGCTAACGCGCCACACATAAACCAAAAACAGATTATGTAAACAGTACCCACAAGTGGATAGCGTACTCGGCTACATACGTATTCTCAAAGTGCATACAGATATCCACCTCGTAAAGCAGATCCTGCCCATACAAAGAAAGTATTTTCTTAAAACGGTCAACGGTAATAGTGTCAATTATTTTACAAAACGTACAAGGGGTGATCAAATGAAAAGGTACGAAACGACACGGTGGGTACAAATGTAGACATTATTCAAAATACACTCCTGGAAATTGAAATAAGAACACCGTGAATTCACTGTCCCAGGAATGGGAAACTTTATATACACATTCCTGGGGTCAGATACAACACATGATCACACAGACACAACCATAGGCACATAGACACAGGCAACAGAGCATGCACAATGTCGGCACTAGTACCGTGTATATCCTCCTTTCGCAGCAATGCAGGCTGCAATTCTCCCATGGAGACGATCGTAGAGGTGCTGGATGTAGTCCTGTGGAACGGCATGCCAAGCCATTTCCACCTGGCGCCTCAGCTGGACCAGCGTTCGTGCTGGACGTGCAGACCGCGTGAGACGACGTTTCATCCAGTCCCAAACATGCTCAATGGGGGACAGATCCGGAGATCTCGCTGGCCAGGGTAGTTGACTTACACCTTCTAGAGCACGTTGGGTACATGTGGACGTGCATTGTCCTGTTGGAACAGCATGTTCCCTTGCCGGTCTAGGAATGGTAGAACGATGGGTTCGATGACGGTTTGAATGTACCGTGCACTGTTCAGTGTCCCCTCGACGATCACCAGAGGTGTACGGCCAGTGTAGGAGATCGCTCCCCACACCATGATGCCGGGTATTGGCCCTGTGTGCCTCGGTCGTATGCAGTCCTGATTGTGGCGCTCACCTGCACGGCGCCAAACAGGCATACGACCATCATTGGCACCAAAGCAGAAGCGACTCTCATCACTGAAGACGACACGTCTCCATTCGTCCCTCCATACACGCCTGTCGCGACACCACTGGAGGCGGGCTGCAAGATGTTGGGCCGTGAGCGGAAGACGACCTAACGTTGCGCAGGACCGTAGCCCAGCTTCATGGAGATGGTTGCGAATGGTCCTCTCTGATACCCCAGGAGCAACAGTGTCCCTAATTTGCCGGGAAGTGGCGGTGCTGTCCCCTACGGCACTGCATAGGATGCGACGGTCTTGGCATGCGTCCGTGCGTCGCTGCTGTCCGGACCCAGGTCGACGGGCACGTGCACCTTCCGCCGACCACTGGCGACAACATCGATGTACTGTGGAGACCGCGCGCCCCACATGTTGAGCAATTCGGTGGTATGTCCATCCGGCCTCCCGCATGCCCACTATACGCCCTCGCTCAAAGTCCGTCAACTGCACATACGGTTCACGTACACGCTGTCGCGGCATGCTACCAGTGTTAAAGACTGAGATGGAGCTCCGTATGGCACGTCAAACTGGCTGACACTGACTGCGGCGGTGCCCAACCGCTGCGCAGCTAGCGCCCTTCGACGGCCAACACTGCTGTTCCTGGTGTGTCTGCTGTGCCGTGCGTTTGATCATTGCTTGTACAGCCCTCTCCTAGTGTCCGGAGCAAGTATGGTGGGTCTTACACACCGGCGTCAATGTGTTCTTATTTCAATTTCCAGGAGTGTTTACACCATAGGCCTGAGCACAACGATCCCACTGATGAACAAGCCGCAGGATTCCTTGTTCCCAGAATTCCTGTGGCCGTGACGAGACCCAGTCCTTCACAGCGTCCTCGAGTACGTCGTCCGAGTTGAAGCGCTTCCCTTTCAGGTGTTTCTTCAGTGGACCAAACACACGGAATTCGCAGGGCGACATGTCGGGACTGTAGGGCGGATGGTGCAACGTCTCCCTCTTGAACTTGGCCAGTTCCACGTGTGTGACTCTGGAGACGCATGGACGCGCGTTATCACAGAGCAGAACCACACCCTCCGTGAGCAGCCCAGGTCTTTTGTTCTCGATGGATCTGCGTAGGCGTCGGAGTGTCTCACAGTACACATCCCCCACCTGTACGCCATCCTGTCCTCATACGGACTGCCGCATCATTTGGACGCCGCTTTTGATAAGAGCCTCTGCTCTCTACTGCGCATGCGGGCGCCCACGCATGCTCCGATCCCAGTCAGAGACTCCAATCGCATCCCGAGATGTCTCGCTACGTTCTCCCATGGCGGAATATGGAAATATTTAACTGTTACGTTTTTACGTCGTTTCGTACCTTTTCATTTGATCACCCCTTGTATATCTAAGCAATAGGTTATTGTTTACAAAACTGAAATAATGCTGTCTAAGCTTATGATGTATAATTGACAGTTGGGTATACTTACATCGAAGTTTTAATATTGCGGAATTCCGATGAGCAAAAGTCGATGTTTGACGCGAAAAATCGGCCAAGTGTCATAAAATCAACTTTGCGCAGACTGCTACTGTTTGCTTTGCTAAATCCTGAATCCATGGCGAATTACACTTGTCTTTCAGCATGTAACTGAGAACAACTGTATTAACGTGACAGAAGTTCCTACAAACGAATAATTTACTAAGTAACCTGTTCTGTTCCACGAAAATGACAGTAACAATTTTGGCGTCTCGGGTGCTGTGACGTAATGCCTGGTTTTGCCGAATTTATTTTCTAAACACAATAATACTGTTTATCTTTTATAATAAACAAATTTGTTTTTTGTTATCTCCTTAGCATGATTAATCATTAAAAACTGCTATGCGTCCGATTTATTCTTAGTGGACACAAGCCTATTATGAATATTCTAAATGGTTTGGAGGAGTGGCACTATCCCATCCCGTAAATTATCAATTATTGGAAAAAAACTTTTTGCCGGGTACAGTCACGGATCCTGTTCTTCTTGAGGTATTACTAAAAACCTCCTTATCTCACTGATCATTGTTCCTTAAATGATAAAATAGAACAAACTCTATCTGTCGCGTAAAAAAACTAAGAAGAGCTGTATTTTTTTTCTCTGCAGTTCTCTCACCTTTCTTTCTACAGGGTGGTCCCGAATTTATGGTGAAAACTTTAATGGTAGGTACAGGACATTGTAACAGTGATTTATTGTCTAGGAATGTATGGTCGCAAGTGACGCGGTGAGACGCAAACAGGGGAAATAACAGCCGAGAGGGAAAGCAAAGCTTTTATTGAAGGCGTTGTTGACAAGTGTCATGTTTACATTAAGTGTCCACCAGTAGCGATACATGCTCGACAGCGTCGGTGGAGTGATTGGCGTACACGTTCGAAGATGCCTGGTATTTCACGCACACCTGCAGCAGCTACGGATATGCGAGCAACGAGATCCTCATCTGAGTCAACTGGATGCTTTAGATGTCCCCATAAAAAGTAATCGATGCTCGATAAATCTGGATATCTACTGCCAATGCTACCAACCGATCACTCCATTTCTCTTTCCTTTTATTTCCGCTGTTTGCGCCTCACCGCGTCACTTGCGACCATACATTCCTATACAATAAATCACTGTTACAATGTCCTGTACCTACCATTAAAGTTTGTACCCTGAATTTGGGACCACCCTGTATATTACCAGGCAACGATTCTTTAATCTGCTTAAACCGTTTCTGTAACTGACTGGATTCCGATAAGGGAGCGTTCATAAACTACGTGGCTCGGCCTAGGGGGAGTAGTTGGCTGGGAAATTACGTTGGGCTACGTGGGGGGGAGGGGGGGACTAGCCAGGCCACGTTGCTTTCCATTCATATTATTTGTCAGAGTTACAATGAGGTACAGGAACCACAACAGCATATAAATATTTATTTCTGTCATTTAATTATCTCTGTATTTACGATAGTCTGACAAGAGAAAACAGTACAAAATATATTCTGGAATCAATATGGAAAAAAGCTGCGTGCTACGCGGGAGGGGGGAGGGGGGTTTCAGAGGACGCCAAAATGAGGCTACGTGGTTTATGCACGCTCCCTAACCCTCGTGAAGTTTATACTACAGCGTCACTTCACACAACACTTTAAATTTGAAATAACACTTCAGCCAAAGCTATAATTAAAGTTCCACTGAAATTGACTTCACAGAACAAAATTATTTTATCAACGAGCGGTGTAGTCACATGCGGGCGATCCTAATAAAAACAGCTTTATTTCAAAACCATCAAAACAATGGAAGATATCAGATAACATCTGTAATCGAATTTGATTCTAGGAACGGCGTGTCCAATGTTTATCGAATCACAACGCGCCGTCGTGTGTTGGTTAGTTCAAATGCGCTGCCCGCGTGCAACCCAACGCTATGACTACAAGTCACACGCATGCGCAGCACTGGCAGTATACAGGACTCGAGTCTAGGTGCGGCGTGTCTAATCGTAATGCGCCGTCGCGTGTCGGTTAGTTGAAATGCGCGTACCACGTGCAACACAACGCCATGACTACAAGTCACACGCATGCGCAGCACTGGCAGTATACAGGACTCGAGTCTAGGTGCGGCGTGTCTAATCGTAATGCGCCGTCGCGTGTCGGTTAGAACAAATGCGCTGCCCGCGTGCAACCCAACGCTATGACTACAAGTCACACGCATGCGCAGCACTGGCAGTATACAGGACTCGAGTCTAGGTGCGGCGTGTCTAATCGTAATGCGCCGTCGCGTGTCGGTTAGTTCAAATGCGCTGCCCGCGTGCAACCCAACGCTATGACTACAAGTCACACGCATGCGCAGCACTGGCAGTATACAGGACTCGAGTCTAGGTGCGGCGTGTCTAATCGTAATGCGCCGTCGCGTGTCGGTTAGTTCAAATGCGCTGCCCGCGTGCAACCCAACGCTATGACTACAAGTCACACGCATGCGCAGCACTGGCAGTATACAGGACTCGAGTCTAGGTGCGGCGTGTCTAATCGTAATGCGCCGTCGCGTGTCGGTTAGTTCAAATGCGCTGCCCGCGTGCAACCCAACGCTATGACTACAAGTCACACGCATGCGCAGCACTGGCAGTATACAGGACTCGAGTCTAGGTGCGGCGTGTCTAATCGTAATGCGCCGTCGCGTGTCGGTTAGTTCAAATGCGCTGCCCGCGTGCAACCCAACGCTATGACTACAAGTCACACGCATGCGCAGCACTGGCAGTATACAGGACTCGAGTCTAGGTGCGGCGTGTCTAATCGTAATGCGCCGTCGCGTGTCGGTTAGTTGAAATGCGCGTACCACGTGCAACACAACGCCATGACTACAAGTCACACGCATGCGCAGCACTGGCAGTATACAGGACTCGAGTCTAGGTGCGGCGTGTCTAATCGTAATGCGCCGTCGCGTGTCGGTTAGTTCAAATGCGCTGCCCGCGTGCAACCCAACGCTATGACTACAAGTCACACGCATGCGCAGCACTGGCAGTATACAGGACTCGAGTCTAGGTGCGGCGTGTCTAATCGTAATGCGCCGTCGCGTGTCGGTTAGTTCAAATGCGCTGCCCGCGTGCAACCCAACGCTATGACTACAAGTCACACGCATGCGCAGCACTGGCAGTATACAGGACTCGAGTCTAGGTGCGGCGTGTCTAATCGTAATGCGCCGTCGCGTGTCGGTTAGTTCAAATGCGCTGCCCGCGTGCAACCCAACGCTATGACTACAAGTCACACGCATGCGCAGCACTGGCAGTATACAGGACTCGAGTCTAGGTGCGGCGTGTCTAATCGTAATGCGCCGTCGCGTGTCGGTTAGTTCAAATGCGCTGCCCGCGTGCAACCCAACGCTATGACTACAAGTCACACGCATGCGCAGCACTGGCAGTATACAGGACTCGAGTCTAGGTGCGGCGTGTCTAATCGTAATGCGCCGTCGCGTGTCGGTTAGTTCAAATGCGCTGCCCGCGTGCAACCCAACGCTATGACTACAAGTCACACGCATGCGCAGCACTGGCAGTATACAGGACTCGAGTCTAGGTGCGGCGTGTCTAATCGTAATGCGCCGTCGCGTGTCGGTTAGTTAAAATGCGCGTACCACGTGCAACACAACGCCATGACTACAAGTCACACGCATGCGCAGCACTGGCAGTATACAGGACTCGAGTCTAGGTGCGGCGTGTCTAATCGTAATGCGCCGTCGCGTGTCGGTTAGTTCAAATGCGCTGCCCGCGTGCAACCCAACGCTATGACTACAAGTCACACGCATGCGCAGCACTGGCAGTATACAGGACTCGAGTCTAGGTGCGGCGTGTCTAATCGTAATGCGCCGTCGCGTGTCGGTTAGTTCAAATGCGCTGCCCGCGTGCAACCCAACGCTATGACTACAAGTCACACGCATGCGCAGCACTGGCAGTATACAGGACTCGAGTCTAGGTGCGGCGTGTCTAATCGTAATGCGCCGTCGCGTGTCGGTTAGTTCAAATGCGTCGGCCGTGTGCAACCCAACGCTATGACTACAAGTCACACGCATGCGCAGCACTGGCAGTATACAGGACTCGAGTCTAGGTGCGGCGTGTCTAATCGTAATGCGCCGTCGCGTGTCGGTTAGTTCAAATGCGCTGCCCGCGTGCAACCCAACGCTATGACTACAAGTCACACGCATGCGCAGCACTGGCAGTATACAGGACTCGAGTCTAGGTGCGGCGTGTCTAATCGTAATGCGCCGTCGCGTGTCGGTTAGTTCAAATGCGCTGCCCGCGTGCAACCCAACGCTATGACTACAAGTCACACGCATGCGCAGCACTGGCAGTATACAGGACTCGAGTCTAGGTGCGGCGTGTCTAATCGTAATGCGCCGTCGCGTGTCGGTTAGTTCAAATGCGCTGCCCGCGTGCAACCCAACGCTATGACTACAAGTCACACGCATGCGCAGCACTGGCAGTATACAGGACTCGAGTCTAGGTGCGGCGTGTCTAATCGTAATGCGCCGTCGCGTGTCGGTTAGTTCAAATGCGCTGCCCGCGTGCAACCCAACGCTATGACTACAAGTCACACGCATGCGCAGCACTGGCAGTATACAGGACTCGAGTCTAGGTGCGGCGTGTCTAATCGTAATGCGCCGTCGCGTGTCGGTTAGTTCAAATGCGCTGCCCGCGTGCAACCCAACGCTATGACTACAAGTCACACGCATGCGCAGCACTGGCAGTATACAGGACTCGAGTCTAGGTGCGGCGTGTCTAATCGTAATGCGCCGTCGCCTGTCGGTTAGTTCAAATGCGCTGCCCGCGTGCAACCCAACGCTATGACTACAAGTCACACGCATGCGCAGCACTGGCAGTATACAGGACTCGAGTCTAGGTGCGGCGTGTCTAATCGTAATGCGCCGTCGCGTGTCGGTTAGTTCAAATGCGCTGCCCGCGTGCAACCCAACGCTATGACTACAAGTCACACGCATGCGCAGCACTGGCAGTATACAGGACTCGAGTCTAGGTGCGGCGTGTCTAATCGTAATGCGCCGTCGCGTGTCGGTTAGTTTCAAATGCGCTGCCGCGTGCAACCCAACGCTATGACTACAAGTCACACGCATGCGCAGCACTGGCAGTATACAGGACTCGAGTCTAGGTGCGGCGTGTCTAATCGTAATGCGCCGTCGCGTGTCGGTTAGTTCAAATGCGCTGCCCGCGTGCAACCCAACGCTATGACTACAAGTCACACGCATGCGCAGCACTGGCAGTATACAGGACTCGAGTCTAGGTGCGGCGTGTCTAATCGTAATGCGCCGTCGCGTGTCGGTTAGTTCAAATGCGCTGCCCGCGTGCAACCCAACGCTATGACTACAAGTCCCACGCATGCGCAGCACTGTTAGTATACAGGACTCGAGTCTAGGTGCGGCGTGTCTAATCGTAATGCGCCGTCGCGTGTCGGTTAGTTCAAATGCGCTGCCCGCGTGCAACCCAACGCTATGACTACAAGTCCCACGCATGCGCAGCACTGTTAGTATGTAGGATACTTAAATTACATACGGAGATACTTAAATAACGGAAATAGACATCCTCACCGTGCTGTATGTTCTGTAACTTTAGCTGTGAAACAGAGCCACGTAGTCACGTAATTTATGGACGCTCCCTCAATGGTTAAACCGCTCTTGGTGACATTTTACAAGTAAATCATTAGGAAGGACATAGGGATCTTTTTTCGGAATAAATAATGAAGTTTTGTGACGAAATTTTGAAAACTAACCGAATGGTGATACACGGATATCGTGTTATATCAGTTTCTATCGCAGTCACTAGTTTAGAAAACACGAATTTTTCGCATGGGCAGTTATATGTAACTAGCTCATAGGATTCCAAGCCCCCTAAGGCTATATGTAGGACAGAAAACACAAAAACGTTGTGTACAAAACGGAATTGATAGGGGGCTTCCCCAGAAAGTGGCATTATTTTAAAACACAAACAAAAATCTGTCAGAGGAAGTGTGCTAGGTAGTCACCCATTGAATTGTTGCTATTTTTAAACGGATTTCAAATTGTTCTCTTCAGGGGCAGGTTGACTGGTAGAATGGTTCCCGCCAGGGGCGGATCCAGGGGGGGGGGGCTAGGGGGCTCAAGCCTCCCCCCCCAAACGTATCTAGGTCCACCCCTGACATTGTAGTTTTGAGACTTTTTTTTTTTAGCTCTACGGATTTGAGGCCCTAGGAGGCTATAAATACTACCTTTTTCCCGACTCAAGCCCCCCCCCCCAAAACCAAAATCCACTGAACCCAAGCCCTCTGAACCAAATTCACACAAGCCAAGCCCCCCCCCCCCAAACCAAAGTTCGCTCAAGCCCCCCCCCCCCCAAAAAAAAAATCCTGGATCCGCCCCTGGTCCCCGCCATGTTACGTTGACCCCTTACTTCTAGGGCTACGTTTTAACGAAACTTACAGTTTTCTATGTCGAATTCTTGAAATAAAATTTTGAGTTCTTGAATACAAAGTCGCGGGTAACAGCTAGTGTGATGAAAAATTACAAAATGAACGAGTTTTCGAAATGGTGGGTGAGGAAAAGAAGTTTGTGGAATAGTCTTATAGAAAGAAGAGACAGGCTGGTAGGTCATATTTTGAGACATGCTGGATTGGTTAATTTGTTAGTGGAGGGAACAGTCGAAGGTAAGAACTGTAGAGGAAGACAGAGATTAGAATATATGAAGCAGATAATTGAGGACGTGGGTTGTAAGTGGTATGCAGAAATGAATAGGTTAGCACAGGATAGGAAGGGATGGAGGATTGCATCAAACCAGTCGAAAGACTGATGACGGAAAAATATATTTATTTTTATTAATGACTTTACGCCTTGTCGACGTCGAGGTCATTAGATGCGGGATGGGACCGGGGGCAAGGAACTGGAAGGAATTCGGCCATGGCCTTTTGAAGGAAGTATCCCGGTATTCACCTGGAGTGATATGGGGAAACCATAGAAATTCCAAATCTGGATGCCCGGACGAGGATTCGAACCTGCATCCTCCCGAATAATAATAACTAGACGACCCGTGCGAAAATTTCGCGAATAAAATGCGATGAATAGTGAGGTTGAATATGATGTCACCAAAGCTTAGTCATTACTCTTCATACTCCTACTTCATTAATCGATTTTGGTTAGAAATCCAGGGAGATAAATGGCTCGAAACACAAAAAATGTATTTTAGAAATATTGACATTTTTGCCATTTAAGGGTCGAATTACGGTAAATTCTTTTCTTAAAATATAATGTTACCGCGGCGGAGACCTTAGTCTTTAATATGATACCTCATTTATCTATATTGGTTAGATATCAAGGGAGATAAATCGCTCGTGACACAAAATGCGTTATAGAAAAATTTATACTTTTTTCCTTTAAGGGTTGAATTCCTAAAACATCCTTTCTTAAAATATGATTTCACAAAGCTGAGACATTGCTCCTTATAATCCTACTTCATTTATTGTTTTTGGTTAGATATCCAGTGAGATAAATGGCTCGAGATACAAAAAACGCATTTTAGAAAAATTAACATTTTGGCCCTTTAAGGGTGGAATTACGAAAAGTTCCTTTCTTAAAATATAATGTTACCAGGGCGGAGAACTTATTCTTTAATATGATACCTCATTTATCTATATCGGCTTGATATTAAGGGAGATAAATCACTCGTGACACAAAAACGAATTGCAAAAATATTGATACTTTTGCCCTTTAAGGGTTGAATTCCGAAAAATTTCTGTCTTAGTATATGACGTCACTAAAGCGGAGATCTTAATCTTTAAAATGATACTTCATTAAACGATTTCAGATAGGTATCCAGGGAGATAAATGACTCGTAACACAGAAAACAGCATTTTAGAAATATTAACATTTTCGCCCTTTCAGGGTCGAATTCCGTAAACTTCATTTCTTAAAACATGACGTGACCAAAGTGAAGACCATAAGCTTTGAAATGACACCTCTTTCATTGATTTCGGTTAAGTATGAAGGAAGATACAGGCTTGTGACAAAAAAATACCTTATAGAAATAATATATATGATAATAATAAAATTCTTCACCTGCGTTCCTCAGTCTTGGACTTATATGTATGTGCAAGTGTTTTATGTGGATGACTGTTGTTTGTATGTTTAGTGTATTGTAATGTTCGAGTTGAGAATGAATGAAACATAAAGGAAGGTAGATGGTGAAAAATACCAGGATCGCCGCTAGGCTTAACGTCCCCATTTTATGGACCAATCACCGCCAACAGTGTGGCCATAGACACTGCGGAGAGGTTTAACACAGAACTCAATTCTGGTGTTAAGAAACTGTGATTCACACAAATAAGGATGAAAACTCCCAATACCTTTCCAGATCAAGTAGGGTTAGAAGGTTAATAATTGTTATTTGTGTTTACGGGATGCTTTGCAGGCGAGGAGTTATTCTATTTGCACAAAGGAACGCTTTGCTGCGGGACACAATGGCACAACGAGGCCATTGTGATACGGGTACCAACAGACGGCTATTGTGGGCGCGGGGGAACGGGGCGAATACAACCATCACCACAACTCCGACAGGAGGGGCACAGGGAGATATCAACATGTCGGTCCTATCACAAGTCATTTAACAGCCCCGTAACCCGCCCCGTTGTGGTCGCGGCACCGTGATGGTGTCCGGGTTCGAATCCCGGTAAGGTGGTCCACGATTTTTGAGTCCTGAGTTAGCCTCACACTGTTTATGGCAGGTCGTCCTTCTGAAGGCGCATTCCCACGATCCCTTGTAACGAAGGCGAGACGGGACGGGACCTCATTAGCCGAAGTGTAGGGACGACCGCGGGCCGCAGGTTAGTCCTAGCTTACCTCGCCGCCACCTCCGCACCACGTTGCCTAGTGTCGTTTGGCACAGAGCACCTCACAGCAACAGAAGGGGTGCGCACCGCTGCTGCAAACCGATGGCAACAGCGCACCGCTACACACGCCTGTGATGTTTACCGACACAGAGTGGGCAGCTGCGTCTCGTCTCCGCTAGCAGAGGCGGCCCTGTTACCATGGCGTGTGGTTGAGTATTCGTCCCGTCCCGTCCCGTCTCGCCTTCGTTACAAGGGATCGTGGGAACGCGCCTTGATGGGGACGTTAAGGGGACCTGGAAGTCAACAGACTGCGTTTTTACGCCTCGTTCAAAGACACATTACTCATGATCTGTAATGCGGATGAAGTTGCGATTTTGCACCAACACTGAATCACATCAACTAAACTTACATATAGAAATTTAATTAATTATCTGTTACAGTTTAAAAATTACAACATCTTATCTAGTAGATTGTTTTGTAACATACATTCCCATTCTGGTGCCATTTACTAGTGCATCATGAGTCTATTAGCGTTCAAACTGTGTCAGACTACAGTCAACATTTCTAGGTACTCATTATACCTATCCTTTTGTAGTTCGGAATACGTGAGGGGAAATAAAAAAAAAAAAACTTATCAAACCACCAAATTATTCTGTTTCAAAATTACCACTAAAATTATGTGCATGATGACAAAAACAAAATTTTCTGCAATGTATTAGGCATAACACAAAGAGACTGTCCCATTCTTCAATGGGTAGAAATTTGGTAAACATAGCTCAAACCATTGTGAAGATATATGTACCTAATGTTCTAAAAATGTAGTTTTGAGAAAATAACAGCAACAGTGAGCTGAAAGAAGGCTAGGCTGGTGTGCAGACATTTCTTTAAAGAACATTTAGGACCAATATTAATATGGTAATAGGCCATCTTCCCGCAGTTGCTGAACAATAATTTTGTAAATAAATCCGTCGAAAGGAATACTACTATATCTGTGAGTACAGTGTGTACATATGTATATACATATTTATTAAGAGTTATATTGTATGTAATTATTGTAACAACACATGTAAAAACACTTTACAGCCACTGAAGATGTCCTACACCACAAGGGCGAAACGCGTCTGGGGAATTAAATAAAAAACAAAATTCACCAAACCAGTTGTTTTTCGACGGATTTATTTACAAAATTATTTAGGACCAAACTAACAATTTAAAAGTTGATAAACCATAAAGTTTTGGAAACAGGAGAAATTTTTCTATCAGATATAAGAGAGAAAAAAAAAACGATTTTTTAGTCATTTTCACGTCCAGGTCCCCCTGGCGTTCGGGTGACTTTCGGAAGAGTAGGTCTCAATGGGCCTCTGTCTGCTATCGTCTCACATGTGCAACACAATACATTGAACACAAACTACATCACAGCTACCCACACTCACCATACTGAACCCATGGACAGACCAACGTTTCGTCCCCAAGTTCGCCAACATCTTCACACCAAGTCTCTACTACATTTCCCTAGCCGCTGCTTTATCTGCTCTGCACAAGCAAGCGCACAAATGATGCTTTCTTTTTTCTTTTTACTTATTTCGTCGAGGTAATTAGAGGCGGGAAAGGATTGGGGCAAGGAACGGGAAGGAATTCGGCCTTGGCGATTTAAAGAATCTTTCCGGCATTCGCCTGGAGAGATTTGCGGAAACCATGAAACACCAAAAACTGGATGGCAGTACGGAGATTCGAAACCACGTCCTCCCGGATGCGAAGCCAGAGCGTTACAGCTCACCCATTACGCTCAGTAATAAACGATGAGCCAATACGTTAAAAAAAAAAAAAAAAAAAAAAAAAAAAAAAAATGTGCGTCAAGATTGTCTAAAGACTAAAACTAAATTCAATAAAAATTACTTCAAAATTTTTTTTAAAAAATCTCATTGGTAGTGATTTTTAAATCAATATTTTGAAAAATTGTCTTTCAAATCGCAGACTACAATTCAAAGAAATACATGCAAGTTCCTGTGTAGTGCGTTATTTCTAGTCAACGAAATGTGAACAACTGCAAATGAAGGACAGGTAACAATGCAAGTATTGAGATCTGGTGGAACAGATGAATGGAGGAAACACGTCGTATGAACAAAGGAATATACACAAACACACTTCAAAAGAAACCAACACTGTGAGACAAAAGTACAGTCCTGTGTAGTAAAAAGAAAGAACTGGAGTGACATATTAAAGGGGAAAACAGTATAAGGCGACCAACAATCACATAAAAACAAATTATTAGGTAGTCTGGTTCCAATAAGAATGAATAGAGCAGCAGAAACTGTACTGAATGGGGAATGTTGGAAGTAAATCGAAAAGTTGACGAGAAAAGTTATAGAATACAACGTGGTTAGAATAGTATAAAATGTAAGCAAAGTTTGGTATTCTATCCGGAGCCATTGTGTCAGAGGTAGAACGGCCAGTTCCTTTGCTAACCAAATCTAGCAATTCTACGGGGTACAGGGGACCTACAGTTTAACGTGGAATCCGAACCACGGAAGCGTTCTGGCGTACTTCACATTACAGAGCAAGCTGTACCAGAGGTGAAGGTCGGGTTAAGGGTCTATGAAAACCCCCGAGTCAGGGATTCGAACCGAGGACCTTTGCATTTTCAGTCAGACACTTTGTCAGACACCAGATCGATCCACTACTGTATACTGAAAGACAAATTCCTTTCGTTCTCAATATTCGAAAAATATGATATGTGTATCCTCAAGCACAGATACTCTAAGGCGAGCAGATACGACCATCCAAACGTTTTTTTTTTTTTTTTAACTGCTTAACGTCTCCTATAACAACTAGGTCTTTAGAGCCGGGAAAGGATGGGGGGCAAGGAATGGGAAGGAATTCGGCCATGGCCTTTTGTAGGAAGAATCCCGGCATTCACCTGGAGTGATTTGGGGAAACCGTGGAAAACCCAAATCTGGATGCCCGGACGGGGATTCGAACCGCCGTCCTCCCGAATGCGAGGCCAGAACGCTAACCGTTACACCACCACGCTCGGTCATCCAAACGTATGTAAGTGCTAGGCTGGCCGTCCAGAAACCAATCCATCCGCCTAATTCTCTATTCCGATACCTTATGTCATAACGAATTTCAAACTTTAATTCTAGATTTTACATTAATTTACACATTACATCTGATAAAAAAAATCAAATTACGAACTTCCGAATTGTCCACAGAATGAATTGCAATTTTCGAAATCTCAAGTGACATTTCCGTTGATGCTCCCCCCCCCCCTCCTATTTTACCTCACGTAATTAATGGACGCCCCGTAATTGCTCTAGTCGCGCGAACACGCGCGACGGCGAGGAGATCCGAAATTGTCTGGATTTCGTCGCGCGAAGTCGCGCTTCACGCGATGGATATCGAGAATGTAAAGGCCCCGACAGACCTTTCTTGAGCTCCAACAATCACGGAAACGATACTAATCGAACAAAAAAATTAAAACTTAAACAAAATTACTTGAAATTATTAGGAAACGTTTCAAAATGAAAATAGAAAATATATACAAGCTCACAACAACACATTTACGAAACCAAATACTTCTTCAGAAAATTCAAAACCACATTCAAAACATAAAACTTTAATTACGGTGCTCTAATCTTCCATGCTCTCTCTTGTTTTTAATACATTCACAACAGTGATTCAGTTCATTTAAACCATTTTAATCCATCTATGCGTTCATTGAATAATTATAAAATTTCCAATCAATCCACCTCTCTCTCAAACACAGGTTCAATTTACTACGCGGATTGTAATTAGTGGTGATTAGTCTTTGGAACGTAACAGTGCGTATAGTATAATAATTAAGTTTGTTTGTTTTCATTTCGATATAATTACGAAACTACTTAACATATTGCATAATACTACAAACCATAAATTTAGAAAGTTTATTTACGGCGTAGTTATATATATATTGGAATAATTTTTAAAAAAAACATTAAAATTAGGAACACACGATTACTGTTTTGAATTGATAAAAATAAAGAATCAGCTTTTGATAACTTGTGTCATATTGCAGTTATGTAGCATACATATATTTTACACAATCTAATTAAAATACCTATTGTTTAATTTTTTTTTAAAAAATCTTGCCATTATTTTACAGTGGTTTTATTTT
Organism: Vandiemenella viatica; assembly: GCA_031002005.1. Lineage (NCBI taxonomy): Eukaryota > Metazoa > Arthropoda > Insecta > Orthoptera > Morabidae > Vandiemenella > Vandiemenella viatica. The sequence continues at coordinate 12,519,473 of JARYHS010007075.1, forward strand.
TCTAAGTAGACCGTGTCGCAAATGATAGGATGTGAGAATGGAACGGATACGCGTCCACTGGATGGCCAGCCTAAAGCCGTGTTCCCACGACGTCTGGTAACGAAGGCGGGGCGGGACGAGCACGCGCCACAGGTAAGCCCTCGCTACCTCGCCGCCACCTCCGCACCACGTTGCATAGTGTCGTTTGGCACAGAGCTAGTGTTGCCCAAAATCGGTCTTGGTCTTGCATTTTTGCAAGACCAAGACCAAGACCAGGTGTATTGATGCAAGACCAAGACCGGCCAAGTCTGGTCTTGTTCTTGCATTTGGGCAACACTAGTGTTGCCCAAAATCGGTCTTGGTCTTGCAAAAATGCAAGACCAAGACCAGGACCAAGTGTATTGATGCAAGACCAAGACCGGCCAAGTCTGGTCTTGTTCTTGCATTTGGGCAACACTACACAGAGCACCTTACAGCAACAGAAGGGGTGCGCACCTCTGCTGCAAACCGATGGCAACAGCGCTCCACTACACACGCCTGTGATGGTTACCGACACAGAGTGGGTAGCTGCGTCTCGTCCCCGCTAGCAGAGGCGGCCCTGTTCCCATGGAGTGTTGTTGAGTATTCGTCCCGTCCCGTCCCGCCTCGCCTTCGTTACAAGGGATCGTGGGAACGCGACTTTACTGTTTAGTGTGTATGTTCAGCGTACTGTTGTAAAAAAAAAAAAAAAAAAACATTTTTTTCTGGCTTGAAAAAAAGAACATGAACAAAAACTTTGAAAAAACATGTTTTTTTTCTGGGACACGTTTTTTTTCATAACTACTAAATCTCAAATTTGTAAGGCAGTTATCGTTTAAAATGACTGTTTTAGAGTTTATTCTAAGTAATTATCTTAGTTTAAAATATACTATATTTTTCTGGTTCAGTAGGGGAAAAAAACGAAAATATTGGCAACATTGACTGAAATTTTCTTTTATGAACGGCGATTTCCCGAAGAGACTAGGTTGCGCGAGAAGGAATCCCCATTGTTTGGATTGATACTTGCTATTTGAAATAGTGCTGCCAGCCCTACAAATTTTTTAAAAATAAATTAGGGATTTAAAATTTATCTTCGGTTTATTGCCTCTTTTTATTACTTATTGTGCTTTCTTTATATTAGTATACTTGTTAACTCTCAGAGTATAGTGGTACTGACTCATTAAATTGTCAGTAATTATGAATCGTTTCCTTGCAACCGTTGGTGTAAACCAATGATTGAAAAGAAGTAAAGCTCCTATTTTGTTTGATAATTCAAACTTAAAAGACCGTAATACAGAACTATCGGCGCAGTCTTTATGCACAGTGTGTACTTTGGTCACAATTTAAAATTGGAATCTCAAAATCTCTTGCGTACAATACAAGAACAACCAGTAAAAGAAAATTTAACTAAATATTTCTGAAGTTATGGATCTAGAGGAGACATAAGGAGAAACAGAAAATTCCGACACCGACCGAACTAGTGTTGGTAGTGCTGATACTAGTGAATGTGGCACTGACATAGAGGATGAATAAAATTACGTTAGCTATGTAGATACACTTATGAATCATTATGTGAGACATTATATGATTCAGTAAGGTTTAAAACACAATTGTAAAATGGAAGTTCCTTAAATAAAACTATAATTTACCAAATATATTGTTTTCTGGGGAAAAAAATAGAAAAAAAAAACACGGGTGCTAGGTTTCTTTTTCATGTTTTTTTTCACAAATCGCAACACTAGATCAGCGTAGTGTGTTGTTTACGTTGTGAATGAATGAAAAGTAGAGGGTGAAACGCGGTGTCGGCCCACTCAGGCCTACTCTTCCGAAAGACGACCTGGGCCGCCGGACTTAACGTCCCTATCCCACGGGCCAATCACCATCAGCTCTGCACTATGCACTGCGGGGAGGTTGAAGCCAGGACTGGGTCTGGCTCTTAGGAATCCTGTACTCGCACCGGGACTCGAAGCAGGCACCTGGGTCTGCGGTGGTTACGACCCAGGGTCGCCGGGTGTCGAGTTTGGTGGGTTGTGTAGCAGCGCTCTCACGGCCCATTAACCCAGTTAACCTCATCACAGTGGAACGCGATCCTACTGCGAACGGCCTCCCCGACAAGTAGGGGAAGGCCGCGCACAGTGGCCACGCTATTAGGTTCGACGATGAGCAAAGGCATCACAATCAGGGGTTACAACGATAAACTATCCTGGTGTATTTTTTAGTTGCCTTTGGATTAAGTTTAGTAGGGGAGACTGGGTACGGTTGTGACAGTCGTCATTTTAGCCACACTACAAGGAATACCAGGACGGGGAAGGGGTAGAGAGGAGCGGCGTGCCTGTCTGAACGTGTTTCACGATATCGCGTCAGAAATCGCGTGACATTAACAATCGTAGAGGCCTACATTACTTTTTAACAGTCAAAAGTAAGTATTTTTATTAGATTTATTTTAATAATTGTTGTTGTATGTTTACAGATAGAGTAATGAGTGTTTTTCCTAGTTATAAGTTATACATTGGTAGTTAATTAAATAGCAGTGATTACTTTGCACGTAGTTTATTTTGTATTGTCATGGCGATTGTTGTTTTGCGAAGGAGTGCGATGGGTACGGTTGTGACATATTTTCTGGGTACGGTTGTGACACTATTTTATTTTTTTTTACGCCCAGAAAAGGCTTGAGGAAGACCAACAGCTGTATTTTTTTTTTTTTTTGTAACTGCTTTACGTCTCTTTTTAACATTGAGGTCTTTAGAGACGGGAAAGGATGGGGGGCAAGGATGGGGGCAAGGAATGGGATGGAATTCGGCCATGGCCTTTTGAAGGAAGCATCCCGGCATTTGCCTGGAGTGATTTGGGGAAACCATGGAAAACCCAAATCTGGATGCCCGGACGGGGATTCGAACCCAACAGCTGTACAACGTACATTAGTCATGGCTACGATTGCAGAAAATGCCTTGGGAAATACTATCCCTCCTTTATTTCCACGGGTTAGTTATCACGATCATTTTGCTAGGGATCAATTGGGACTGCAAATTCTTCAGGCTGGATGCAAGGTGCATTGTTCCTAGGATTTCTGGAACATTTTAAGAAATTTCCTAATGCTTCTCCAACGCATAGTCTTGCTAGTGCTGGATAACCATTCCTCATTTATCCACAATAATACAATGGATTTTTGTAAAGAAAATGCAATCACTTTGCTTTCGTTTCCTCCACACTGCTCGTACAACCTGCAGTCCTTGGATCGACCTGTCTTCGGACCCTTAAAAAAATCTGAAAAAACTGCTTGTGACGAACAGATGGGGAGTCACAATGACAATCTAAGATATAGCAGGTATTATAAAAATTATCTACATCAAGAATTTTATAATAACTATTGATGCTACAATGCCTTATTCGTTATAAGCGATTAAGGTGTTCCCAGATTAATTTCTATTGTCTTGTAAAAATTAATTTTTTCCATAAGAAGAATATGTTACATTATGTTTGATATTATTTGAAATAAAAGTGATTTTAGACCATTTTGTTGTATTTTTGAACCTGTCACTACCGATCCCAAGCACTGTCAACCGGTGTGGTCGGTTGTGATTTTTTACATTTTACTATAAGAAACACTTTTCTTCCAGGTAACTGGCATACTAAGAAAATTATGAGCAATCAAATGAAAATTGTCACAACCATACCTAGTCTACCCTACCTAGAATAACCAATTTTTTGAAAAGTGACCACTAAGCTTCAAAATCAGAAATGAGTTATTAAAAACGCTATAAATTTCCAAAACAGAGTACTTTATTTTTAAAAAAGGTCATATAGCTTGCAAATAATAAATATTATAACGGGCAAAAAGCACCTTAATTGTAATTTTCGCAAACTAAGGAATAGCTGTTTCGTTCAACTCCATCACAGAGTTCGTGAGCACAAAAGTAATACATCTGGCACTGGATCCATCGTTCTTGTAATGTTGAGATGAAATAGCTTCGTTGAAATACAGGCACTGTGTTGTTCTTGATCATTGTCATCACCAAATAACACTCTTTTTCGGTTAGATTTTCTGCGGTTGGTGGTTTTCTATTCAGGGTGTTACAAGAAGGTACGGCCAAAGTTTCAGGAAACATTCCTCACACACAAACAAAGAAAATATGTTATGTGGACATGTGTCCGGAGACGCTTACTTTCCATGTTAGAGCTCATTTTATTACTTCTCTTCAAATCACATTAAACATGGAATGGAAACACACAGCAACAGAACGTACCAGCGTGACTTCAAACACTTTGTTACAGGAAATGTTCAAAATGTCCTCCGTTAGCGAGGATACATGCATCCACCCTCCGTCGCATGGAATCCCTGATGCGCTGATGCAGCCCTGGAGAATGGCGTATTGTATCACAGCCGTCCATAATACGAGCACGAAGAGTCTCTACATTTGGTACCGGGGTCAACACAAGCACCGACGTCAACATTACCTTCCTGCAATTGGGCCAACTGGCGGTGAATCGAGGAAGTACAGTACTTACTAACGAAACTAAAATGAGCTCTAACATGGAAAGTAAGCGTTTCCGGACACATGTCCACATAACATATTTTCTTTGTTTGTGTGTGAGGAATGTTTTCTGAAAGTTTGGCCGTACCTTTTTGTAACACCCTGTATTACCTCGCATTCGGGAGGACGGCGGTTCGAATCCCCGTCCGGGCATCCAGATTTGGGTTTTCCATGGCTTTCCGAATCACTCCAGGCAAATGCCGGGATGCTTCGTTCAAAAAGGCCATGGCCGAATTCCTTCCCATTCCTTGCCCCCCCCCCCCATCCTTTCCCGTCTCTAAAGACCTCGCTGTTAAGAGACGTTAAGCCGTTTAAAACAAAAAAAATTGTTTTCTATCTAGCATCGGTTTTCTTCTTTTTTGTTTGATTTTGCAGTTTCAAGTACATATGAGTTTATATGAACGTCAGGGGAAAAAAAAAAAAATTCACTTTGCATTTGCTTTTTGTTGCTATTGTTGCACTACTATATCCTTTTTGGCTCACAGAAAAAATAAGTTCGTCGAAATTCCACAACAAAATAGAAATGATGTAATTAATTTATTATTATTATTATTGTTAATATACTCAGTTCAGCTTCACCTGATAATAAAGCATCTATTCAAAGCATTGTATAATGTTAATAATGTGCAAGGAACAAACAGAATGCGTGTGCAACAGACAGGCCACTTTGCTCGGCTCGGCGCCGTTACACAAACGTCATTCTACCTTAACAATACAAAGAAACAATCATGATCACCAAATCGGGAACTTACGGAGAAAACATCACACTTGCAAAAGATTTTTTTTCAGAAGCGGTAAGTGATATGATTTCTTGGTAATAAATTCATGAACTGACCACCTACCAAACATCATGCTCATCAGAAACCACAAATATTCTAATAACTTCCAGCGAAGATGCGCTAACTGGATCGGGCTTCTCAAGGTAACTGAAGGCATTAAGTTGCATTAGTTATGATTTTTCCCGCGTGATGGCTCCATCCCTTGGTCCCAAAAACCCCCATGGCCACTTTGCCCGGGTCTCCCCTACGTTTATTTCGACTTGTACTAGATAAATGAAACTGTACCGATACAGCACGGTGACGATAACTTTTAAAATAACTGCAATTTTAATCATTACTTAGAGGTCAGCACTCTTTTCATGTTATTAAAGTGAAACTTCTTTGGCTACGGTTGGCATAAATTTGTTACCGGAGTTACGCGATCATTGCGCATGCGTCGCAACGTTCTGCGCATGCGCAGAACGTTGATAATCACGTGACGACATCAGACAGGACATTTACAGGCAGAGGAGTCGCCATTATTAAACACTAAGACATCCACCAGTCTTGGTTCAGGGCCGCATTTAGGTTATGTGGGCCCCTAGGCTATACATGTGGTGCGGGCCCCCTGTCGGCAGTGGCTGGATTCTTAAATTTTGAAATATTCGAAATTCGACCTAAAAATTTATGGGCGACCCTTTTTTTTTTTTTTTTAGCTCTACTACCTGCCCAGGTGAGGGTTTGTGGTGTGAGGGGCCCCTCTTTTTTGTGGTGCGGGCCCCCCTTTGTGGTGGGGGCCCCTATGCTACAGCCTATGTAGCCTATGCTTAAATGCGGCCCTGTATTGGTTACTTTTTGCTTATCTATATTCGTTCAACGTTGATGATTTCATCATATTATCAGATCGGTGTTGCGATGTAAGGTTTAATTTTCGTGCAGTAATATTATCATTCACCTTCACAACAGGGTGAATGTGTTATTTAAGCTTAGAAACATTATTTAAGCTATGAACTAGAAATACGTGTTCAAGCCGTCATTTTTGACGGGCTCACAACCAAGTTATTAACGAAATCTTTATACATTGATACAAGCACTGATATTTTTATTTTTTTACAGTTATGATCCGTAAACCTGCGTTCAACGCGTCTTTTTTTTTTTTTTTTTTTTTTTTTTGTCGGCTTTAGAAACTAACAAAAACTGACTGTAACACCGACTCTCAGATAATTTTGTCGAAGATGTTGTGGAGTAGTTTACATCGCGATACACGTCGTGACTAACATGGCGCTGATGGGAGCAGCTTATTAATTACTAATAATAACTCAGTTCGTTGTGTTTTACGCTGTAACAAGAATATTCTAGTCGACGCTTCATTTTAACCTAAGCACAGTCTCCGCTAATAACAATGTAGACACACCTACACACATAAAATTCATCGCAAACTACAGTTCGTGAATTAACGACATTGGCTACATCAGGATTCCCAGTTCGCGTAGCATAAATTATCACAATTAATTTCATCATACGCCTTCAGCATGAATCGCGCAACTGGACTAAACCAGCGCAACAGTACATTCGCTGTATCGCCGTGTAAACTAGATCCGGATGTTCTCCCATATAAAAGCTTTAAATACAACACAGACTAATAATAGATGCAGTAGTCAATGTTCTAGAGAAGTATGCTTGAAATTTTTAATAATTTTTATTTGTTTACTAGAATCAATTGCACAAAGTGTCTGTATACCAGGGGTGGCCAACCCACGACCCGCCTTGAATGTTTTTTCCGGCCCGCGATATTCATCACACTTTTACAAAAAATATTTATTTTATAATGGCCAAAGTATTGAAAACCAATGTATTAAAAAAATTCATTATCTGTGCATCCATATTTTAAAAATTTATTATTATTAATATTATTATTATGATCTGCAACTGGACCCTGTCGGATCACGCAAAGCCTTAACGATTCAGTTTTCTTAGTTTCCATACATCTCTCATTTTTTACCCGTGGATTCTCTTCCTTTCTTCAGTCCACTTCGTCCCCGGTCTCTTAATGACTTCATTCTCTGGCGGTACTTCCCACTTGTTAATTTTTTCTCTGTATGTTTGTCTATCTACGATTTCTGATGAGTTTATGTGGGCTTTTCCATGTCTTTTTTTTTTATCTGCTGGACCAAGGGCATAGTTTTTAGCTGTTCTATATACGTCACAATTTTATGAATGAGTCTTGTTGCTGGAAGTCTGTGGATATGTCCATAAAATCTTAATCTTCGTTTCCTGATGTCTGCCGCGAGGTTTGACAGTGTTTCTGTTGTCTTTCGAGATTTAAGTCTATATCCGTCATCTGTTTTTTCTGGGCCAAGGATCTTTCTTATAATTTTGCGTTCTTCTTTCTAGGTCACTTTCCTGTTTAAAGTTTCGCTGGCGTACAGGGCTTCAGGTTTGATAACTGTGTTGTAATGTCTGACTTTTGTATATATGGACAAACATTTTTTATTATATATGTTGTAGGTTCTACCGTAGGCACTTCTAAGTTTTTGCATGCGAACTTTTATATATTTTTATAAATCACTAGCTGACCCGGCAATGCTTCACTATTGCTGGACTTGAGTAGGCACATAGATTAAATGAAAAAATATTTACATATAAATTTTAAACTGCTGTTTCATTCATTTTCAGTTGGAAAGGGTGAGAGGGGATGCGCTTTGCAAAACATATGCAGGCAGTATTTTTCTGTTTGATTCAAAGTATAAGTGTGCAAATTCCCATTGAAATCTGATGAAATATGTGGTTTTGTCTAAATTATGGGGAGGAGGGGTGGGATTTTTTTTTTTTTTTTGACAGGAACCATTTTCGACATCCCCTCGACAATTCACCATAGATTCGCCGTAATCGGACGAACGGTTTGCGGGTTTGTTTAAATTATGGGGTGTTATGGGGAAGACGGGGTAAATAAGGTGGTGGAAAGAGAGGAGAGGGATTGGGTTTTTGTGAAATTAATGTGTACAGTATTTGACTCTCTTTTTTAAAGTATAAGTGTACAAATTCTTATCTAAATTGGATAAAAAATGTGGTTTGCCTAAATTATGGGGTAAAGACGTAATGGGGGTGGAAAGGGGGAGAGGGGATGAATATTCGGAAATCATACGTAGGCAGTATTTTTCTGTTTGTTTTAAAGTATAAATGTACAAATTCTTATCTAAATCGGATAAAAAATGTGGTTTGCCTAAATTATGGGGTAAAAACGTAATGGGGGTGAAAAGGGGTAGAGGGGATAAATATTCGAAAACCATATGTTGGCAGTATTTTACTGTTTGTTTTAAAGTATAAGTGTACAAATTCTTATCTAAATCGGATAAAAAATGTGGTTTGCCTAAATTATGGGGTAAAAACGTAATGGGGGTGAAAAGGGGGAGAGGGGATAAATATTCGAAAACCATATGTTGGCAGTATTTTACTGTTTGTTTTAAAGTATAAGTGTACAAATTCTTATCTAAATCGGATAAAAAATGTGGTTTGCCTAAATTATGGGGTAAAAACGTAATGGGGGTGAAAAGGGGGAGAGGGGATAAATATTCGAAAACCATATGTTGGCAGTATTTTTCTGTTTGTTTTAAAGTATAAGTGTACAAATTCCTATCTAAATCGGATAAAAAATGTGGTTTTGCCTAAATTATGGGGCGTTATGGGGAATAGGGGGTGACTTTTGGAAATTTTTTTTCACAGGAACCTTCGCAGACGTACACTCGAAAACTCTCCAAAGTTTCATTGCAATCTGATAAATGGTATAGGAATGCATAGAAGACGAACAAACCCACAAACATTGATTTTTATATATAAGATTTTTAGTGTTATATATTTCTTTAAAATGTGTGTTTAGAATCATTATTACTATATTATCTATGTTTATATGTAAGGATAATAGTAACACGATAATAATAACTGATTATGTTTCAATTCTTCACTCCAAAAAAATGTCTACAGTGGGCCTAAATCTAATATGGGGATGTATAATTTTATATGCGGCACGCGGAGTTATGACGCAGTTCCACAGTGGCCCGTAAGATCATTTGGGTTGGCCACCCCTGCTGTATACTACACAAATGCAATATAATATATAATCGATCGTATACTCAAATGCTAAAGAAAAATAAAAAAATACAAAGAAGAAGATCCACTTGTTGCGCGTGATCATGATACATGCCTAGTGTTATACAAAAACGGTTATTTTTTTCTGACTTGAAAAAAAAACATGAAAAAAAACTGTGAAAAAACATGTTTTTTTTCTGGGACATGTTTTTTTTCATAACTACTAAATTTCATATTTTTAAGGCATCTATCGTTTAATATGACTGTTTTAGAGTTTATAGTAACTAGGCCTACTTATCTTAATTTTTAAATCTGCTATATTTTTCTGGTTCAGTAGAAAAAAAATACAAAAATATTGGTAACATTGACTGAAGTATTCTTTTACGAACGGGGATTTCCCGAATAGACTAGGTTGCACGAGAAGGAATCCCCGTTGATTGGATTGGTACTCACTATTTGAACTAGTGCTGCCAGCCCTACAAATTTATCTATAGACCTACGGATCTTTTCAAAAAAATTAGGAATTTTAAATTTATCAACGGTTTTTTGCCTATTTTTATTACTTATTGTGCTTTCATTATATTCGTATACTTGTTAAACTCGCAGCATATAGTGATACTGAGTCATTAAATTGTCAGTTATTTTGAATCATTTCCTTGCAACCGGTGAAAAGAAATAAAGCTCCTATTTTGTATGATAATAGATTTAAATTCAAACTTAAAAGACCGTTATATGGAACTATCGGCGCAGTCTTTATGCACAGTGCGTACTTTGCTCACAATTTAAAATTGCAATCACAAAATCTTTTGTGTACAATACAACCAGTAAAAGAAAATTTAACTACTTCTGAAGTTATGGATCTAGAGAAGACAGAAGAAGAAACAGAAAATTCCGACCGCACTAGTGTTGGTATTACTGATACTAGTGAATGTGGTACTGACATAGAGGATGAATAAAAAAATTATGTTACCTATATAGATACACTTATGAATCATTATGTAGACATTATATGATTTAGCAAGATTTAAAACACACATGTAAAATGTAACTTCCGTAAATAAAACTATAATTTATCAAATATATTGTTTTCTGAAAAAAAAAAAAAATTAGAAAAAAAACCAGGGTGCTAGGTTTTTTTTCACAATTCTGAAAAAAAAAACATTTTTTTTCAATTTGCAACACTATACACGCCCCAGGCTTTCTTTTTATTTTTCCGCGCCTCTTCACCATGTGTCATTGTTACTGGTTTGTGTTTTGTAGGGGGACAGGTCCGTATTGATATCGCCCCGCTTCTAGTATAGGCCTCCTGCTCTTCTTTTATATTATTATCTCCTTTTGCTTCTGGCTTTACGCTTCGGCATCGTGGTCATTAGAGGATGGAGAGAGTTGGGGGCAAGGAACAGGAAGGAATTCGGCCCTGGCCTTTTGAAGGAACCCTCTACGAATTCACCTGAAAACAATTTGGAAAACCGGTATATGAACCCGCGTCCTCCGAATGCCACGCCATGCCATTCGTAAGCCAAATACCTTTCAGAGTGCCAATTGGCACATGTTACCGTTCACGGTAAATCAAATATAGTTTTTAATATTTCCTATGTTTACAGCACTGTGAGGTCCACCCGCCAGTGTGGCACCACGGTACTGGGTTCGATTCCCGTGCACCAGTCGTCCGGACTGCGGTTTTTACGCTATTTTCCACAGTCACCTGCGAGAATACGTGCACAGTTTCCAGTCTTCTCTTCATAAACTACACCAGGTATGGCGAACCTTCATTGATCTACGCGCCATTTTTTCTAAAGAAATGCTGAATGAAGCAATGACGTGCCATCAAACAATCATGACTTGGTGATTAATGGGAAAATAAATAAAACTAAACACTGATTTGCAACCAGGAACATACAGTTTTCGTCGAAAAGCGGGGGTGTAACCGTTTTTTTTTTTTTTTTTTTTTTTTTTTTTTTTTTTTTTTTTTTTTTTTTTTTGGTAACTGCTTTACGTCTCTTTTTAAGATCGAGGTCTTTAGAGACGGGAAAGGATGGGGGGCAAGGAATGGGAAGGAATTCGGCCATGGCCTTTTGAAGGAAGCATCCCGGCATTCACCTGGAGTGATTTGGGGAAACCATGGAAAACCCAAATCTGGATGCCCGGACAGGGATTCGAACCGCCGTCCTCCCGAATGCGAGGCGACCGGTTTTGGTAGGGTGAGACCTAAAAAAAAAATCTCACCAGAGAGGAGGGGGGGGGGTCGGACCAGATCTCACTAAGTCTCACCAGAAGGGGAGCGCGGTTCGGAAAAACCGGAAAAACACCTCACGTAGTTTATGGCTGCCCCCTTTCGAGGAAGTAGGGTGGGGGACTGAAACATGACGATTTCTTACAAAATGAAACCCTATTGAGGAAACTATTTTTATTATTGATTAATATAGTAATCCAACCACTTAATCCAAGGACCTAGTATGTAGTCAATTAAGATCGTAACCCAGTTATTGTTTATGTAAACATTAATTGTCTCGGATTTTTAGAAAATTTTTCAATAACTTTGTCAATATCTCACGGTGTACTTTCACGAAATTTCGATTCACACTCATCAGCCATAATCCCTTCAATCTTTCCTCTCCCATAGTGCTCCTGAGCCAGTTCTTCACTCGAAGAAGCGTACTGAAGACAACTTAATTTTTCTTCTAGGGGGGAAGGGGGCTGATAGTTTGCACACTTATCCTTTGAGAAAAGTACTGTCTACATTTGGTTGAAAAATTTTCTTTACAAATATTACATGTTGTCTTATAGTTTCGAAAAATTACTGATCGGCGATAGACAGACGCGTTGGATGTGTAGGTCTCTGTACTGCCTTTCCACATAGCGGTCAGGTAGCTCAGTGGTTAAAGCGCTTGCTTACTGCTGTTTGGAACGTGGTCTCCGGTTCAAATCTCCGTGCAGACAAAAATATTTAATAATTGTTTTTCATCGTAAGAGTCAGGCCTGGGCCGTAGGTTATTCGGATTGAATGTTAAACTGTAGATATCACAAATTTAGGGGTGTAATGCGAGGCAAATCGTAGGTAGTCATCCAATGCTGTAGGTGTACGCTTTTTTACGTTATAAAGATCCCTCAGGGGTTGTTCGCAGTCAGTGTGTGTGTGTGATCTGCAGTAATAATACTATAAATACGGAAGTAAGTCTGTATTTTTGTTACGTTTTGACGACTAAATGGCTGTATCGATATTGATGGAATTTGACAAGAAAATCTGTAGGAAGGGCGCAGGACATTTTTTTCCGGTTACTTAACAATTGTAGTCACGAAATTTTGAGAACTTATTGAATGGTGATAGAAATATGTTGGAAATTGATTCTCTTCAAGAGACAGGTTCGATGGTAGAATGATATAGTGGTAGCTTTCCTGTCATATTCTGCCAACTTGGTGTTGTTTGGGACCATTATTCGTTACCAACAACTTTCTACATTCAATTCTGGCAAAGATATTCTTAATCCACGCGTACGAAGTCACGGGTATCAGCTAGTGCCATATTAGGGATATCTAACTAAACCCCATAGCACGGAAATTAATGGAAGGTTATTTGAATGAAATGCAACATTCCCTGTTGAACAGACGACTAGAAACTTCTACTCTACAAAGCAAGTGTTTTTACTCAGAGGCAATACCACGAAAATGATTTTGCAATACGTTTTAAACGGCAATTCTATGAGCGTGGTCAAAGATGTCAAATTCTTGTTCGTGTCGTTACACGCTAGACGAGTGTTTCCCAACGTGGGGCCCACGCCCCACAGGGGGGCAATTTGGTTTTTTTGGGGGGGCAATTTAGAAATTGGCTTGATACGATTTTACCGCTTTCTCTTTGGGTTATTTAAACGCAATGCCAGATATGGTTACAAAATATAGCAAAAAAGCAAATTCTTAAAAGGATCACACTAAATTGCAATAATAAATGTTTATTATAAATCTATTGAATTTGAATTTTAGTATTTCATTATATGTTTTTTAATTTTACTTACTGTGTTTTATGATAATATTAAAGTGTTTTCTTTCAAAAACCATCCTATATCAGTTTCTTTAATAACAAATAATTTATTTATTAAAAATTATGTATGGGGGGCAAAAAAATGTTGAAAGTGGGACATGACCCAAAAAAGGTTGGGGAACACTGCGCTAGACTCTCTTCCAGAACACACATCGTGAAGGTCTTAAGCGTTTGGTCTCTAAGCTGTTCAAACTGTCTAAAGGCTTCAGCGGCGCTGAAATAGGGATCAGACCCCAGAATACTCCGCAAAACAAAGTGTTTCGAGATTCAGAATGAAATACGGGAGATTCCTGTCTGAATCAGCAGCCAAGTCAAACTCCTCAAAACTGGACCGCATCCAACCAGCGGTGCTAGGGGCGGCTGGAGGGTTTCTTACAATTATAATCATTCGAGTTACTGCACAAACAAGTTGGGACTCCACTTCTGCATAAAAATTTTATCCGTGAAACTCCATCCTCTAAGGAGATAAATTCAGATTCTTGCTCATGATACGACAGAAGTACTATATGCTGACGACTACTCCGCAGCTGAGAAATCGAGAAACCGAACGTGGTCGGTGAGCGGTAAGTGGTTAGCACCCTGGCCTCGCATTCGGGGGGACGCCGGTTCGAATCCCCGTCCGGGCATCCAGGTTTTCGATGGTTTCCCCAAATCACTCCAGGCAAATGCTGGGATGCTTCCTTTAAAAATGAATTCCTTTCCGTTCCTTGTCCCCAGTCCCATCCCGCCTCTAATGACCTCGACGTCGACGAGGCATAAGGGAAAAAACGAATCGAAAACTTCATATATGACAAAGATCGCAGTTTGGATTACATTCTCAGATGAGCCTGTAGGGAAGAATCAACAATATGGAGGAGTTTAAGCGGAGCACGCTACAAACACTGGACAGAAACTAGAAATATATGGCGCAAAATTTATACCGACGGGTCAAGGATAAGAGGCATACCAGCTAAGCGGCATACGCCGACACGCAACGGAGCAATTCTCTGCCTTAAATACCACGCAGAACATTGCAATATTAAAGGCACTAGAATACATGTAGTAATCACTCCAAACCAACAAAGACCAAAAATGTGATCTGCAAGCAATTTTAGGAGTCCCCAAAGGGAAGTTTCCAATATACGGAGTTGACAGGAAGTGCGGCTCCGGATCGCAGTTGCGACCCTCTGTTCCTGTGCGATTTTTTATTCTTATTGTATGACTGATCTACCATGTCATTTTGTCCGCGTTATTTTGAATCACCCTGTATACGAGGATGCTGAGTCACGTGGGTATATCGGGTAATGAAATGGCAGACAGAACCAGCACAACGAGAATACACATTGTCTCCTAATATTTAAAGCATTTATGATTAACGTTCTTTTAATTTTCTTATGTGCTTCTTGTTTAGTTCAACATTTTTTGGTGTAATAATTTTTCTATTTATTCTGTGGAAATTTATACGATAATCTCTGAACAAAGAACTGTGAATGTAAGAAGATCTTTGGGCAGAGAAAAGAAAATATCACGGGAGATTGTTAGTTAAACTGCGATTTGTATCTGTACACGAAAAAGCAGTAAATTAAAGGAAATTAAAATAAAACAAGATGGAGGTTTAGTTTATTTATTTCTTTTTTTATGAAGAATATTGAAGAAATGTTAATCTTCAATACTAACAGCAAAGGTTAGCAAAAATATTAAACATGGCGACCGTGACAGGACCATATAATATCCTATACTGACTATCTACACTAATATTATAAATTCGAAAATAACTCAGTCTCTCTGTTTGTTATATTTTCATGACCTTCAGGAAGTACATAGGATTATTTTCCCGGATAGGTAACATATTTCGTCATGAAATTTTGAAAACTAACCGAACGTTGACAGACAGAAGGATGCGTGTGTAAGGCTGTGTAATGTTATATCAGTCGCTGAGGCTTTATTTCTCTCGCACTCAGTTTCTGTATGATCCCTTGATAAATTTCGAGTACTGACATAGCTTATTACATAGTATAGATATGGATTTGCGCTGCACCAGACACTTATTTTGTTAAATGTTTTTGGCGTCAGTACATTTTGCCTTCTATTTTTATATCCCTCGCAGGCGTAAATCTGCCCTAAGGTGTAGCTATATCAGAGCACAAGAAACTAAATTTATTTTTTTATGGTGATGGCTACGTCATCGTATTATACAGATTTAGTGCTCTTTGGAACACCTTTTATGTAACTAGCAGCTACGTATATCCAACTCGTGCAACAAAATTCAAAGTCCACGCATACGAAGTAGCAGGTTAAGACGGATTCGGGAAAGATGTGGCGGCAGGACAGAGAGTAAATACAGTGTGATTCAAAAAAACGTGGACAAAATGATATGGTAGGTACAATAATGATCAAAAATCGCATAGGAACAGAGGGTCGCAAACGCCTGTTTAATGGATTGGTCGCTGTGGACCAATCGCATGGCCACCACGATCATTACCCTGTCTCCCTTGGATTTTTTCTGTTGGGGATTTTTAAAGGACTTGTGTTTGAAACACCTGTTGAAACGCCGGAAGACTTGAATCGTTGCGGCAGCCGGATGTGTTCGAGATACACCTGGTATCTTTCCATGCAACGGAGATGCCGGGCTTTTCTCGATGCATCTGCTGTAGGTTCAACATTTGGCTTGTATTAGTCGCATGTGAGTGAGTAATTATCAATAAAATGATCTGTAGTGGTTTTGTTTCTTCTCTTTGTGTCAGTATTATTTTAGACGCCCTGTAGCGGCTCCGGATCGCAGTTGCGACCCTCTGTTCCTATCCGATTTTTGATTCTTATTATATGACTGATCTACCATGTCATTTTGAATCACCCTGTATACAGTTGGAATCGGCCGATAGTCAGTGACATTACGGTTAAGCCATGGTATGACCGTACTGAACTTAACAATAGAGAGAGTACTGGTGTGAAAAATGCGAGAACATTTCGTTCTCGGCGACAAAAAATCCATCATGAAAAGAGCTGATTTCCCAGTGTGCTTGTCTTGAATGGTATATACATCACGCTGAGGAATTTATACCCAGCAGCAAGAAGGAACGCCTAGAAGAAGGTCTGCATACAACAAACACCCCTCATCCAAATGCTCGCCTCCACAAATAACAAAACAACGAGAATAATATTGTTTTAATATTTCCTTTGCTCCTTTGTCTATATAGGGTGTTACAAAACGGTAAGGCCAAACTTTCAGGAAACATTCCTCACACACAAACAAAGAAAATATGTTATGTGGACATGTGTCCTGAAACGCTTACTTTCCATGTTAGAGCTCATTTTATTACTTCTCTTCAAATCACATTAAACATGGAATGGAAACACACAGCAACAGAACGTACCAGCGTGACTTCAAACACTTTGTTACAGGAAATGATCAAAATGTCCTCCGTTAGCGAGGATACATGCATCCACCCTCCGTCGCATGGAATCCCTGATGCGCTGATGCAGCCCTGGAGAATGGCGTATTGTATCACAGCCGTCCACAATACGAGCTCTAACATGGAAAGTAAGCGTTTCCGGACACATGTCCACATAACATATTTTCTTTGTTTGTGCGTGAGGAATGTTTCCTGAAAATTTGGCCGCACCTTTTTGTATAATCCAATGTACCTAATATAACTACTATGTAACATGCTTAGTGAGCCTGTGGGTAAACCCAAATAAAATAAAACTGAACATAAAAGTGAACCGACAGCGAAGATATTGATTTTTTTCAAAAATTTGACACGATGCGAATTATTATCAACAAATTCGTGCACAGTTCTTCTTTTGTAAAGACGGTAGTGATGTGCTGATAAAACTAGGTGTCAAATAAAAACTAAACATCATTTCCGCTGTACAGTAAGAACACATCTCGTTCCAAATATTATTTTTACGACGTCAATTTACAAATCGACATTCTCTGGTCCAAACAGAAGAAAACGTAGTGATAAAAACACAAAAAATGTTTTTCGATCGTCGTAGCAGTTTTTAGAGAGTGTTGGATACCGAATGTTTCGTAGTTTGCCGCTAGCATCGTCATCTATGGCCGAGAACTTTTCAGAGATGTTGCTTTGTTGCTATCTTTTACATCATCGCTCTCTCGGTAGTTGTTTGGGCCGTTCTATTTTCTCGTTTCGTAGGTTCACTTAGTGTCCTGGTCTCACAAACGTACGCCAGCAGATCCTAGCTATCGATTCCAGCTTTATGCGACGGAATATTTCCAATCTTTACCGAGCGTGGCGGTGTAACGGTTAGCGTTCTCGCCTCGCATTCGGGAGGACGGCGGTTCGAATCCCCGTCCGGGCATCCAGATTTGGGTATTCCGTGGTTTCCCAAATCACTCCAGGCAAATGCCGGGATGCTTCCTTCAAAAGGCCATGGCCGAATTCCTTCCCATTCCTTGCCCCCCATCCTTTCCCGTCTCTAAAGACCTCGATGTTAAAAAGAGACGTAAAGCAGTGACAAAAAAAAAAAAAAAAAAAAAAAAAACACAACACCTTGCTGTTGAGAGACGTAAAGCAGTTAAAAAAAATTCCAATCTTACTTCCACCTACACATTTGCAACACAATTCGTAATTAACCGCTAAATCCGCGTAAAATAATTTTCGCAGATATAACTTCACCTTCCCCTCCCCCCTTTTCCCTCCTAAATAATCGTTCAGCCTTTTCTTTGGTAGTTGGAATTAAATATTAAGCGAATTCTCTATTAATGTCGACGTATTTACGATATCCGTCTGTACACAATATTTGATGTGAGAATGCAATCAGCTTGAATTATTTGTTTGTAATTAACCGACTTCAAAAAAAGGAGGAGGTTCTCAATAATTCGTATGTATTTTTTTTTTTTTTTTTTTTTTTTTGTATGTATGACCAACGATATCTTCGCCAATTTTGAACGGATTTAAATTAAATTTTTTTATTGGATATGGTATACCTCCAAAGTGGTCCCATATGAATTTCATTGAGAAACCACCCCTTCTACCCCCCTCCGACCCCTAATTTTTATACAAATCCACATTTTTTATTCGATCTCGATGAAACTTTGGACATATATAGCCAAAAATAAAGAGAAAAATACTGTCAACTTTTGGTTTAAAAAAACTGAACCCTCTCCCCCTATCCACCCCCTAAATTTTTGCCAATTTTCTTTATTCAAAGTTACAGTCGACACCATTTAAACTGATCTCCATTAAAGTTTGGTTTTCATGCAGAAGGATTCTGACCAAAAAATCAAAATAAAAAACCACCCTTCTCCCATTTACACCCCTTAATTTTATAGAAACCTACATTTCTTATCTGATTTTTACTGAACTTTGCCCATGTATACTTTAAAACAAAGAGAAAAATCCTGTCAATATTTGGTCTTCCAAAGTTATGATAAGATCGAAACATAGCCTGACATTCCTTAACACAACGCCCAATTCACCCCGTTCTGGAAGTGGTTTTGGTATATAAAGACAGAATTCTTTTTTGAAAGCAAGCGCTTTAATCTCTGAGCTACCAGGAAGTTCGCAAAATGGGAACTGCTGCGGCATATTTAAAATACCAAACGAGCTATAATACCACTAAAAATTTAAAAATAAAATAATTGTTTAAAAAAACATAAAAACCGCCTTCAAAAAAAATATTAAAATAACTTTATACCTTGCTTAGGAAAAAGTAAATCTAAATAGACAACATTTTACATTACTTTCATTGAAATTTTGACATTAATTAGTTATTTTTGGAGTCGGTGCCAGCGAAAGCAAGGAAAAAAAAGATAAAAATAATAAGGAATAACAATAATACATCAAAAATAATGTTACTGCTTACCTACAATTAATGCTAGAAACATGTTTCAACAAAACTGAAACATACAGATGATACGCCGATATTATACTAACTGTAAATCGTTTACTGCAGGAGGCAGCCTACCAACTGACACACTGTAGCGCCAGAGATATGCCTGGATGACCAATAAGGCCGAGCCACAGATTAAAATACTGTTAATTTGTTTCCCTAAGCTGTGTCCCCGAATAACACTATCTGCCTCACGACATGCTGTAAAATATTGGGAATTTTTGTTCATACTCCCCGTTTCGCCTCTAACACCAAAAAAAGTTCAGTAATTCGATCTTCGCGATGTGACAGCTGGCACCGACTCCAAAAATAACTAATTAATGTAAAAATTTCAATGAAAGTAATGTAAAATGTTGTCTATTTAGATTTAATTTTTCCTAAGCAAGCTATAAAGTTATTTTAAAATTTTTAGTGCCTTTTTTTTTAAGGCGGTTTTTATGGGGTTTTTTTAAACAATTATTTTATTTTCAGTAATTAATACAAAAATATTCTTTTAAAATGCAACATAGAGTTTCGCCATGAGTAAATTTAGCTCTTTCAAGCGTTTTTCCATGAAGGTTAATGAGGCAGCTACTAATGGGAACTCCTGTTAACCCCTAAAGCTGCCGCTGCCGAAGCGACTGTTGTGTGTGGCGCTACGGAGAGGTGAACTGTACCGCGGCCGCACGTGCCTTAATTTCTAAAGAAACAACGTGTTTTAACGTAAAGTGACAGTACAAAATCCTGTCCACCGACATGTTATTCAACGATACTGAATTTGTGATAGTTGAGAGAAAGCAATGTTGACAATAGAAGTAATATGTAAGACATCACTGTAATCCAACGGAAAAACTGTCTGACCTTGTAACAGACGTCAGAAAATAAAGATTAAAATTCATGTTCAAAGAATGCCAACAACAAGACTTGGTCGCAAGACCATGAAAAGTGAGAGTACAGCGTGCATCCAACAAGTCAAAGAGAGGTCAAAAACAGACACGTCGGAAGTTTTAGACAGGAATCTATTCAGCTAAACAGATGGGTAGCGCAGCCAGACAAAGAAACCAGGAGCCAAGTGAACTGGAGAAATAAAGAGAGGGAAGATCAGAAAGGCGAATGTTGAAAGCACTGCCTGATCCAAGTGGATCCATAGCCACATAATAATATATCACTGTTGACCCGTCACCAGTAATTGGAAACTTGTATATGCCACAGTCAATTTCGTGCTTATTTGCGTATTTGAGGATGGTAACCTGTCTCACCTGTTTAGTATGCATATAAACTATACTAACCACGAATAAGACAATGTATTACACAGAAATGTGGCTGCGATGAAATACAGTTTATTCAGTACCGAAATATTAGATTCGCGTGTCGTGTTAATTCTGAGAAATGAAATGTAAGCTACTATTATTTAGGGAATCGTAAAGTGTATAAAGTTCCATCTACGCAGCAGATATGTTCTAGATGGCAGAGATATAGCAAGAAGACACATAACAACAATCATTAGAATGAGATTAGGACACGGGTGCTATCCACAACATTTATGCCGCCTGCGAATAATTAACTCCCCGACATGCACCTTTGATCAAGAGACCTCAGATCTTACTCACATCATACTTTCATGTTCGCAATACCAAGCTCAACGTAAGCGACTATACAAACAATTACAACAGCTATCGGTTAGTTTCCCAGCGAACCTAATTACCATTCTACAATCAAAAAACATACAGGTCTACAATGCAATCATCCGCTTCTTGCAAGACACAAACATAAAGATCTAAAGCCCATAAAATGTAATGCATAAGAAATTTGTTACCTCAATGATGTCCTGTAAAGTTACCTTTGTAATGTTGCTATTATAATGTTATCGCTCCATTGTTACAATATTTTTATTGCAATGTTATTATAATGGTCTTATTACCTATGTTACCATTGTAAAATTGTTTGTTATAAAATAGTTAATGTAAACTGTTGTAGTTGCAAGATGGCTAAATGGTCGCAGACCAAAGGCCAATAAATAAATAAATAAAAAAAAATAAAAAAAAGATGGTAGAGCAGATTGTAAACACTTCGTATTTTCCACTCTCCAGCACTAATCCCATTGGCTCAGTCACTCTACTCTGGAATTCGACCTTGACCCACTGACCCACTTAACAGCTGAGACCAGAGAATACGGTACACACAAAGGATACAGTCTACAGTGCACAGGGTAGAGAACCCACCCTGGAGGGTCAGCGATATATAATGTCAGGGGACGCGGGCTCGAATCCCCGTCGGGTGACCCGGATTTCGGTTTTGCACGGTCTGCCGCAATCTCTCCACTCGAATACAGGCATAATTGGTTCAAAAGACCATGGTCGAGTTCCTTCCTTCTTGTTTCTTGTCAGAAATTTAATGAACGGCGTAAGCATCTCACCATAGCACAAAGTTTTTTTTAGCATAAATAAACAAATATTAAGAAGGCAAACTAAGAATTAGTCTGATTTGTGTATTAAATTGAATCCACAAAAACTGTAGCGAGATTTGAAAAAAAAAATGAAAAAAAACCCCTCAAATTAAGTATTTTCGCGTGTTTACTAAGCGATTCAGCAATTTCTTTATAGAATGATATAATATATAACTTTGTTAAAAATGTTGAAAAACCAAAGTTGTTATAACTGCGCACTTTTTTTTTTTTTTTTGGTACCCCCCCCGCTGAAAGTCATTTAGAAATTCTCGGATTAGTATTTTCGGAATAAACTGGGAAGGGGAGAAAAATGAACTTACCGTTTTCCACTAAAAGTTCGTACAAGCTGTGGAATCCGAAAAAAAAAAGTACAAATATTTCCTGTTTCATTCGAAATCCCACAATATTTTCTAAAAAAATAAGCAATGCTTCAGCCCCCCATTAAACCCTCTAAAATTATTTCATTCCCATTATTTTTCTAGATTTAGTTGGGATAGCGTTTGGGATAGTAAGAACTAAAATGCTCGATTGAGTCCTGTGTTAAACCTCAAATACGCAAATAAGTACGAAATTGATTGTGGCTTATACAATTATTGGTGACGGGTCATATCAGTTTGTTGTCTTACCAGGGGACGTTAAGCTGGCGGCCCATTGGTGTCTTACGGAAAAGTAAAACTCTCAGGTGCGTGTACAGTATTTGCTTCTACTACTAGCATGCCGCAATCAATTTCGTGCTTATTCGCGTATTTGGGGGTAGTTACTGATTTTTTTCTGTCAGTACGGGATTTATCGATGTGACGCTCTTGCAACATCAACGTCATGTGAATGGTTTTCTGAGTTTCCACAGACGAAATTCTAGTATCTGGTACCGCCGCCGAATACTCCTACGAAAAGAATGTTGTAAGGGCCTTATTACACTAGGCGACTTGGTGGCGCAACCAGCCGCGCCACTGGTGGCTCTGCTCGTCGCTGGGCATTGATTGTTATCGAGCTTATTACACTAGGGCAGCCAGTGGCGCCGCCAGAAACTGGCGGCCGGCTGGCTGCCGTGCCCGGCCACCAGGCCGGCAACCACTGGTGGCCGAGAGTCGTGGCGGGGCATTGTATCTTACCTAGCTTATTACACTAGGCCACCAGGCGGCGCCGCCAGACTCGCCACCACGCGTTCAGTCTACTGTTCATATGCCCCTTCCTACTTTACGATTTTAAAATTGCAGACATACCGAGTGACAGGTTTGGTGAGACAACTAAGGACAGTCATCCTGTGATGGGAGGAAATGAATCAGAGGAGAGTATAAATGACGAACCTACAAAATTTGAAATAAATTCTCAGGAAATTTCGAAGTAAATCAGAATGCTAAAAAAACGTAACATAACTGGTGTAGGTAATATTACTACAGATTTATTAAAGATTGTGGGATACGATATTGTACCTTATCTTAAAAATTTGGTTTAAAATGAGTTTGGAGACTTGCTGCTTACCAGAGGATTAGAAAAGACCAATAGTAGTACCAGCAAAGGAACAATTACAAATATGGTGAAAATTCCTGTCCAATTAGTTTGTCATCAGTGATAGGCAGAATGATAGGGAGATTGATATGCAACTATATCAGAAATGTATGTGAAGAAAGAAACTAGTTTTCAGATCGACAACATGGCTTTCGGCAAGGATATTCATTTGAATCTCAGATAGTGGACTATATGCAAGATATTTCAAATGAATTGGAAATGGGAGGTCAAGTTGATAGTGTGGCACTAGATCTTTTTAAGGTATTTGACAGAGTGAGCTATAAAATGGTTTTAAATAAACTGAAATGTATTGAATTGGATGAAAAAGTTACTTGCTGGGCAAAGGAATTCTTAAAAGTCAGAAAGCAAAGGGTTAGAGTAGGAAATACATTATCAAAAGATGTGGAAGTAAATATGGGAGTTGCTGTTCATTATTCTAATGAATGACTGTTACAGTCAGAATCTAGGTATTTTGCAAATGATACAATGGTATACAATAGGACCAAACAGGAGAAGACTGAACAGTTGCAGGATGATCTGGATAGAATATCAGCATGGAATGAAGATAAATGCCAAGAAGAGTTGGCTTATAAGGTACACAGATAAATAGATCTGAAGGTTAATTATGATTACAGAGTGGGGTCAGATTTGCTTGATGAAGTGTAAATTCTTTGCATAACGTTTGATAAACTCAATTGGGCAGGTGGTAGAAAAAGGTTATAAAATCCTTCATTTGCTGGAGAGGGTGATGAGAGGATGTAACAGAGAAGTTAGGTTGTTGGGTTACAAAACTTTGGTCAGATCATTTGTTGAATGTGGTGGTGTTGTTTGGGACCACATTTTGGAGCTCAAATACAGCAGTTGGAAGGTGTGCAAAGAAGAGCAGCTAGATTTGTTTGTGGAAATTATCGCAGGACCCAGTCAGTAACTGATATGATACAGGAGCTGGATTGGGAATCATTGGAGGAAAGGAGGAGAGTGAAGAGAGTGCTGGAAATGTGCAAGGCACATGTTGGTGATGGGACTTGGATGGAAATTGGTAAAAGAATTAGGAATAGTGCATGGAAGGAGAAAGGCGACCATGACCACAAGCTTGGGCTCGATTTCTTGCATAAGGGAGTGGAAAAATTTTTCTTTTGTTGTTAAGGGCGTCAGGAATTGGAACAAATTACCGAGTGTAGTGATGAATAATTTACAAAAAAAAAAGGAAAAAAAGAGCTGAAGGATTTTAAAATTAAAATTTATAAATAGGAAAATTAAATGGGGGAGGAATTTAACATTCCAGCTATAAAAGAAAGTTTAAATATATACATAAACGGGAAATTAGATGACTAGGGAAATTGCTACCGGAGTGTTAGCTCCATCGCAATTAAATTAATGATTAATTAAAAATAATTAAAAGAAAAAGGGAAGGCGAAGGGAGAGAAAGATGTATGTATATCATATTCTATTGCTAAGGGAATCTATACTCTTTTTGATGAATTGTATTCAGACGACAACAAGTTTTTTAATTACTTAAGAATGTCTAAATCGTCTTTCTTTTAATCATTGTACTTAGTAAAGGTTGATATTACCGGGAAAGATACGAAAATTATAAATTCTTCTTGCTTTACCCCTTTGTCTTCTCTACACTTTCACTTCCCCGCATTTCCACAGTGACATTCTGTAGTTGACTGGACATATTCAACTACACAATTCGCATACAATGCGAGGATAACAGCAAAGAGACTGCTGGGTTGCGCGAGTGGCTGGCTGGCTGCGCCACCAGAATCCTGGTTGCGTCGCCAACAAAGACACCAGTGGCGCGTCTGGTTGCGCCACCAAGTCGCCTAGTGTAATAAGGCCCTAAGAGTTCACTTTAACGGCAGGCGTACTGTTGTAAAAAAAAAAAAACAGTTTTTTTTCTGGCGTGAAAAAAAAAAAACATGAAAAAACTGTGAAAAAAAAACATTTTTTTTCTGGGACATGCTTTTTTTCATAACTACTAAATTTCAAATTTTTAAGGCATTTATCGTTTAATATGACTGTTTTAGAGTTTATACTAAGTACTTATCTTACTTTTAAATCTACTATATCTTTCTGGTTAAGTAGAAAAAAAAATACAAAAATATTGGTAACATTGACTGAAGTTTTCTTTTACGAATGGGGACTTCCCGAAAAGGCTAGGTTGCACGAGAAGGAATCCCCGTTCCCCATTGTTTGGATTGATACTCGCTATTTGAACTAGTGCTGCCAGGACCTACAAATTTATCTGTAGACCTACGAATCTTTTAAAAAAATTAGGAAATTTAACTACGGTTTTTTGCCTCTTTTTATTACTTGTGCTTTCCTTATATTCGTATACTTGTTAAACTCGCAGCGTATAGTGATACTAAGTCATTGTCGGTAATTATGAATAATTTCCTTGCAACCGTTGGCGTAAACCAACGATTGAAAACAAATAAAGCTCCTATTTTGTATGATAATAGATTGAAATTCAAACTTAAAAGACCGTAATACAGAACTATAGGCGCAGTCTTCATTCACAGTGTGTACTTTGCTCACAATTTTAAATTGCAATCTCAAAAGATTTTGCATGCAATACAACCAGTAAAAGAAAATGTAACTATTTCTGAAGTTATGGATCTAGAGAAGACAGAAGAAGAAACAGAAAATTCCGACTGCGACCGAACTAGTGTTGGTAGTACTGATACTAGTGAAAGTGGTACCGACATAGAGGATGAATAAAAAATTATGTTACCTATATAGATCTATTTATGAATCATTATGTAAGATATTATATGATGTAGTACGGTTTAAAACACACATGTAAAATGTAAGTTCCATAAATAAAACTATAATTTATCAAATATATTTTTTCTGAAAAAAAAACAAATTTAGAAAAAAACAAGGGTGGTAGGTTTTTTTCATGTTTTTTTTCACAAATCTGAAAAAAAACTTTTTTTTTCAGTTTGCAACACTAGGCGGGCGTGAATGTTTATAACACAGAGTGAAGACCTGTGTCCGTAAATAATGAAGGCGATGTATTAGTGTAACATCAACATCACTCTGATGCACCGCCGGTCGCCATTATAACTCATATAAAAGTCCTCGTGATAATTTAGCCTCTGTGTTTTGCCGAGTCGTAATGGGATGAAGTGCGAAGGTGCAGGTAGTTCTAAGTAAACCGTTATATTATTCGTTCCGTCTGTAACAGTTTTTGCCACAGTGGCAGCATACACAAACTGACCTAACACAGGATCATTCCAAAGGCACAGGTACCCCAACTATGAAAGGCTCTGTCGAATAATTTTGGAAAATGAGAAATGTGGCATTCACTTCCGTTCGCTTTCAACTATGCGACTTGTTGACATCGATGGATGAGGCTCTATCTATCTCCCTTAGCCCATAGGTTAAGGGATTCTTGTCAGAAGTACTTGCCGTCTTGGCATTGCCTTCTTTTATTTGCTGTTTCCGTGTAAGTGCCTTTTTGACTTTTATATTTTTCATTTCTGTTGAGCCTTTTATTTCTTTTATTTTATGTTTTATATTTTTTTTTGTATTTTTTGTTTTTTGTTGTTGTATTTTTTGTTTTTATTTTATTTAGTTTTATTTAATTTAACAATGTAAGTGCATCCGTATCGCACTGTATTTATCTTTTTCTCAATAGTTTTCTTCTGTCAGCAGGTGGAGTGGTCTTTGTTGACATTGAGGTCATTAGAGTAGGGAAAGTAGTGGGCCAATGAACGGGAAGGAATTCGGCCATAGCATTTTGAAGGAACCATCCTTGCTCTCTGGAAACAGTGGAAAAATTAAATCTGAATGTCCCGACGAGGATTCGAACCCGATGCCACCCACACACCCATCACGCTCCGTTTTATCGTTAGGGTTTCTCATGGTGGTCGCATTAAACATTTATGGTGTCATCAGTCAACCAAAATTGTAAGTTTTTTTTTCATTTTGCAAAAATATCCTATAAAAGATATGTTTTTTTTTTTTAACTGCTTTACGTCTCTCAACAGCGAGGTCTTTAGAGACGGGAAAGGATGGGGGCAAGGAATGGGAAGGAATTTGGCCATGGCCTTTTAAGGAAGCATCCCGGCATTTGCCTGGAGTGATTTGGGAAACCATGCAAAACCCAAATCTGGATGCCCGGACGGGGATTCGAACCGCCGTCCTCCCGAATGCGAAAAAGATACAGAATTGCTTTGTGTATCTACTCCGATGTTGTTAGTAAGTAAACCCCACACCTGTAATCATGACAGCTTCGGTAATAATACTGCTTCATATCGGTGTATTAACTTGTGTCTTATTAGCTGACTCAACAGCCATCTGATGCAAGTGTTCTGGAACAAACTCAAGTTTGGAAACGGAGAAAACAAACACAGCCATCGTGTGTAAACATATAGGTAACGAAAAGCTGGTATTAGGCGCGCTAGGCATTCACGGAGGTAGAGCTCTACGTACCATTCCTTGACCTGCGGAGCTGATGCGTTGTTTAAATCTCCAACGTCATCGCTCGCCGGTACTCTTTGGATAAGCAAGCTGACCAAAACACAAAGGGAATGGGTGATAGAGGGATAGAGAAAGTCTCGTATTTCTATTTGTTGATCTCGTATTTCTTTAACTCATCCATCATCCAGCTTCGCCAAATAAATAATAATATCATGTGGCCTAGATTTTTTTTTTAATATTTATTTATTTGACCTTAGGTCTTGAATAGACCATACAGTCAGCCTGGTAAAGTAACAAGGTAATAATATTAATAGTATGTAAAAATATGCAGATACATTAAATATGTAGGTCACTGTCTTTGATATAATCCTTGATGATACAATAGATTCTGTTGTTATTTGTAGCGAGTAGTACTGCAATGTTAGTTGGAAATGGCTGCTGTGCTCGCACAAGAGACTTGATGAATGTTGATTGCTGTTGTTGAAAATTGGAACAGTTGAAAAATAAGTGATCCCTTTTTTATTATAATATTATAACATTCTTAACCATTTGAATAAGTACAGGTTCTTTTTTCACAGTAACTTTAAAATCCAAAGCGAACACGACACGGCCTTCACCAAGCTTGTCTAGTCTTGATCCTTTCCTCATCTGTTTTTATAAACGTTTCCTTGGTTACCCATTTCACAGAGTAATTATTTATAGCCTGTTATAATACAGCCCCCCTCAAGTTTGCCATATATATTTGTAGTAACAAATATTCTGGTCCTTTATGTCTTCGCTTTGAATCACCATACATATATAATTTTCTACATACCACTGAGGTCGATAGAACACTCCTTTCCGTGTCCTGTCACGGTCGCCATCTCGTATTTCTATTTGTTGATCTCGTATTTCCTTAACTCATCCATCATCCAGCCTCGCCAAATAAATAATAATATCATGTGGCCTAGTTCCCTTTTTTATTATAATATTATAACATTCTTAACCATTTGAATAAGTACAGGTTCTTTTTTCACAGTAACTTTAAAATCCAAAGCGAACACGACACGGCCTTCACCAAGCTTGTCTAGTCTTGATCCTTTCCTCATCTGTTTTTATAAACGTTTCCTTGGTTACCCATTTCACAGAGTAATTATTTATATCCTGTTATACTACAAAAGGAAAGGAGGAATGCGAATGTAAGCTCCCTAGAATACTGTGACAAGTGTTTTAGATCATCGTCGAAAGCTAACCAAAAAAGACGTCAGTGCTGCAAGTCACTTGGCTTTCAATATCCGTAGATGACCGCTAAAATTTCCGTAGATTAGGCGCAAAAATCCTGAAACTCGCTAACTGAAAGAATGAAACAATAATTACTGAAGAGAGAGTCTAAATAAAGGATGCTTTTTATTTCCAGGTCTTTAAAATTGGAAATATCAAAAAATATTCTATATTGAAATTAAGAAATATCTCTGAACATGTTTTATGGGTCGTCACTTTTACCACTGCTGCTGCTGTGGCCAACTATTTTTTGAGACCATACATTTTCATTATCGACATTAAATTTAGCTATATTCTGCAACAGGAAATATTAAAAAGCTGCGACCACTGTGGATATTGGTTAAGCCTCCTCGGAAGGCACCGAGAGGGGCGGTGTAACGGTTAGCGTTCTCGCCTCGCAATCGAGAGGACGGCGGTTCGAATCCCCGTCCCGGCATCCAGATTTGGGTTTTCCATTGTTTCCCCAAATCACTCCAGGCAAATGCCGGGATGCTTCCTTCAAAAAGGCCATGGCCGAATTCCTTCCCATTCCTTGCCTCCCATCCTTTCCCGTCTCTAAAGACCTCAATGTTAAAAAGAGACGTAAAGCAGTTAAAAAAAAAAATTCCTCGGAAGGCACTGCTTTGTAACCCGTGTCACCGTGCATAAAGAGTCCGCCGATAGTTCTGTATTACGGTCTTTTAATATCTATAAAATCTATACTCAAACAAAATATGAGCTTCGTTTCAATCGTTGCTTCACTCGAGCGATTGAAAGGAAACGATTCACAATTATTGACAACTAGCCTCGTACCCGCGACTTCGTACGCGTGGATTAAGAATTTTTTTGCCAGAATTAAATATAAAAAGTTGTTGGTAACGAAGGATTGGTCCCAAACAATATCGAGTAGGCATAATATGACAGGAAAGCTATCACTATATCATTGTACCGTCGAACCTGTCTCTTGAAGAGAATCAATTTCCAACATATTTCTGTCACTATTCGATAAGATCTCAAAATTTCGTGACTACAACTGTTAATCATACTGGAAAAAATGTCCTGTGCCCTTCATACAGCTTTCCTCATAAAATTCCATCACAACGATATACCCATACAGTCGTCAAAACGTAACAAAAAGACAGAGACTTACTTCCGTATTTATAATAATATTACTGTGGTTCACACTCACACACTGACTGCGAACAACACCTGAGGGATCATTATAACGTAAAAAAGTATACACCTACAACATTGCAAGACTACCTACGATTTGCCTCGCATTGCACCCCTAACTTTATAATATCTACAGTTTAACATTCAATCCAAATAACCTACGGCCCAGGCCTGACTCTTACGATGAAAAACAATTTTTAAAAATCTTAGCCTCCACGGAGATTTGAACCGGAGACCACGACGTTCGTAAGCAAGCTCTTTAGCCACTGAGCTGCCAGTTCCCTACACGGAAACACGGTCTGGAGACGTCCACATCCAACGTGACTGTCTATCGCCGTATTTCGAAGTTATGAGACAACATGTGTTATTTATACAGATAATTTTTCAACCAAATGTAGACAGTATTTTTCTCCTTGTTTCAAAGGATAAGTGTGCAAAGTTTCATCGAGATCAGATGAAAACTGTGGATTTGTATGAAGAACAAACAAACCAACAAACAAACAAACATACATTCATCTTTATATATAAAGATTCTTTAATGCATTAACACTATACGCTCAAACACCAATATAAGGAAAAAATCAACAAGTCATAAAAAAAATCCGTAAATATTTTAACAAAATCCGAAAATGCTAACTTTTTATAAAAATCCGTGGATCTATGGATAAATTCGTAGAATCGGGCGCACTGAAAGACGTTCTGTGGCAGATTGGTAATAATTACACAACAAAAATACAGTTAAATATTGTTTTTAAATAGGTTTAACGGGATACATGGAAAACAAAGACGCACATAAAGCAGTGAGATCGTACGAAGATTGGAGCAGATGACGGCAAAATAAGACCGAAACGTCAAAGTAAATCTGAGTCAATAGAAAGGCAAGAAGTGTAGAAAGACAGTAACTGAATCAGCTTTTTTTTTAATGGCATTCGGCTACTGGGCCATACAGCCAGCTCAATGTGATTTGTTGCTATCAAGTATTGACACAAGGACACTACAACACGGACAAGACATTCACAGACACAACACTAAACACCCATGCCCTCGGCCGGACTCGAACCAGCGACCTTCGGCACGCGGGGCTAGCACTCTAGCCCCTACGCTACCGAGGCCGGCCAAACTGAATCAAGGTAGTGAGTGAGTAGTACAGTACTATAATGTCCGACTCGGGGCTTGTATTAAACAGCCACCCGCTTCCGTATTCGCACAAATTACCCAAAACAACTGACTACACAAGGTTCGAACCCCGTTCCTCCCTTGGCCTGCTAAATTAGAACAAATTATCGCTACTGTACTGTCGTTACTATAAAACCACATATATATCTATATCTAAAGGGTGTTACAAAAAGGTACGGCCAAACTTTCAGGAAACA
This sequence comes from Vandiemenella viatica, assembly GCA_031002005.1. Taxonomy (NCBI): domain Eukaryota; kingdom Metazoa; phylum Arthropoda; class Insecta; order Orthoptera; family Morabidae; genus Vandiemenella; species Vandiemenella viatica. The sequence goes on from JARYHS010007075.1 coordinate 12,550,870, forward strand.
TTCCTCACACACAAACAAAGAAAATATGTTATGTGGACATGTGTCCGGAAACGCTTATTTTCCATGTTAGAGCTCATTTTATTACTTCTCTTCAAATCACATTAAACATGGAATGGAAACACACAGCAACAGAACGTACCTCGCATGGAATCCCTGATGCGCTGATGCAGCCCTGGAGAATGGCGTATTGTATCACAGCCGTCCACAATATGAGCTCTAACATGGAAAGTAAGCGTTTCCGGACACATGTCCACATAACATATTTTCATTGTTTGTGTGTGAGGAATGTTTCCTGAAAGTTTGGCCGTAACTTTTTGTAACACCCTGTATATCTATATCTAAAGGGTGTTTTTTTGTCCCTTTTCTGCTTTGGTGACATAATAATATTTAATTTAATTGTTATGGAGCGCATGCTCCGGTGGCAATTTCCCTACAACCCATCTTCCCCCTAAACTGCACCCTCCAACATCTTTGGTAAATTATTCATCATTTCTCTTGGTAACTTATTCCAATCCCTGATACCCTTACCCAAAAAAGAGAATCTTCCCACAACCTTGGGCCTGAAATCGAGTGCCAGGTTGTGGTCATGGTCATCTTTTCCCTTCCATGTATTACTTTTAATTCTTACACCGATATCTTTCCATGCTTCATCACCATTATCCGACTTGTACACTCCCATGACCCTCTTCACCCTCCCCCTGTCTTCCAATGAATCCCATTCCAGCTCTTTTATCATATCTGCTACTGTTTCCAGAAACAAATCTAGCAGCCCTTCTTTGCACCCTCTCCAACTCCTGTATTTGATACGTAAAATGAGGGTCCCATACTACACTACCATATTCGAGCAATGGTCTCACCAAAGTTTTGCAACCCAATTCCTTTACTCCTCATCACTCTCTCCAACAAGTGCAGACCTAGCGTGGTGGTGTAACGGTTAGCGTTCTGGCTTGCATTAAGAAGGACGGCGGTTCGAATCCCCGTCCGGACATCCAGATTTGGGTTTTCCATGGTTTCCCCAAATCACTCCAGGTGAATGCCGGGATGCTTCCTTCAAAAGGCCATGGCCAAATTCCTTCCCATTCCTAGCCCCCCATCCTTTCCCGTCTCTAAAGACCTCGCTGTTAAGAGACGTTAAGAAATTAAAAAAAAACCAAGTTCAGAATTTAGGAATCTTTTCCTACTACCTGTCCATTGTGTCCTGCCCAGTTAAGCCTGTTATCAAGCGTAATGCCAAGATATTTACATTTCAAGTCTTCAGCAAGCAATTCTTTCCCCACCTTATCATTAATTAAGAAGGGAATTACTTGAAATTTAACCCGTAAGTGGCATAATTATGAGCAATCAGTGCATGCCATAGTTCAGATGGCTTCTAAATCTACATCCATACTCTGCAAATCACAAACATTGTGGGTGGCAGAGGATGCTAAGCACCAATCCCGAACGGTATCTTATTTCTTTAATCTTATCCCTTCGGTCATTGCGACCTAAATAGGTTGGCGGAAGAAGTATTTCATTGCATTCGAAATCAAAATTTTTTCGCATATTCTCCAATAAATTCCAACGCAAGCTACGTCGTCTGTCTTCCAAACTATCCCAGCCCAATCTATGTATCAATTCTGCGACGCTTTCATAAGGGCTGTAACAACAAGTCACGAATCTAGCGGCTCTCCTCTGCACCCTCTCCACTGAGTCAATCAGAACCTTGCGATACGGATCCCAAACCCCACAACAGTAATCCAGATGCGGACGCACTACTGTTTTATACGCTATCTCCTTTGTTTGAGCATTACAATTCCTCAAAATACGACCTATGAATCGTAATTTAGAATTAGCCTTGCCTACGACGGAAGTTATGTGCATGTCCCATTTCATGTTGTTTTGTACTATCAACCCCAGATACTTCGCGGAATCAACCGTGTCAACAGCTGAATTGTTTATTTTGTACTCGTGAACAAACTGATTCTTCTTGTTACTTATCCGCATTGCCTTCCACTATTTGCAATTAAGTGTAAGCTGCCATTTACGGCACCAATCGAAAATAGCATCCAAATCGCGCTGAATTTCTAAGCAATCGTCGGAGCACCTCACTTCCCTATAGATAACCGCATCGTCGGCAAACAATCGCAACCAGCATTTGACGTTGTCACCTAGATCGTTTATAAATATTAAGAAAAGAAGTGGACCTATTACACTTCCTTGAGGAACGCCCGAAGTAACATTTATCTTAGAAGAGGCTTCCCCGTCAACAACGACACACTGTGATCGACCAGTTAGAAAATCACGTATCCACTCGCAAATCTGAGCCGAAATACCGTAAGCTCGAATCTTCGCTAAAAGTCGGTTGTGTGGCACAGAATCAAAAGCTTTCTGAAAATCCAAAAAAAAACTGCATCAACTTGCGAACCTGCATCGATGACTTTCATTATGTCGTGGGAAAATAGGGCCAATTGTGTTTCACACGATCTCTTCTTCCGAAATCCGTGTTGACATGGTGTAAGTCGCTTCGCAAGTGTCGGTAAGGGGTGACCGCGCGTCGCTAGATAGAACACCTCACATTACACAGATATGGATACACTGTGCGTCTTTTTTCTAGAGTAAGGAGCTTCCGGATATTTTTGTTTCTGTCGGGATAACACTTCGTCCGTCTTTTCTAGATGTTTCGTTAAGTCGTTGTAAGTGTTTGCTACGCACCTGATTGAGTTGACATAAAAAAATTGTTTCAAATGAGTCGTTTCCTGTTTGAGCCTGCTACAAAGCACCAACTTCACTATCGTATACCACTCACGGCAAATTCTTACAATGAAATTAAGGTCCTATTAGAGTTGATTTCAGTTCAGTCGATCCGTCATTCTTCCTACCTTTAAAAGGAAAAGCTAAGATTGCTATTCATCCCGAAGACCGAGCGTGGTGGTGTAACGGATAGCGTTCTGGCCTCGCATTCGGGAGGACGGCGGTTCGAATTCCCGTCCGGGCATCCAGATTTGTGTTTTCCATGGTTTCCCCAAATCACTCCAGGTGAATGCCGGGATGCTTCCTTCAAAAAGGCCATGGCCGAATTCCTTCCCATTCCTTGCCCCCATCCTTTCCCGTCTCTAAAAGACCACGTTGTTAAAAAGGGACGTTAAACTGTTAGAAAAAAAAAAAATCCCGAAGGTTGGATGACCCCCGTTAGGGGCGGATCCAGGATTTTGTTTTGGGGGGGGGGGTCTTGAGCGGACTTTGGTTTGGGGGGGGCTTGGCTTGAGTGAATTTTGGTTCAGAGGGCTTGCCTTCAGTGGATTTTGGCTTTGGGGGGGGGGGCTTGAGCCGGGAAAAAGGTAGTTTTTATAGCCTCCTCGGGCCTCAAATCCGTAGAGCTAAAAAAAAAAAGTCTCAAAACTACTATGTCGGGGGTGGACCAAGATAATTTGGGGGGGGTGCTTGAGCCCCCTAGCCCCCCCCCCTGGATCCGCCCCTGACCCTCGTGCAGGAGGGTATCATATGTAGAACAGCCAGTTCCTTACCTAACCTAACGCGGTAGTGCTTCTAGGTACAGGGAACCTACAGTTTAACGTGGAATCCGAACCACGGAAGTGTTCTGGCATACTTCACATTACACAGCAAGATGTGCCAGAGGTGAAGGTCGGTTGGGGTCTATGAAAATCCCCACCGAGACAGGGATTCGAACCGGGGACCTTTCCATCTCCAGTCAGACGCCTTAACCACTGAGCCACCAGACCGCTGTTCCAAAAGGAAATGACTTACAGTACAACTAGCACGGAAGATAGGGCCTGACCTGTTTGTTTCATTTCAGTTTTTAGAATTTCTGACAGTGCACACTCTAGTTTGAAGGTCACGATTTTATTTGAGAATTCGTTAAAAATTTAGAGGGATCATCCATACAACATCAAAGTGGCCGCCTACACTCTCGTGTCGAACGGAGAAACAGCGGCAGGAGACAAAAGCGACGGTGAAATAAAAAATTAATACCCTGCGCTGAACTCGTAACAAAGAACATAAAATGAAGAGGAATGGAACATAAAATGAATTATTATACCAACCGTGGCTGTGACTTTACAATCTTCTTTCATTCGCCAACTATCGACGTTCAACCTGACAAAAATTGAAAACGGACCGCGTGATGTAAAAAGAAAACCTTTTCCGGAGTGAAAGTGAAACTGAACTGAAATGGCTGTCTGAAAGGTTCTAAACAAAAAAGGCAGAGCTTAAACTTAACAGCTCAAACACTTCTATCCTCTCTCCCTTGTTGTTCCTTACCGTAAGAGACGTTTATAATTTTCAGATAATCTCTACGGACGCGACCAAATGAAAATTAGCGAATGAAAGTGACTTGTGTCGATGGTCAAAATCTTGTAAAACATCACGGTATTAAATAAGCTTAATTTTCAAGGTGATTAGATATAAACATTCCTTACAATTGCTTACGAATGGCGTGGACAGTTACCTATGGAAATGAGATAACGATAGTGTTTGTAATTACAGAAGTAATTCTCGCACTTAAAAACTATGTTGAAAAATTTTAAATTTGTTAATTGGTGATGAGAGAAATTCGAATTAGCGAAACGATAAATTATTTGACACGAAAAGAGTTGATATTTGAGGGTAAGTTCACTCAAACGCTTTGTGAAATGTACACACTGGTATGTAATTAAGCAACTACCGTATTTGATCCGTACAGCAATTTCATTCACTATATAAACATTAACAATAATCCAAACAGAATAAAATAAGCCGTATCACACGATAAAGTTGGTTTAGTATGTACGCTTGACCAATAATATTCACGCAATATTTACATACAGTACATCCAATTCAACAAAAAATAAGTTCTAGGAAGAGAAAGCCGTTTAGTATGGTACAATCATGCCATAATTAACGATAAAACTTGCAACTTAATACTAAAAAAAAACCTTATCTCGCACAAAAATTTGCGCTGTTTATTGTAATAGGTTCTTATGTTTGATAGTCCAATAATATTAGTACGGGAATCTGCAACAATACAACTAATTACACAAAAAAAAAGTAATATTAACAGAGGACAGTTTGTAATTATAATACTTCAACTAGTTTCATTAAAAAAATAGTTATAACACACCAAAATCTATGATATCTGATAGGCAGCTTCATGTCATAAAAGGGGCCATCCACAAATTACGTCACACGAATTTCATGATTTTTGGACCCTTCCTTCCCCCCATGTCACAGTTTGTCACATTTGTGGAACCCCCCCCCCTCCCCTGGTGTGACGTCACATATTTTGAAATTTAAATTTATAAATTAAAACAGGACCTCCAAAATGATTTATGTATTTCTAGTTAAAAAATTATATCAACAAAAAATCAAACATTTAAGAAAATATAAAAAAAAAACATAAAAATCGAATTAATGATACAAAATTGAGTCATCATGTGTCCATGGATTTTGAACCCATTCCTTGATACTGTTTATTATTGGCATAATAGTCACTTCATTCTTGGTTTCGATAGTTTTGGGAACATTCGATGTTTCAATATCATCTTCATCTTCTGCCATGAGCCAAAAAGTGATACAAATTACGCATGTGATGTCACAAAGTTTATGAAACGTCCCCCCCCCCCTGTGTCACACTTTGTTGATCACCTTCCCCCCCTCAAGGTGTGACGTAATTTATGGATGGCCCCTAATACTGTTGTTATAATCATTTAACATATGGGAAAAGGCTTGTTCAAGTCTTTTTTTAAAAAAAATATATATATATATGTAAGGTTTGCTGTGACGTAAAATTAGATTCACCATCTAGCAATATCACGTCGTTTGGTATTACTCGTGTACTGTATGTATTTAGTGTAAACAGCGGTGGGAGCTGTCAGACCTGTTCGGCTGCGGCGTGCGTTGCGCTGCTGTCCGCCGTGACGTCACGGTAACGGTTCCTGTAGTGAGCGCACAAACAATATCTCTGGCGCGCGCACTCACATGTCCTCTCCGCTCGGAGGCCGGGCCTCGACTGAAGCGGGCTAGGCGAGCGGTCGATATTGTTGCGCGGGCGGCGGGGAGGGGAGCGCGCGCTGATTGGCCGCCGCGCGCCGCTGTGCCGAGCAGGTCGATAGCGCCGCCACACGACGCCCGGCCGTGAATGGGTTCATACCCGACGCGGGCTCCAAGGACACCGCTGTCGATACGCGTGTTTACATCGCACATATGACGATTCTACCAATATTAACTAGGACAAGCGACGTAACACGAATATCACATTACTACGTCGAGGTCGTTAGAGGCGGGAAAGGAAGCATCCCGGCATTTGCCGGGAGTGATCTGGGGAATCAATGGAAAACCCAGGGGTATTTGACACAATAAAGCCGGCCACACACAGAACCGGGCGGGGCAGGGCGGGACGGGGCGCGACGAGTCGCCTGACTTGCCCTGTCGTGCGGCTGTCACACACAGAACGAGGCGGGGCACGACAAGTCAAACATTTAGCAAATTTTCATCATTGCCCCAGTCACGTGTCAGTGAACTCAGTGGGAGCATACTGGTGTGTAGTGTACCATTTTGAAATGGATGCTAATTTGGAACCATCTGCAGCTCTTGGACCACAATGTTAATAACAGAGAGATGTGGGTACACCCTATAAACCTGAAAAGGAATATAGGAAGTTTTATTTCTGAGCTTAGAGCCGAACCCAGACAAGTTTTTTTAATTATTGTCGCATGTCAATTTCGACATTCGACTTTGTACTTGAGAGCATTCGGAGCAGAATAGAAAAGCAAAATACCAACTGGAGAACAGCCATTCACCCAGAGGAGCGGCTTTTGATAACCTTAAGGTATGTATGTTGGTCCTCTTTTTCCTGAGCATTAGTTATTCAACCATATAATAACACTGAAATATTTAAATCTTACAGTCATACATGGCACAAATACAAATCAGTCGAATATTCGAAATACAACACAACCACGTGTTCAACACAACCAGACCGCGAGATAGTGGAGCCCGGGGAGGGAGGGTGGGTCCCGTGACAGCGCATGCGCAGAACGTTCTGCCCGGCAGCGACTTGCCCCGGGGCATAATTTGTTTCAGCTTCGCATTTTGCCCCGGGGCGTCTTTTCGACGTGCCCTGCCCCGCCCGGTCCTGTGTGTGATGCTCCATAAGCGCCCGTGCGTTTCCCGTCGCACAAGACGCCCCGGGGCAAAATGCCCTGCCCCGCCCGGTTCTGTGTGTGGCCGGCCTAAGTCGATCAAAATTATTTCTACGTAATTTTGATTTTTGTTTCGCTTCTTTTGTGTATTAGAACTTTTAACTGTGAAGCAGGAATAATTATAAAGAACACGTACTGTGTTATACACTATATAACATATTAAGCGAATATTTACAAAATACCTAAACAATAATCATAAATGTACACCAAAAAATCATTCTGACGAACCGTCCCATCCTTCGTCGTCGGAACCTTCTCCTTATGGCTCGTTCTCTTCTTGAATACTCGGGACCGAGCGGGGCGGTGTAACGGTTAGCGTTCTCGCCTCGCATTCGGGAGGGCGGCGGTTCGAATCCCCGTCCGGGCATCCAGATTTGGGTTTTCCATGGTTTCCCCAAATCACTCCAGGCAAATGCCGGGATGCTTCCTTCAAAAGGCCATGGCCGAATTCCTTCCCCATCCTTTCCCGTCTCTAAAGACCTCGATATTAAAAAGAGACGTAAAGCAGTTACAAAAAAAAAAAAAAAAAAAGTACTCGGGTCCCATTAAATCAATATTTTAATAGTTTCTGGATTGAATGATTTAGATGTTTTGGGAGTTTTGTTGCTGATAAAGCTCAAATACGGATCCTAAGTTAATGAAAGCCTATTAATGACATCTATGTTGCACTAAACCCAACTAAGTTTTCTGGAGTGTGTCTCCCTAAATCGTCGAAAATATTTGTTTCTAGCTTCTTCTGCTGCTTCTGACAGATTGCCTATAGGCAAAAGTGCATACTCTATTATAAGTGGGCCCTCAATCAATACTTCTGGTATAGGTGACATTGGATGCCACGAGTACAGTTCAATGTACAGTACATCTTAAATTTTTCGTGGCGGTGGGGAATATTTTTTTCTTATGTCTATCTTGTGCCCACTATATATTATTCACATAATAGTATAAAATCTGTCAGTTAATGTTTTGTTAATACCTATTATCTCTGTGGACATCATTGGCCAAAATCGGTCAAATCATCGAAAGATTTTCTAGGCCAACCCACATTGGTCGGATTGGATTTTATGGGGATTTCGATACATTTTTTGAACCAATCATGGTATTTCTTTAAAAATACACTCTCAGTACTCTTAGCAGCCTGCCATTTTCTTTTACTTTCCAATTTAAGCCTTGAAAACATTTGTTCGAACTGTTGCGTTTGTTCCACCAAGAATGTCGGTTGATTTAAAATATTTTCCTCGACTAATTTCAACTCTTGCACGAAATCATTTCCTTCCTCGTGTTTACTTATATCATAAATAACTTTTCGGGTCATGAGCGTGATACCAGAAGAGCCCATAACAAAGAAAATGTTAGATGAAGTAATGTGACGGAAAAAGTAAGTTTGTTTCATTGTAAACAATCTAGAATTTTTTCGAATAAATAGACGTTTGGCACTTTTTGGCACCTAATTTTGAATGAAACACCAAGATAGTACACTAAACTAATACCATACAAGAAATCAGACTCGGGAAAGGTCCGGAAACATAACAAAATCACTCTTTAATACTTATCGTAATAAAAAAAATCAGTACAAAATGAGTCAGTTTACAAAAATGCACAGAAATAAAGTTGTGCGATACCTTTGGATGTATGTTACTATTATTTCAATTCTAGGTACCAGGCTGAACAATATCCATGATTAAATTCACCGCTACTCACTTAACATCACTCACAAATTAAATTGGTACAACTTATAATTTTCTTGTATTTGCTTGGTAACAGTACGTGGGTCTTGGAATGTGCTCAGAAGATGACTGTTCACGGGGTGGGGAATGAAGCTTATCTATAAAATATAACTGATTGTTATTCTATAGACATTTGACTAGAGTCAGGTAGATACAAGTTCTTGGAATTTGCTTAAATTTTTTTTTTGACTTTTGATCGGCTTTTTGTGTCAAATACCCCTGTGTGCGTCCTTCCGAATTGTGAGGCCAGAGCGTTAACCGTTCACCCACCACTCTCGGTAATAGAAAGCAATGAGTATCCAAGAAAGAAATTAATACAGGACAGGTTATAAACTCGAAATGGGGAATAGTTAAATGTGGCGTACCTCAGGATTCAATTCTGGGCCCTCTGCTATTCTAGATTTATCTGTCACGCCTATTAGGTCAGAGTGAATACATGATCCTTTTCACAGCATCACTACAAAACCTTCGAAACGTAGCAAATGATGCTCTAAAGAAAATTAACAGATGATAATATGCTGACAAATCAATACTTAATATTGAAAAGACACATTACTCCAATTTGTTACAGTAAAATTAAACAAAGGACATCTATAGTGTGATATCTCAAGGAAAAGTAATCCTGGATGTATATATACTGTAGATATATATGTTGAACTGGATGCAGCATATCCAATAGTTTCTTAAAAAATTCAATCCTGTAACATTTTATTGAGGATAATAACGAGAGTAGCTGATGTAGAAACAAGGAAGTTGATGTATTTTGTGTATTTTCACTCCCTGCTCACTTATTACATGTCATTCTCTGGAAACTCTCCACAAGTACAGAGGATATTTAAATCATAAAGATGTGATTTAAGATTTATTTGTGAAGCAAGCCCACAGATGTCGTGGATTACTTATAATGCCATATCAGCCTTTGTAGTGTAAAATGCTGAACACTTGAATCTTAATGCTGACATACATAGCTATGATACTAGAAATAAATATAACATTCAGAATGGTTACAAGTCATTATCAGTTGTGCAGAAAGGGATAATATTCTCTGCAGCATCTTTATTCAATGTCCTGCCACAATAAATGAAATGTTATCTACGAAATCGTAACTACTATAAATCCAAACTGAAAGAGTATTCGCTTCAGAACCCATTTTACTCTGTGAAAGAATTTTCTTCTAGGAATTTGGCATCTAAAAATGACTGGCAAAATGCTGTATACGAATTATCATCATCATCATTAAATGTTTCCGCTTCTGCGGGTCATCCTACACATCCTCTTCCAAGTCTGGTGGTCTTTCCAAGATTTTTCCATTATCACTTTTCTCCAAACGATTCCCCTAACCTCTGCATCTTTCTTCACTTCGTCCGTCCATCTTGCCCGAGGTCTTCCAACTGTCTCCTTCTCTTCCCGCTGTTCAGCATCCTCTTCTCCTCCATCCTCATAACATGTCCCAGCCACTGCAGTCTTTTCCTTGTTAGCGTCTCTTCTAATGCTTCCACTTGTAGTCTCTCCCTGATGTTTTCGTTTCTGATTTTGTCTTTCCTCGTGACGTTCTCTATCCCTCTCAAGGCGCATTCCCACGATCCCTTGCAGGCGAGGCGGGACGGGACGGGACCTCATTAGCCGAAGTGTAGGGACGACCGCGGGCCGCAGGTTAGTCCTAGCTTACCTTGCAGCCACCTCCGCACCACGTTGCCTAGTGTCGTTTGGCACAGAGCACTTTACAGCAACAGAAGGGGTGCGCACCGCTGCTGCAAACCGATGGCAACAGCACACCACTACACACGCCTGTGATGTTTACCGACTCAGAGTGGGTAGCTGCGTCTCGTCTCCGCTAGCAGAGGCGGCCCTGTTCCCATGGCGTCCCGTCCCGTCTCGCCTCCGTTAACAAGGGATCGTGGGAATGCGCCTTCAGAAACCTCATATCTGCCGCCTGTAATCTGCTAATGTCTCTCTTTGTCCAAGTCCATGTTTCAGAGCCATTAGTCAGTATGGGCTGGTAATATACTTTATAGAGAAGAGTTTTGGCATCTTTCCCCATATTCCACCTCCAGATTACATCCTTTATCTACTGATACAAATGACCGCTTTTCCTTGCTTTTTGGCTTATTTCTTCCTCCATCTTTCCGTTGGTAGTTATCTTACTTCCCAGATACACAAATGATTCTACCCATTCCAACTTCTTGCCGTCGAGTAACACATCCTTCGAAGGGCCAGTGTTTCTTGTTATCTTCATTATTTTGGTCTTTTCCGCACTAATCTCCAGGCCATGTTTACCCATTGCAGTCCACCATTTCCGTAATTGTCTTTCTATATCCTGTTCTGTCTCCTCCCATATTATGCTGTCATCAGCATATGCCGTCACCTTCAGCTCTGTTGGATCTGTGTGTCCTGTACTTCAGCTATTATTACATCTAATACTATATTAAACAGGACAGGTGACAATACACTTCCTTGTCTTACTCCTCTTTCCGTGTGAAACCATTCTGAATGTTTACTGTCTATGTGCAAGCAATTCTCACACTTCTCATAGATGTTCTTTATTAATTCCACAACCCCTTCATCTATTCCTCTATTTTTTAAACTTAGCCATATGCTTTCCATCAGTACTTTGTCATAGGCCTTTCTTATGTCAATGAAAGCTATTACTGTGTCTATGATTTGCCAGAGTATGAAAATTGCATCCATTGTAGATCTCCCTTGCATGTAACCAAACTGCTCAACTATAGCTGTATTCTCTAGCTTTTGCTTGATTTTATTTAGAATGAATTGTTAATTTATTTAGAGTTTGGAATATATGAATGACTGAGGAAATACTAAATATTTGTTGTAAGAGAGGATAAGGTGATAAAGTTGTTCATAATTGATGTGGGGGTGGAGTAGTGTTGCAAACTGAAAAAAAAAATTGGTTTTTTTTCAGATTTGTGAAAAAACATGAAAAAAAACCTAGCACCCTGGTTTTTTTTATAAATTCTTTTTTTTTCAGAAAACAATATATTTGATAAATTATAGTTTTATTTACGGAACTTACATTTTACATGTGTGTTTTAAATCTTACTAAATCATATAATGTCTTACATAATTATTCATAAATGTATCTATATACGTAACATAACTTTTTATCCATCCTCTTGGTCAGTACCACATTCACTAGTATCAGTACTACCAACACTAGTGCGGTCGGAGTAGGAATTTTCTGTTTCTTCTTCTGTCTCCTCTAGATCCATAACTTCAGAAATAGTTGCATTTTCTTTTACTGGTTGTATTGTACACAGAAGATTTTGAGATAGCAATTTTAAATTGTGAGCAAAGTACCCAATGTGCATAAAGACTGTGCCGATAGTTCCATATTACGGTCTTTTAAGTTTGAATTTAAATCTATTATCATACAAAATAGGAGCTTTATTTCTTTTCAATCGTTGGTTTAAGCCAACGGTTGCAAGGAAATGATTCATAATAACTGACAATTTAATGACTTAGTATCACTATATGCTGCGAGTTTAACCAGTATCCGAATAAAAGGAAAGCACAATAAGTAATAAAAAGAGGCAAAAACCGTTGATAAATTTAAATTCCTAATTTTTTTGAAAAGATCCGTAGGTCTACAGATAAATTTGTAGGGCTGGCAGCACTAGTTCAAATAGTGAGTATCAATCCAAACAACGGGGATTCCTTCTCGTGCAACCTAGCCTATTCGGGAAATCCCCGTTCGTAAAAGTAATACTTCAGTCAATGTTGCCAATATTTTTGTAATTTTTTTTTCTACTGAACCAGAAAAATATAGTAGATTTTAAAATTAAGATAAGTATTTAGTATAAACTCTAAAACAGTCATATTAAACGATAAATGCCTTAAACATATGAAATTTAATAGTTATGAAAAAAACATGTTTTTTTTACAGTTTTTTTCATGTTTTTTTTTTTCAAGTCAGAAAATTTTTTTTTTTTTTTACAACACTAGGGTGGAGACTTTCGAAGCGAAATAGTTCAATGTAAGCTTCACATGTGTTCAGCCGCACAGCGTCATAAAATCACGACGTATCGACAGCTGGTTCTGCCGTCTTCTTCAGGTGCGGAAAGCTGCAGGCGATGTAAGCTAGAAGTCACTACCTAGACTGGCTTAGCAAAATTCCGTTATTAATTATTAAATTGTTAATTACTAAAATGGTATATGATTTTATCTGTATTCAAACCGTTTCAAATGCAACAATTATGGTATCTGGAAATTGCACTCATATATAGTAACCAACGTGAAATAATATGTGCCAGTGATCGCCCAGGGGTCGAAATTCGACAGTAATTCATTAAGTTATTTCGTTTCATTCATGAAAGAGTAATAATCATTATCTGAATTTGTTCTATTGCGTTTGCTGAGAGCATAGGTATATTATATACTGTATACATTGACGTCGTTGGCTGCAAACGTGTACCAATACGTCATTAGGTTGTGTTGTTTGCCTTAATTCCCTGCAATACCTACAAAATTGAAACGATACACTCCACGCGTGACTGTATGCTAAATTTGAGCTTCTGGAATAACCGTAGCAAATGATGAAATGTATTTATCGATGGTTCATTTGAATTTAAAATAATCATTTTGACTTTATGAAACATGAAGTAAAGGCAGTATTTTCACCTGAAGTGACTTCTGATTCGAAATGTTTTGCATTGCGAAACCTGCATTGTAAATTCGAAACTGTAAAAACTTCGTGGAATGACATTCAGTGCGCATTTAAAGGTATCCAACATAATAATTTCGTCATTTTGTGTGTTCGCAATTTAAATTTGGTCTATTATCATTTTGAATTTCATGCTAATAAGTATTCCTACTTTCTTGTCTCTCTCTCTCCGAACTGTCAATGTTCTATATCGAGGTATAATTGAAGTAGGTGCAAATATATAAATCGAAAAAAAATTCATAATGAAATTACTGAAATTCAAAAATCAAAACACACTTAACCAAAGTTTAACCCTTTAAATAATCAAAACTCCATATAGCATCTGGCAGAATCGCTACATTCCTTTTCTAAATGTTCCTTTTATAACTTCAAAGATTAATCTCTACTTTATGCGAGTCTTTCGTTTCACCAAAGACCACAGAGTATCTCAATGCTGGGAATACAGGTCAGAATGTTGGCTCCGATCCTATTTCACGCACACACACGTAAATTAATTTTTTATTTTAATAATCTATTTGTAACATGTATTAACTATGCTTATTATATTTTCTTCTCTACTGCTGACCGAGATCACAGACTTGCAGACATGCAAAGTGTCGTTGACACTAAAAAAAAAAAATGAATGTAAACAACGAATGTTTTATTTAATTTGATGTATTTGTAATACATACTATATATAGATTTTAGCTTTCTCCACTTCTTCTCCATATAAACTTTAACTATACCAAATCTCACACTTCTCCGTGTGCGCAATATTCTTAAAAAGGGATTCACTGCAATATTTTTTTTTTACTTAGGGCTTTACGCCTATTCGACGGCTAAGGTCATTAGAGACGGGATGGCACTGGAGACAAGAAACGGGAAGGAATTCGGCCATGGCCTTCTTGAAGGAAGCATTCCGGTATTCGCCTGGAATGATTTGGGGAAACCATGGAAAACCCAAATCTGGATGCCCGGACGGGGATTCGAACCCGCGTTCTCCCAAATGCGAGGCGAGAACGCTAACCGTTACACCACCATCTCGGTTGCCAGGTATAGCGAAATGCGCGCCAAGTACAACTTTATTACAATGAAATAGGGACCTGAAACAAACTCTTTGAGATTAGCTTGCCTATTCTAAGAATGATTTTGTTTGATTCTCAATGCTACCAACTTGACGTCAGCGGGAAATTAATTTCTCAGGCGCGACTGAGTGGTGCAGCAGGGATGATGCATTTAGAATTTATCACAGGGTGCATTTCGATACTTTCCATTCGATAATATTCTTCCGATACCGAGTAAGTATCGAATGAATTAATTCGAATACGAAAAGTACTCGGTATTTACTTATGTCATCTATCTATATCCATAAAACGAAAACCGGATAAATATGAAAAATAAAAACTCAGAAACTACTGAGCAGATTCCGATGAGGTTTCACCGTTTTAAAGCTTAACAAAACTTGAAATATTCTTTTACGATATCCGAGCCACAGAAATGTGATAAAATTTTGGGGACGATTCGCATACATCTGAGACAAGTCGAAAGTTAGTAATATTTTTATTTTTTTTATCTCGCTTAGTTCTCGAGAAATCGTTTGTGAAAACAGATGGCCAGGTTGAAAAGCGGCCAGGGAAAATTTAGCAACAGCCATATTTGATCATGAATTCTGTAACTCGACGAGATAAATTGAAAGTAAAGAATACCATTTTTTGATACCTCTCTTACTTTTCGATATACCACATCTCAAAATTGAGTTGGTTAGGTTAACACGCTGCCTGGACCAGAAAAAATTCATCAACGCTATATTTGATGAATTCTTCTGTAACTCGATCAGACGAATCGAAAGTAAAGAATACCATTTTTTGATACCTCTCTTACTTTTCGATATACCACATCTCAAAATTGAGTTGGTTAGGTTAACATGCTGCCTGGACCAGAAAAAAGTCACCAACGCTATATTTGATGAAATCTTCTGTAACTCGATGAGACGAATCGAAAGCAAAGAATACCATTTTTTGATACCTCTCTTATTTCTCGATATACCACATCTCAAAACTGAGTTGGTTTGGTTAACATGCTGCCTGGACCAGAAAAATTCATCAACGCTATATTTGTAGAATTCTTCTGTAACTCGACGAGACTAATCGAAAGTACCTCGCATTCGGGAGGACGGCGGTTCGAATCCCCGTCCGGGCATCCAGATTTGGGTTTTCCATGGTTTCCCCAAATCACTCCAGGCAAATGCCGGGATGCTTCCTTCAAAAGGCCAAGGCCGAATTCCTTCCCATTCCTTGCCCCCATCCTTTCCCGTCTCTAGAAGACCTCGATGTTCAAAATCGATAGTAAAGCATACCATTTATTAGTACCTCTCTTACTTCCCCATATACCGCATCTCAAAATTGAGTTGGTTAGGTTAACATGCTGCCTGGACCAGAAAAAAATGATCAACGCTATATTTGATGAATTCTTCTGCAACTCAACGAGACGAATCGAAAGTAAAGAATACAATTTTTTGATACCTCTCTTACTTCTGATATACCACATCTCAAAACTGAGTTGGTTAGGTTAACATGCTGCCTGGACCAGAAAAAATTGATCAACGCTATATTTGATGAATTCTTCTGCAACTCAACGAGACGAATCGAAAGTAAATAATACCATTTTTTGATACCTCTCTTACTTCTCGATATACCACATCTCAAAACTGAGTTGGTTAGGTTAACTTGCTGCCTGGATCAGAAAAAATTGATCAACGCTATATTTGATGAATTCTTCTGCAACTCAACGAGACGAATCGAAAGTAAAGAATACAATTTTTGATACCTCTCTTACTTCTGATATACCACATCTCAAAACTGAGTTGGTTAGGTTCACATGCTGCCTGGACCAGAAAAAAATTGATCAACGCTATATTTGATGAATTCTTCTGCAACTAAACGAGACGAATCGAAAGTAAAGAATACCATTTTTTGATACCTCTCTTACTTCTCGATATACCACATCTCAAAACTGAGATGGTTAGGTTAACTTGCTGCCTGGACCAGAAAAAATATTCACTAACGCTATATTTGATGAATTCTTCTGTAACTCGATGAGACGAATCGAAAGCAAAGAATACCATTTTTTGATACCTCTCTTACTTCTCGATATACCACATCTCAAAATTGAGTTGGTTAGGTTAACATGCTGCCTGGACCAGACAAAATTTATCAACGCTATATTTGATGAATTCTTCTGTAACTCGATCAGACGAATCGAAAGTAAAGAATACCATTTTTTTGATACCTCTCTTACTTCTCGATATACCACATCTCAAAACTGAGTTGGTTAGGTTAACTTGCTGCCCGGACCAGAAAAAATTGATCAACGTTATATTTGATGAATTCTTCTGCAACTCAACGAGACAAATCGAAAGTAAAGAATACCATTTTTTGATACCTCTCATACTTCTCGATATACCACATCTCAAAATTGAGTTGGTGAGGTTAACATGCTGCCTGGACCGGAAAAAATATTCACCAACGCTATAGTTGATGAATTCTTCTGTAACTCGATCAGACGAATCGAAAGCAAAGAATACCATTTTTTGATACCTCTCTTACTTCTCGATATACCACATCTCAAAATTGAGTTGGTTAGGTTAACATGCTGCCTGGACCAGACAAAATTTATCAACGCTATATTTGATGAATTCTTCTGTAACTCGATCAGACGAATCGAAAGTAAAGAATACCATTTTTTTGATACCTCTCTTACTTCTCGATATACCACATCTCAAAACTGAGTTGGTTAGGTTAACTTGCTGCCCGGACCAGAAAAAATTGATCAACGTTATATTTGATGAATTCTTCTGCAACTCAACGAGACAAATCGAAAGTAAAGAATACCATTTTTTTGATACCTCTCATACTTCTCGATATACCACATCTCAAAATTGAGTTGGTGAGGTTAACATGCTGCCTGGACCGGAAAAAATATTCACCAACGCTATAGTTGATGAATTCTTCTGTAACTCGATCAGACGAATCGAAAGTAAAGAATACCCTTTTTTGATACCTCTCTTACTTCTCGATATACCACATCTCAAAACTGAGTTGGTTAGGTTAACATGCTGCCTGGACCAGAAAAAAGTCACCAACGCTATATTTGATGAATTCTTCTGTAACTCGATAAGACGAATCGAAAGTAAAGAATACCATTTTTTGATACCACTCTTACTTCTCGATATACCACATCTCAAAACTGAGTTGGTTAGGTTAACATGCTGCCTGGACCAGAAAAAAGTCACCAACGCTATATTTGATGAATTCTTCTGTAACTCGATCAGACGAATCGAAAGTAAAGAATACCATGTTACTCAATCCACTACATAATATATTAACTCTTGAATAAGAGTAACAGAAGTATACGAATATTTATGGTCAGTAATTTTGTGGTTAGTATAGATAGTAAAGAGTTTTCGCTATACCGTGTCGCCGCAATTTAATAGCGATAAAGAGTTATATTGTTTAGCGGTAGTTCTCGAGATATCAAGTCAAAATCAGTTATATGTACAGTTCCTTGTGCCTTTGGCCGTATTTCAACCTAACCACAAGAATAAACTCTACATGGCGATACAGCATTGTATTATTCCGCGCGTTTCAGTACTTTTGCAGTTCAAACTGAAGTTGTATTTTGAAATTAATTCTTATAATTTATGCTGAGCGTACTTCGAATCCTGAAATCCCGTCATTACAAAAAATGTATTTAGCGATGCATTTCATGCGTTTAGGTGTATCTGCATCGCTTGATTTTGAAGCGGCAATATCAGTATAGATTGTGGTTAGGTCGAAATGCATCCAGAATAAGAACGTTCTAGGAACAACAAAAGGCATGAAGCATTC
Source organism: Vandiemenella viatica (assembly GCA_031002005.1). Classification (NCBI taxonomy): domain Eukaryota; kingdom Metazoa; phylum Arthropoda; class Insecta; order Orthoptera; family Morabidae; genus Vandiemenella; species Vandiemenella viatica. The sequence continues at coordinate 12,569,309 of JARYHS010007075.1, forward strand.
AATTATTGTTAGTAATTAATAAGCTGCTTTAATGAATGCAATGTTAGTGATGAAGTGTAATCACGAAAATAAGCCAACCACTGTGCATGTCCAGCCCATATTTCCGTGTGGCAATGGCGACATATTTTTTTTCTGGTCCAGGCCGTATTTGAATCTAACCATTTCGATTTTGAGATACGATGAAGAAAGATGGCTTTCGAGTGGATGCGTAGAAGTTATAAGCAAAAAATACATTTTATTATCTACGGCATGAGAATACACTATATACAGGTATATACCTAAGCCATACGAAAACTGGCCAGCAATTTTAGATTCGTTGTAAATGCTATCGTTCGCAGGAAATAATACGCTAAGCGAAAACTTATGTTACATTTTTAAGAATATTGCGCGCACGAAGAAGTGTGAGATTTGGCATAGTTAAAGATTATATGGAGAAGAAGTGAAGGAAGCTAAAATATATATATAATATGCGTTACAAATACATTAAATGAAGTAAAATAAAACGCTCGCTCGCCTACGTAGTTCGCTCAGATGGCTGGTAGATGGCGCAGCTAGCGGTATTACTTTGTCTTCTTTGGTGAAACAAAACAGTTGAAATTAATCTCTGAACTTATATAGAAGCAAGAAGCAACATTTCGAGGGTTGGTAGATAGCGCAGATAGTGGCCAGAATATTGGGCGAACGGAGGAACTTAAAGAAATACAGAAAGCTAAAATTATATATAATATATTTTACAAACCTTGGAATCGATAGAAGCAGTCAGAGATAAGCGATTGCTTCAGTTGTAAACAAATGCGCAGTTTATCTCTGGTTTGCGACATGGGCTGCGCAGAACGAATTTCCCGTAAACTTTTTACTCTTGGTCCAGGCCGAATTTCAACCTAACCATGATCACTATGACAAAACGAACCTATTTAGGTTGATATGATCCCTGTACCGATAATTTTTGTGTCATTTCTACAGTGCTGCTAACATTTCGCGGTTGCAGAGCATCCCATATTTCGGCATTATTAATTTAATTCGTGGCGACTTTTCCAGAAAAGGAGAGTGCTAAACGTGAAGAGGACAATATAAGGAAACAGTTAATCCAAATTTCAACAGGTCAGTAACAGTTTTTCCCTGGCGGAGAATGTCCCATCCAACCCAAAAATATAACAAGCATAGTTATTACATGTTACAAATAGATTATTAATATAAAAAAATTAATTTACAAACGTGTGTGTGGCGTGAAATAGGATCGGAGCCAACGTTCTTACGTGAATTCCCCGCATTGAGACACTCTGTGGTGTTTGGTAAAACGAAAGACTTGGATAAAGTAGAGATTAATGTTTGAAGTTATGAAAGTAATGCTTTGAAAAGGAATGTAGCGATTCTGCCAGATACTATATGGTCATTTGATTACTTAAAATGTTAAACTTTGGTTAAGTGTCTTTTGATTTTTTAATTTTAGTAATTTCATTAGAGAGAGAGAGGGGGAGAAAGAGAGAGACAAGAAATAAGGAATACTTATTTTTGTGAAATTCAAAATGATAATAGACCAAATTTAAATAGCGAACACACAAAATGACGAAATTATTTTGATAGATACATTTAAATGAGCATTTTTCACAAAGCTAAAGCAGTTTTCCGGCCTAAATGAACCATCGATAAATAAATTTCATCATTTGCTATGGTTAGATTAGAAGCTCAAATTTAGTATACAGTCACGCGTGGAGTGTATTGTTTTAATTTTATAGGTAATGCAGAGAATTACTAGATTATTACTCTTTCATGAAAGAAACTAAATAACTTAATGAATTACGATTGAATTTCGATCGCTGGGTGATCACTAGTTTTTATAAATGGCCGTTGAATGTACTGTCAAAACTATCGCAGACTGTAACTTTCGTGTAGCCTTATGTCTAAGGTACATTTGTTTTTGCATTAATAGACAGTTTCTATCCTATCGAAAATGTGCCTGAAATTTCTGACCAAGAGGACAGCTGATTCTCGATACGTCCTTATTAGACCGTTAGCGATAATGTTTCGTGTAGCTTTAATTTCTTATTTTTCGTATATTATATTGTGTTAAATATAAGTATAACAAAAAAAAAATTTCGAACTATAGGATGAAAACGAATCTAAGGTAGTAACTAAAAGAAAGGAAAATCTTTAAATGAATTTTTTTTTTTTTTTTCTTCTCCGAGATAATATTTGATACTAAACTAAAATACACGCCAAGACCCGCGTGTGCTAGTTATTTAGTATATCTGTCATTATAAGTAGCGCGTATGATATTCATGGTTTTAAGTTTTTAAATCTTCACTTCTGTTGGCAGTTAACAATGGCTGCCGATTGGTTAAAATAAAATCATGGTAGATACCCTCTCTGTAGCTTACTTATTAATAGTGCCTCGGTTCCGTTTTATATCTTAAACATAAACAGTTTTTTTTCCCCCGGTTCCGGCTTTGCTCGGAGCCCTAGATGTGATGTTATGGTGTTTTATTCCCATTGATGGAATTGTAGTAATCATTCTCCATCACTATGCTCTATGGTTCATTTGCCCTACGGTTTCGATATATAGGATAACGTCGACAGTTCGAACTAACTGGATCGGGGGTGGTTCTGATTTTCTATTTGTTCGGACAAAGTTTTGAGAGTTCCATACAATAAATACTGTATTAAAAATTATTTTGCTTTTAATATTTTAGCTAATTTGCAATTTTACATGCCTGCACCAAAAGAAGTATAACGAACATTAAAATTCCCCCACACAGCAAAACGGAACTGACTTACATCAGTACATCTGGTTGTATTGTTTCGTTTGAGAAATATTTGTTTTAGAATTTTGGTTATGAAATAACTATAAAATGCGAGGTTGAATTTCAAAATATTTACTGTATTAAAAATTATTTTGCTTTTAATATTTTAGCTAATTTGCAATTTTACATGCCTGCACCAAAAGAAGTATAACGAACATTAAAATTCCCCCACACAGCAAAACGGAACTGACTTACATCAGTACATCTGGTTGTATTGTTTCGTTTGAGAAATGTTTGTTTTAGAATTTTGGTTATGAAATAACTATAAAATGCGAGGTTGAATTTCAAAATATTTGCGGGGCAGGTTTAGCCCATGAAATATTTCGCGAGGGCAAGGTAAAGTCTATTTTTACGAAATGTAAGTCACTATAGATTTTATAAAAACATCCCGTTCACTTGGTTTTGACGCATCAGCAATGTGTATCGTATGTGATTCGGCTGCAGTGGACGAGGATAATCGGACGACCTGGTCGGCCGTCCAGTCGGGCATTACTCGGACGAATGCGGTTCGGATCGCGTGAACGACAGGCCTAGGTTTTTGCATGCGGACTGTCTGTGTTTTTTTTTTTTTTATCTCTTCCTGTCGGTTAGAGGAATTCTCCCAAATACTTCAGGTACGGGACGCTCTCAATTTGTCCATATTTTGTGATAAGATTTAGAGTATGGAGTTTTGAGTAAATGAACTTGGTGTGTATTTTATTATTTTATACAAATACATCACGCAAAACTTATTCTTTTCTGTCTGAGTTTCTTTTTTCATTCCAGTATTCTCGCATCCGTTTACTGAAGACAAGTTTTCTCTCTTCTGTCCATGTTGCGCCGGTCTTCTTGGCTTTGGTTTCTGGCATGACTACCCAGTTGTGTATTTTTTGTCTGAAGATTTTGCGATCTAGGATTTCTGAACTCTTTATTTTAGCTTATTCCAGGTGTTGTCTTAACTGATTGAACCAACTGTTAGGCATTTTTAATGGTTGCATAAGGTTGAATATCTGCTTAGTTAATCTGTGATCTGGCATCCTGTAGGTGTGGCCGTAGAATTTTAGTCTGCGAAAACCTTTTTCGTCTTGTTGAGTCTGTTTTGTTGTGCCTTCTTTTCGATTCCTGTTGGACTGATAATTTCGCCTAAGTATTTAAACTCGGTGACTCTGTTGATTTTCATATATTTTGTGTCCAGTGTTTTATGTTCAGTTTTCTCAAAGTAGATTTTTAGTTCCTTTTTTTTTTAATTCTTTGAGGGATTGTATTATTTGATGGCTTGTTGTTCACTTTCTGACAGAATAGCCAGATCATCTGCGAAGGTCAAACATGAGATATTTAGTCTGTTTCTTCCTAGTTTTACTGGGGTGTTTGTTTTCTCCCATTCTCTAATGACTTTTTCCAGGGCAATATTAATAAGATTGGTGAAGACCATCACCCTGTCTAACGCCAGTTTTTGTCTCGAATTATCTGGAAAGCTCTCCGATGAATTTCACTTTGTTTGTAGTGTTGGTGAATGTCTGATTGATTAACTCCCTTGATTTATTGTCCTGACCATATTCCCTTAGGATGTTGAGTAGGTTTTTCCTGTCGATGGAGTCATACGCCTTCTTGAAGTCTACAAAGGTGCATATGGTTTTGTTGTGCCTGATTGATCTGTATTTTAGGATGATTTTTAGGTTAAAGATTTGCTCTGCGCACGGTGTATATATACAGGGTGTTAAAAAAAGGTACGGCCAAACTTTCAGGAAACATTCCTCACACACAAACAAAGAAAATATGTTATGTGGACATGTGTCCGGAAACTCTTACTTTCCATGTTAGAGCTCATTTTATTACTTCTCTTCAAATCACATTAAACATGGAATGGAAACACACAGCAACAGAACGTACCAGCGTGACTTCAAACACTTTGTTACAGCAAATGTTCAAAATGTCCTCCGTTAGCGAGGATACATGCATCCACCCTCCGTCGCATGGAATCCCTGATGCGCTGATGCAGCCCTGGAGAATGGCGTATTGTATCACAGCCGTCCACAATACGAGCACGAAGAGTCTCTGCATTTGGTACCGGGGTTGCGTAGACAAGGGCTTTCAAATGCCCCCATAAATGGAAGTCAAGAGGGTTGAGGTCAGGAGAGCGTGGGGGCCATACTAACGAAACTAAAATGAGCTCTAACATGGAAAGTAAGCGTTTCCGGACACATGTCCACATAACATACATATTTTCTTTGTTTGTGTGTGAGGAATGTTTCCTGAAAGTTTGGCCATACCTTTTTATAACACCCTGTATATATACTAGCGGAGTTCCCGGCGTTGCCCGGTATAGTTGGCGTAGATTTAACTGTACCCTATTTTATTCCCGCAAAACATTTGTACAAAGTTTCATAAAATACGCGCCAACTTTTTCGGAATTAAAGCAAAATTACATTCACCCGCACCCTACCAAGAAACTGGTGGGCTGAAGTTTATTTGCACGTATACTATTTTCATTCATCCGAAAAGATTCATGTATATCAAGCTTCGATAATTTGGTTAAGAAATTTCATTACTACATTACTGAACAACCCTAGATTATGTTAAAAACTCACATTTGATTAAATTGCGAAGTGAATGGATATACTTGTGGCTCGAAACGCCAGATCCTTTAACTCTGCAGATAAAATATCAAAAGTGAACCCGGAATAATATTATCGTAAACAGAAGACTAATGATGAAGGCCAGTGATGTTGTCCAGAGATCTTGTTTAAAGAAAATCTTTGTTGTTTTTACGGATATCTATGTCGTTTAAAAATTGATATCCCGAATTAAAGGAAAGAATACTTGAAGCTATGGCTTTTAAAAATTGAATATATAGAATTAAAAAAAGAATACATAAAGTTTTGTTTAGTGTGGAAAATAGTTATTACTATAAGTTATCTTATTGCTTTAATTAAAGGCTATGGTCAGAGACATTGTGTTGTATGTTTAGTACGGAGTATGCGGCATCTAGTGATTCCTCCTGTGGAATTTCTCACCATACGTTCAGAATTTCATTTAATGCTCCTACATTATTTAACGTTGAAACATAAGACATGGCAAACAAATGAATTAAGATTCTAAGCTTTAAAACGGTGAAAACTCCATCGAAATCTGACCCGTAGATTCCGAGTTTTTGTACGACCAATATGTCCGGTTTTATAGATATATATTATTTTGAGCTGTCCTGGGCAGTTGCTTGCGCTGTGGATTCTCTTTACTGAGAGGCGCATAGAGGAGTGGTTCTGGACCGTGCAGTTCCCCTGTGGTCTCGGGAGCGGTGGAGTGGTAAGCTGAGAATACGGGCGCCCAGGAAACGGGATGCGCCACTTCCTGCACTCCCGTGACGTCGCAGGGACACCCAGGTACCAGCCCGATAGCCTCTCTACCAGACAACTGGGGAAAACACTGGTAAGGGGGCATCCACAAATTACGTGAGGTGTTTTTCCGGATTTCTGGACCTCCCCCTCCCCTCTGGTGAGATTTAGTGAGATCTGGCCGGACCCCCCCCCCCTCTGGTGAGATCTGGTCCGTGAGAACACCCCCCTAGTAATCGCCCTGGAAACTTTTGCAGACCTTTTTTTTTTGTTAGATTATACCCTAATTTTTTTGACGAAATACCCTCCTTAAATCGACTTTGGCGCAAATTGTAGACTTTTTTTGGCTCTACTGTCCCCAAATTTTTCGCAAAATCTCACGTGAGATTTCCGTAGACCCCCCCTCCCCCCTGGTGAGATCTGGTGAGATATCGCCGGACCCCCCCCCCCCCCCTATTTCACTTCACGCAATTAAAGGATGTCCCCTAAGGTACCTGTTTGACTCTGCGTTGGAGGGGTCCAAAAGGAGAGGTTTAACTCAGTCTGGTGGTTGGAAATTGAGCATCTCCACCTCTCCGAACCTGCCGGGATTCGAACCAGCGAACCCCGGACTCCATCACGGTGCCGTAACCAACGTGGCCGGCTCAACTAACTGACGCAATAACGCAAATAAAATGTATGGCGTTACTGACCCGAACACCGAATGACAAGAGTTCGGATTTGTGACTCGTGGGTACTGTAGCCTGGTTTGTTATTCCTACCTAGTGTTGTAAAAAAAAAACAGTTTTTTTTCTGGCGTGAAAAAAAATGAAAAAAAACTGTGAAAAAATACATGTTTTTTTTTCTGGGACATGTTTTTTTTTTCATAACTACTAAATTTCAAATTTTTAAGGCATTTATCGTTTAATATTACTGTTTTAGAGTTTATACTAAGTACTTATCTTACTTTAAAATCTACTATATCTTTCTGGTTCAGTAGAAAAGAAAATTACAAAAATATTGGTAACATTGACTGAAGTTTTCTTTTACGAAAGGGGACTTCCCGAAAAGGCTAGGTTGCGTGAGAAGGAATCCCCGTTCCCCATTGTTTGGATTGATACTTGCTATTTGAACTAGTGCTGCCAGGACCTACAAATTTATCTGTAGACCTACGAATCTTTTCAAAAAATTAGGAAATTTAACTACGGTTTTTTGCCTCTTTTTATTACTTGTTGTGCTTTCCTTATATTCGTATACTTGTTAAACTCGCAGCGTATAGTGATACTAAGTCACTGTCAGTAATTATGAATAATTTCCTTGCAACCGTTAGCGTAAACCAACGATTGAAAACAAATAAAGCTCCTATTTTGTATATTAATAGATTTAAATTCAAACTTAAAAGACCGTAATACAGAACTATCGGCGCAGTCTTCATTGCACAGTGTGTACTTTGCTCACAATTTAAAATTGCAATCTCAAAAGCTTTTGTGTACAATACAACCAGTAAAAGAAAATTTAACTATTTCTGAAGTTATGGATCTAGAGGGGACAGAAGAAGAAACAGAAAATTCCGACTCCGACCGAACTAGTGTTGGTAGTAGTGATACTAGTGAATGTGGTACCGACATAGAGGATTAATAAAAAATTATGTTACCTATATAGATACATTTATGAATCATTATGTAAGATATTATATGATTTAGAAAGGTTTAAAACACACATGTAAAATGTAAGTTCCATAAATAAAACTATAATTTATCAAATATATTGTTTTCTGAAAAAAAAAAAACAAATTTAGAAAAAAAACGTGGGTGCTAGGTTTTTTTTTTCACGTTTTTTTTCACAAATCTGAAAAAAAAAACATTTTTTTTTTCAGTTTGCAACACTATTCCTACCAGGTAGAGGACACTCAATCGCAGGAACTAACTGAGTCATCCCAGCAGGTAAAATGTACTTGTGGAAAACCAAGGGACCCCAACATCACAAAGAGGACTGGAACTAGAATATTCGATCCGGGCCCTTATTTCTAAGACCGGGATTTCTGGATTGTGCACATACTATCCCGGGATTTGGGACAACAGTTAAGAATGTACAAAAAGTATGTAAAATTCATTTTTTTTCATTGTAATTTCAGTAACATATGTACACACTTTATCATTAATCTTGGCCGCAGCTGAAAAATTCTGCCACTCTTATCTTGCACAATCCTACATCAATGTCATCCTAAGAAACAGTAACACAATACTGACGAGCCAGTATTGCGTTACTATTTCTTAGGATGACATTTATCTAGGATTGTGCAAGATAAGAGTGGCAGAATTTTGCAGCGGCGGCCGAGAATAATGATAAAGTGTGTACATACGTAATAGAGTCATTTATTAGTAATACCACTTCAACTCACACAATCACGGTATTTGTATTAAGAAAAATTAACTTCTCTATAAAAGTTTAGACGACAATTGACTTCTACATAACAAGGCATGTAGTAACAAAAAATGTTTCACATATTAAAACATGAATCAGTCAAATTCACATTTCTTATGGTCAGAAACTCAATATTTTAAATTTAATTCTTCTGGGAATTAATAAAGAATAACATTAAGAATAAATATTAACAAAAATCGTATTACTGACATTATATTTGATTAAAAATGTATTTCAACTCAGTAATTATTTTTCGGGTTGTATGAAATACCACAGTTTTATGTCTGGTTTTATGGAATACCAAGTATCTCATATTACCCGAATCGATATCTTGGACAAAATAGGCTTGATGATATTATTAAAAAAAAGATGGAAGCCAGAAAAAAGACCTGTACAACAAACCATCACTCTTTTAGTACACATTACACTAACACTAGCGATCAACAAAATAAATATAATATTTAATATATATTTTAGAAAACTAATCTGCAAAAATTCTCGAAAGTGGAAAAACAAACTTTGTTGGATAGCAAACACAGTTCAGCTCCCAAATGACTGACCTTCATCACAAAGCATCAGAGTAGTTTTGAGCAGCAGTTGATGGTACTTCCACTATACAGCAGCATTCGGCAGAGGAGAAACCTCGGTAGTCCATATTACCAGACTATTCCATATTACCCGATTCTCCTCTACTTATAAGCTCGTTCAATAGAAACTTGAGGCTTCAAAGAAGGTTCATTTCATTCTCCACGATTTCGCAAAAATTAGGTTATGGAGACACTATTTTCATGCTTTTATCTATATGTAGTAGCCTGCAGTTTGTCTTTGAGATTTGAATCACTTACGCTTTCAGTTGTGGGTTTGCTTTGCATCATTCGCATGTCGTAGTCTGACAAGCTACTCTTAATGTTTAATATCTCCGTTAGTGAAATGATGTTTTTTATTAAAAAAAAAAAACTAGCTGACCCGGCAATGCTTCACTATTGCTGGACTTAAGTAGGCACATAGATTAAATGAAAAAATATTTACGTATAAATTTTAAACTGCTGTTTCATTCATTTTCAGTTGGAAAGGGTGAGAGAGGATACGCTTTGGAAAACATATGTTGGCAGTATTTTTCTGTTTGTTTTAAAGTATAAGTGTACAAATTCCTATCTAAATCGGATAAAAAATGTGATTTTGCCTAAATTATGGGGTGTTATGGGGAATGGGGGGTGACTTTATGGAAATTTTTTCCACAGGATCCTTCGCAGACGCACACTCGAAAACTCTCCAAAGTTTCATTGCAATCTGATAAATGGTATAGGAATGCATAGAAGACGAACAAACCCACAAACATTGATTTTTATATATAAGATTTGGTGGGGTTGGTAAAAAAATCCCTTATTCCATGTCCACTATTCGCCCATAATCATATTTTTTTATATATGATGGCTTTACGCCTCATAGTCGTCGAGGTCATAATACAGGCGGGATGGGACTGTAGACAACGAACGGGAAGGAATTCGGCCATGCCCTTTTTGAAGGAAGCATCCCGGCATTCACCTGGAGTGATTTGGGGAAACCCAAACGTGGATGCCCATACGGGGATTCGAACCGGCGTCCTCCCGTAGGCAAGGCCACTCACCCACCATAATCATAAAATGACTCCAAACTTCGTACATAACCGTTATTTTAGGTAATTTCTGCTAAATAATCAAAAAATAATAATTCCCCTCACAAGGGAACGTCCGTAAACCACGTAGCTCCATTTTGTGCTTCTGTGAACCGCTCCTCAACCCCCCCCCCCCCCCCACACGTAGCAATTCCAGAAGAAATTTTGTACTGTTTTTATCTCGTCAGACTATTGTAAATTACATACGGATATAATTAAATGACGGTAATAAGTATTGACATGCTGTTTACTTCAATTTAACTGTGAGAAATAATACGAATAGAACCCAACCCTCCCCGCACATAGCCTCTCCCCCCCCCCCCCCCAGACCGAGCCACATAGGTTATGGATGCTTCCCAGCTTCTCTGCTTACGCGACTAAAATCAACTGTTAAAACAACACGACGGACGAGAAAGTAAAAGTGACAGCGACAGATAAAATGACGGCATTTCGTTCGGAAATTTTACGTTTTAGGGTAAGTCCTGGATAGTTGGACCATGTTTTTTTAAAGTAATTTTTTGAAAAACTTTGCAATGTCTAGGATTTGGTATATATTTTTATAATAAGTATACAGGGTGGGGCATTTAATATGTTTTCTGGAAATATTTCGGAAAGAAAACATTTTAACAAACAATAACCTATATAAAAAATAATCGTACAGTAGGGGGGCTACAATTATGTGATATTGGTTTTTTCACAGGTGGCGCTGTTGTCGTTACAAAAAGGTCAACTTAATTCTTTTAAATGGGAACCCCTATATTTTTTTTTTTTTTTTTTTTTTTTTTTTTTTTTTTTTTTTGAAGATTCCGATTCCTCATGAAATTAAAAAAAAAAATTTGCTTAACTCACTTTTCTGTTAGCCTCACAGATGGCGCTGTAATCGCGAAAAATGAATATTCGCGTTTTTTGTGTATAATTTTAATTATTGTTTAAATAATTACTTGTAATTTTCATTCTGTAAACATGGAAGGTAATTTTAAAGGATAACGACGAAATTGATTTTTTAAATGCTTTTCCTTACTTATTTGCAGCCATGTCTACAGCAGGTGCTCAAAAAGGTGACCATTTACTTCCAGACATTTTCTGACACACTTCGAGCTGTTCAGGCATCATTTCTGCAAAGGGTCAGAAAATGTCTGGAAGTAAATTGTCACCTTTTTGAGTACCTGCTGTAGACATGGCTGCAAATAAGTAAGAAAAAGCATTTAAAAAATCAATTTCGTCGTTATCCTTTAAAATTACCTTCCATGTTTACAGAATGAAAATTACATGTAATTATTTAAACAATAATTAAAATTATACACAAAAAACGCGAATATTCATTTTTCGCGATTACAGCGCCATCTGTGAAGCTAACAGAAAAGTGAGTTAAGAAAACTATTTTTATTTTTTCATGAGGAATCGGAATCTTCAAAAAAAAAAAAAAAAATAGGGGTTCCCATTTAAAAGAATTAAGTTGACCTTGTTGTAACGACAACAGCGCCACCTGTGAAAAAACCAATATCACATAATTGTAGCCCCCTACTGTACGATTATTTTTTATATAGGTTATTGTTTGTTAAAATGCTTTCTTTCCGAAATATTTCCAGAAAACATATTAAATGCCCCACCCGGTATATGACCTGAAACAATTGTATACACCTCTCCAGCTGTTACACTGATCACACTTGAAGTTATGATTTTTTCTTTTTTTTTTTTACTCGGTGGTCCATCTAACCGGCGGTACCGCCGGTATAGATGGACCACCTCCTAGGGATTGATGGACCTCTGGTATACATTACTAAATCAGGGTGTCACACAAGAAATACAAGTTATCAAAGATATAAACATTGTTTATTTTCAGACATAAAGTTATAAACTGCTTGAAAAGTAATAAGTATGGAGGCATAATCTATGTGAAAAAGGATAAATAAATTTGATAGTCAATATACACAGAAAATATAGGTAGACTAATTTATTTTCAATTGGTTAAGAAGATTTAATCATTCTGCAGTCATTGTCTTTCGAGAATCTCGCTTCCCACAGTAATCGCATTTATTTCAGAATATTGTGCAGCCTTCATGTGCCCAGCGAGAGCATGACACACACTTAATCCAATCTTCATCTAGTTTTGTTTTAGTGTAGTTCTCCTTATTCCACACATAATAATCTTCATCCCGGTCACTTTCATAAAGGTTAACGTTGCAAATTGTATTAATACCAATATCTTCAGATTCTGAGGATGACGTAAGTTTTTTCTTCCTTCGTGTTCTCTTTATTTTGTTTCCATTTTATTCTTACGTTCTACCTCTAACTTCTTTTTCTTTCTCCCTTTTTTCTTTTCCTCTCTGTCTTTCTTCTTTTCTTCCTTTTCTTTCTTCTTTTATCTTAATATTTAACTTTTTTCATCTTTTTAAGGGCAATTATGTTTTTTGGAGAGCTTAATACTGTTGATATAGCTTGAAACATTCTTTTCAGAGTCTGAACGTATTTTTGAGGGGGTTATATTTTCAGATATATCCTCGTGTTTTTCAGAGGAAAGCATTTTTCAAACTGTCTTCGGACCATTATCCTCTCCCAGACGTGCCTTTTCTTTTATAAAATGTAGGCATTTTTCTGTAATGTAAAAAAATTCCCAACTTATCAGGATACGCTTTTACATTTAAAATAATTTTTATACGTTTTATTTCATTTATATAGAAAGTAAAGCCCTAATTGGAGGAATGGTCCAACTATCCCAGGTTTTTTAATTGGTCCAACTAGCCCAAATTTCACTGGTCCATCTATCCCAATTGTCGGGGTAGATGGACCAGCTCCCCGTTCAGAGAAACGACGCTACGGGCACGCCACTTTGGTTTAACATTGTACCCAAGTATTCACCTAAGTAATTGCATTGATCTTACGTTCAAACAATTTAAACTAACTCAACCACATAACAAAGAAATCTAGTACAAAATATTTTTCAACCCACCAAAAGTAATAAACGAAGTTTTCTTCTAAAATACACATGGAACTTCCGAATAAAGGTACGCGCTCACTAGGGCGGGCCGCATCGCATCGGGTCGCATCGCATTGAGCGAAAATGCTGCAACGCACATCTGCACGCAGCGAGTCGCATTTCTTTTGTCACCGCATTCGGTTCACGACGATTATTCAGCCGCTTCTGTACTGCAAATGGACACATCAGACAAAGGGCTCTTATTTTTATATATTGATTGAAGAAAATTAAGCAGTAAAGGCAATGGGTTTAATTTAAAAAGGAATTTTCCGCATTTCTTAGGCACAATAGATGGCAAACATGTTACAACAGTTCTACAGAATTGCGGTTCTCTTTATTTTTAATTCAGAAAAATGAATGTTTTTCATGGTTTTAATAGCCCTTGCAGTTGCAGTTGTATTTTGGTCGCCGGAGGATTGGGGAAAAAATTAAGACGCAAAACATTTAGCCACAAAAATTTAGGTGAGTCAATGGCTGCAGGAAAACTGAATTTTCACGTTGACAAGTGAGATAAAATGCAGTATGTTATAGTAGGAAATGAAGCTTTTCCTCTTTTTTCCTATTTTTCGACAATCCCGAAAACCCCGGGATCGAAAAATTGAACCCCGGAAATTTCTGGATTGTAAATGGGCCGGGATCCCTAATTGAAACGTTTGCAGGTGCCTGAATGGATTTCGAACAGGAGTGAGCAGGTCCGAAACTAACCTAGTGAGATGGGATTACACTGATGTCCCCGACATTAAGTGTGAATGTGGTGAGGACCAAACCATTACCCGTATGTTCGAGTGCCATCATCGTTTCGAGCAATACCGTATGCAATTGATGATGCGAAGTACTGGCGAAATCAGTTTAACTTGTACAGAGTTTAGCTGTGTATTTGATGTTTGTGACTCTAAAGTAAATAAGGGTTCAACATAGAATCCCAACCTCGAAGCGCCTTAGCGTTCTGCACATGAATGAAGCCTGGGATTAAGATCAATTCAAGAGCCAGAAAAAATCCAACCCAAATCTTAAACTTAGAATGGCATTGACCAGGTGAGCCCTAGACTCGTTAGTAGATAAAGGACTTGGAGGGTCAAGAGAGTACCGGGCGATGAGGCATGGACAGATATTAAGCCAGTGCAGCCACTCCATGAAAACAAAAGTCGCTAGACCTAGTTTCAAAACTCACTAGATTGCGAGATATTTACAACTAAAAGATACGCTAGAAATCGCTAAATAAAATAAAGGAAGATGGCAAGGTAAGTAATATAAAAAAATATTTTAATAATTAGTATTTTCATTAAATTCAACATAATATTTGATTAAAAATCAACATCAAATTCTTCAATCGGTATTTCTTCTTCATCGCCTTGGTCCCGTTGGAGTTGCAGAACTTGCAGATGTGAAAGGATGAGATGAATGGTCAGTCTTAGATTTAAAAGAGTATTTAGCATCTTTACCAACCACATCAGCCGGAAGCTCGTAACATTCCTTATAAAAGAATGCTATTAACAGTATTTACAGCTATCCTATATCTCAAATTGTTTTTGAGAATGTTCATTATACTGAAATCCTTTCTACTGCAGCATGCGATAGAGGAACTGCTAAGTTATGGCTAAATCAGATATCTCCAAAAAGGTATCTATTCCTGCAGCATTCTTGTATTGGGTATGCCATATTCCGTTTTCAGTGTATTTATCCGAGTCATGGTAGAGGTATTACCTGCCCCAATTCCAATCAAGTTTTTCGAAACTCTGCAAAGTTGTATGTCACTAAAAAATCACAAAATATTTTTAAGCGATAACATATTTAAGAATATCACTTTCGAACTTCAAAATTCACTAAATCTAGCGACAAAATCGCTAAGGTGGCAACATTGTACGAAGCAAAAGCTCCTATACCAAATCTCACCAAGGAGAACGGGTGTCCGAATTTACGAAAAAACACCTCACGCAATTAATGCGCCCCCTAACCTGGCGGTTTCGAACCCGCGCTCATTAGTAGAGCCAGTCGCACCCCGACGCGGCGTGTTCACCCGCCGTGACCCGCGTCACGCTAGCAGGTAGCGTGGGAACCCCCGCGAGCATACACCTGTCATGACAGCCACACAGCGCAGAAACGAGACATCGCTTAGCCATACTGACAACTCTCCTCTCATGCTGGTACCCGACAGGTGCTCGAATATCGGACGCCAAATTGCAACTTCACTGAGAATTAGTTTTCGTTTGATAGTAAACGCATTGTGTGTGTCTTGTTGAAATGGAATATAGCGCCGTCATACAATTCACCGTTTACCGCAAACCGAAGTTCATCTGAGGTTTATAAAGTTTTGTAAACAAGCTGCCGCCTAATTTCCAACGGTCAATAAATGGCCGACTGTAGTTAAACGTGGTCATACACTTCCTAAAGATGATCAACGACCAAAAACTGCAACCACAAACGATAACGTCGGAAAGGGCAAATTGAGGTACTGGACGATTATTTTATTATTATTATTATTACTCCGCGATTCACTAAAAGTGTGTGGCGGAGGGTGCATTGCACCTATCGAAAAGGGTTATGGTTTGGAAGGGATATACGGGATATGGCAGGAGGCGCCCATGGGCTATTGTGAGGAACCATCCCAGCATTCGCGTGGAGTGATCTGGGAAAACCATGGAAAACCCAGATCAGGATGGCTGCAGTGCTTTATCGAAAGCTACTCCTGTCGGATTTTAAGTTTACTCGCCCGGTAAATCTTTTCTATTCCATTCCCTAATCGCTCGTGGGAAAAATAAGTACAGAAATGAATCGGTTCTGGCCCTGATTTCTCTTATCTTATTTTCGCGGTCATTTCGAGATATAATGTTGCTGGTAGCAATATTTGCTGACTGTCATTCCGAAATACGTCTGTCGTGAATTTTTCAATTAGCTTCCGTCGAGAGCAACGCCTTCGGTGTTCCAGGTCTTCCCAACCTAACTCCAACATCGCACTTACGCTTTCCCTCCAACTATATATACCTGTCACGAATCGGGCGGCTCTTCTTTGGACCATCTCTAATGCCTCCATTAACCCCTTTTGATGGGGACCCCATACAGAACAACAATATTCTAAGTGAGGACGTACTAGTGACTTGTATACAATCGATTTAACTTCCTGAGTGCATTGATTTAAATTACGACCTAGAAATCGGAGCATACGATTTACTTATCCCATTACATTCTCGATATGCTCATTCCACGACAAATTATTATGAATTGTTACCCCTAGGTATTTAGCGGAATCTACCGTTCTAAGGACAGTGCCATTAATTGTATATTCATAGCTAAATGGTGTCACCTTTTTACTTACACGCATGACTTGGAAGTTTTTAGCGTTTAACTCCAACTGCCAATCTTTACACCACGCAATTATTTTCATAATATCGTCTTGCAACAAAGCGCAGGCGTCCTGGGTTTTGATTTCGCGATAAATTATAGCATCACCAGCAAATAATCTTTTCATCCCCCCTATTATGTCGCATAGATCATTGATGTATATGAGAAACAATAGAGGCCCTAACACGCTTCCCTGGGGAACTGCAGACCCCACTTCAGTAAGTGATGAACGCTCACCGTCGAGAACTACACACTGTGTTCTGCCCTTCAGGACGATTATGACAAAACACCAGGCAGAGTCTGGCAGTTTCTATATGAAGTAGTAAATATGAGATACTTTGGTGCAAGATGCTAAATGATGAGCGGCAAGAAGAGCAAAAACCAATATGTCAGCGATGTGCGCACCGTTTAGTTAAACCACTGCATAACAGCAATCACAAGTCGGCACCGAGCGTGGTAACTAGCGTGCAGGGTGTCCCGATTTTCAGGGTCTTGGGATGTGTCCTGATTTACTCTTTCTCGGGACGCCAAATGTCCCGATTTTTGAACCAAGTAATAAAAAGCCACGAATCCCCGCGTTAAAACCATGGAGGAAGACGACGCAAGAGACCTTCACCACGCATTGAAATGAAGCAGGGCGGAGGAGGAGTGGGGGGGCATGGCCGGAGTGGAGGGGGCATGGCCGCTTCCATACAGACACGGGGAATATGTACAAAAACCTCAAGGGGACTCTAGGATAAAGGTGACGCCGCAATCTGGTGATGGATTATTATGTAACTCGATATGACAAATAAAAAATGAAAAATAAAATTTTTTGATATCCTGCTTAGTTTTCGAGATATTCTGTCCCAAATGTGAAATGGTTTTGGTTGAAATTCAGAAGAAAAAATTGGTCAAAGTCAAATTTGATGATGGATTCTTATTTAAAAAGACGAGACAAATGAAAAATAAAGAATAATATTTTTCGATATCTCACCTAGTTCTAGAGATATACTCTATCAAAAGTGAGGTGTCTTGAGTTGAAATGGAGAAGAAAAATTTCGCAAACTCAAATTTAATGATCGATTCTTATGTAACACGACGAGACAAATCGAAAATAAAGAATAAAATTTTTCGATATCTTGCTTAGTTGTCGGGATATACTGGGAACATCGCAATTGTTTGGAAGCGCAATATCGCCGCTGCCGCCACTGCGCATGTGCGAGCCTGCTTCACCAATTTAAAGTCACTTCTCCTCCATATATTTCCTTCCTCCATGGTTAAGACGTATCACACCCAACCAGCAATGATATTTATGGCTTGTGGTACAACTGACCTCACTAATAACCTACACATTGTGCCTAAAACAGTTTAGCATCTCTCATGGTGACAAAAATTACATAGAAAAACATAAGAAATGTAACACAAGAAAAAAAAGAAAAAACAGGCAGTTTAAAAACATCGCTGAAAATATTTTTAATGAGATGAGCATCCAAAAAGAAAAACTGATAGCTGCTGAATTACCAAAGATATACCAATCGCCAAGCACACCTTGTCATTCAGTTCACTCGACTGTGAATCAAAACTCGATCGTACTTTCTATAACAGTTCTATTACTATTATTATTATTATTACTCCGCGATTCACTAAAAGTGTGTGGCGGAGGGTGCAATGCACCTATCCGAAAGGGTAAAAGTTTGGAAGGGATATGGCAGGAGACACCCAGACATTGTTACTTGAAAGAACAAAGTCCAGTGGGATTGCACATAATGCTTTAGGTTTGGCATTTACTCAAGAAACGATGGAAGCTCTTCAAAATGACACATTTTATAGTGTTGCTAGACATGCCTCCAGCCAGAATGGAACAAAGATTTAACACCGCTGCCGAAATGACAATATATTAATCAAACCCACCAAAAAAAAAATCTGCCAACTTATCAATAACGGTTTCAAACGCAGTTTCTTAAAGCATATTCTGCGAGGTTAATATAATTTGGTCTGAGAGACGGAACCAATAAATTGTCACTCGAGTATATAGAAGCAGAGATACAAATTAATACAAACTTCAATTTTGTCTTGAAGCGAATTTTAAAACTTGTAAAAAAAGCAAAGCTATGATAAAAGTAATAGAATTAGACATAAAACCAATTTTAATAAAAAAATTACTATGCACTTATTAACAGCATAAATAAATTCTTAAAATTCAACTTGAAACTACACTTTTTTTTATATAATATTTTGTTACATCTCCTCTAGTCAACAAGTCTAAATATCATTCACAAGTTCCTATCATATGTTAGACAGATACCTATAGCAATTACCTCTGTCGTGCCTAGTGTTGTAAAAAAAAAAAAAAAAAAAAAAAAAAAAAAAAAAAAAAAAAAAAAAAAAAAAACAGTTTTTTTTCTGACGTGAAAAAAAAACACGAAAAAAATTGTGAAAAAACACGTTTTTTTTTTCTTGGACATGTTTTTTTCCATAACTTAAAAGACCGTAATACAGAACTATCGGCGCAGTCTTCATTCACAGTGTGTACTTTGCTCACAATTTTAAATTGCAATCTCAAAAGCTTTTGCATGCAATGCAACCAGTAAAAGAAAATGTAACTATTTCTGAAGTTATGGATCTAGAGGGGACAGAAGAAGAAACAGAAAATTCCGACTCCGACCGAACTAGTTAGTGTTGGTAGTACTGATACTAGTGAATGTGGTACCGACATAGAAGATGAATAAAAAATTATGTTACCTATATAGATACATTTATGAATCATTATGTAAGATATTATATGATTTAGTAAGGTTTAAAACACACATGTAAAATGTAAGTTCCATAAATAAAACTATAATTAATCAAATATATTGCTTTCTGAAAAAAAAAATACAAATTTAGAAAAAAAAACGAGGGTGCTAGGTTTTTTTCATGTTTTTTCACAAATCTGAAAAAAAAACATTTTGGTTTTTTTCAGTTTGCAACACTAGTCCTGCCTAAATTATATAAATAATTTAAATAAAAACCTTTTTTTTATATCCAGATTTGTAACCCTGAATCCCGATTTTTATCACCTTCCGTCCGGAATTTTAACAAATGGGACCTGGCAACACTAGTTGTAACGTTTTGGCTTCGCATTTGGAGGACGCGGGTTCGAATTCCCGTTCAGCCATTCAGATTTGGAGTTTGCATGATTTTCTCAAATCGCTCCAGATGAATGCCGAGATGCTTGCTTTAAAATGACATGACCGAACTCCTTCCCGTTTCTTGTCCTAGTCCCATGCCGCCTTTAATGACCTCGACGTCGACGAGGCGTAAACCCAAAAGTAATTAAAAAAAGTCGTCAACGTCGAGGTCATTAGAGGCCGTAAAGAACTGGGGGCAAGAAACGGGAAGGAATTTGATCGTGGCCTTTTGAAAGAACCATCCCGGCATTCGCCTGGAGTGATTTGCGGAAACCATAGTAAACCGAAATCTGGATGCCCGGTCGGGGATTCGAACCGCCGTCCTCCCGAATACGAGGCCAGAACGCTAACCGTTACACCACCAGGTTCGGTTTTCCCTCGTAATCCGGAGCTTAGCAATCCTGTCATTGTGATGAAAACATTTTCAATTGACAAGTTTTTTTTGATTGCGATGAGAAATTAAATTAAATCATTGCATGACAGCCTTAACGTCACATCAAATTTAGTAAACACTGCGCGTAGACAGGTATATATAACAGGCACACAAATGAAGTACAATTCTAGCATAAACATCAGCACTTTAACGACAAGAGATAAAATATAACTATAGGTTAATTGTACGGAAAACTATAAAAATAATTTTAAACTGAAAATAATGAATAATTATGGCACGCCAGTGTGATATGGAAGGTACAACGGGACATGGCATGAGCCCAAGCTGTCCTGACTGTGGTTTTTACGCGGTTTTCCCGATTCACCTACGCGAATACTGGGACACAGCCGGCCTCGGTAGCGTACAGGCTGGAGTAAGGTCGCCGGTTCGAGTCCGGCCGAGGGCATGGGTGTTTTGTGTCTGTGTGAATGACCTGTCCGTCCTGTGGTGTCCATACTTAGAAGAGACAATACATATACTGAATTACTGATTCACTGGAAGATGAAGGAGAAAGTTCTTCTAATCTAGATGTTACATCGGGCGTACCTCAAGGAAGTGTAATTGGACCACTTCTTTTCTTAATTTTTATAAACGATCTCGGAAACAAAGTGAAAAGCCTTTTTAGATTGTTTGCTGATGATGCGGTTATTTATAGGGAAGTAAGAAATTTGGCCGATTGCTTAGAAATTCAGCGCGATCTGGATGTTATTTTGGCTTGGTGCGCTGAGTGGCAACTTACTCTAAATTGTAAAAAGTGCAAGACAATGAGCATAACTAACAAAAAGAATCCGATTGTTCAGAAATACGAGTTAAACAGTTCAGTTATTGATATGGTCGATTCTATGAAATATTTGGGAGTAACAGTACAAAGGAACATGAAAAGGGACATACACATTAATTCGTTAGTAGGTAGAGCAAATTCAAGGCTGCGATTCATAGGTCGAATCTTGAAAAATTGTAATGTTTTTTTTTTTTTTTTTTGTAACTGCGTTACGTCTCTTTTTAACATCGAGGTCATTAGAGACGGGAAAGGATGGGGGGCAAGGATGGGGGCAAGGAATGGGAAGGAATTCGGCCATGACCTTTTGAAGGAAGCATCCCGGCATTTGCCTGGAGTGATTTGGGGAAACCATGGAAAACCCAAATCTGGATGCCCGGACGGGGATAATTGTAATGAACAAACAAAGGAGATAGCGTACAAATCTCTTGTGCGTCCACATTTGGACTATTGTTGTGCCATTTGGGACCCGTTTCGTAAGGGATTGATCGAAAGTATAGAGAAAGTACAGAAAAGAGCCGCTCGATTCGTGACCGCTTGCTACAGTCCTTATGAAAGCGTCACAGAACTGATTAGTAGACTAGGCTGTGACTCTCTGGTAGATAGACGACGCACGTTTCGTTTAAACTTATTGGTAAACATGTGTACTCCCACTTTCACTTTTGAGTGTAGTGAAATACTTCGTCCACCAACCTATTTGAGTCGGAAGGACAGGAAAGATAAAATTAGAGAAATAAGTTGCCGGACTGATTCTTATATGAATTCTTTTTTCCCTCGTACCATTAGGGATTGGAATGCACAGCAAAGAGATTAGCTTTGGTGCTGAGCACCCTCTGCCACCCATGGGCGTATCCAGCGAGGGGCAGAGGGGGGCTGCTGCCCCCCTCCCCTAGAAGAAAAATTAAGTTGCCTTCAGTACGCTTCGACGAGTGAAGAACTAGTTCAGGAGCACTTTGGGAGAGAAAGATTGACGGGATTATGTCTGATGAGTGTGCATCGAAATTTCGTGATTGAACACCATGAGATATTGACAAACAAAATTATTGGAATTGAAAATCCGAGACAATTAATGTTTACATAAGAAACTAACTGCCTTACGATCTTAATTAACTACATAGTGGCTCCTTAGATTAAGTAGTTGGGTTACTATATTAATCAATGATAAAAATAGTTTCCTCAATAGGTTAGAGTTTGATTTTGTAATGTCATGTTTCAGTCCCCCACCCCACTTCCTCGAAACCAAAATGAGTTGCCCCCCCCCCTAGTTCAAATCCTGCCCCCCTCTAGTTCTGATCCTGGATACGCCCTTGCTGCCACCCACAATTTTGCGAATTGCTGAGTATATATGTAGATGTAGATATGGTATTCACATTCAACTGGCTGTAAGGCCTCAGTTGCCGAATGCCATTAAAAAAAAAACTCCATGTACATAGTTCACAAACAAAAAATACACAGTCATACAGAACACACAAAGTTACCCGTTTCGCAGATCCCTGCAACGTATGTGTAAAGTAACGTGATACTAACACACTAATGTTTCCCCAGAGTAGTTTTTCGTAAACCTGCCGTATGTCTGAATACTGAAGGCTATGAATACCTTGTGTTGCGCCGTCTCCCATATGTCAGCGTGCTTTACATGTGCTGATATTGTTTATTTTGCTGAGTGCACTATCAGAAACTGCAATTCTCTCTAATTTGATTTAAGAGCAGGTACTTCTGTGTAGTTGCAAGTATTGTCAGTAAGTTTTAATTGTTTTATAGTTGCTGATTGTCTGGCTGTGAAGCGGACGCTACAGGGTCAATATTATTGTCAATGTAAGAAATTATTGTCAATATTCTTGATCGTGCAAGGTCTGCTTAGCAACGGCCAGCCGCAGTCTATACTAATAAAACGCTAATCTTGGTCACTAGTCTGTCACGCTGTTGCGTCATGAACCCAGCCTTCACTGCTGTATTAACCATGGAGGAAGGAAATATATGGAGGAGAAGTGACGTTAAATTGGTGAAGCAGGCTCGCGCATGCGCAGTGGCGGCAGCGGCGATATTGCGCTTCCAAACAATTGCGATGTTCCCAGTATATCCCGAAAACTAAGCAAGATATCGAAAAATTTTATTCTTTATTTTCGATTTGTCTCGTCGTGTTACATAAGAATCGATCATTAAATTTGACTTTTGCGAAATGTTTCTTCTCCATTTCAACTCAAGACACCTCACTTTTGATACAGTATATCTCTAGAACTAGGTGAGATATCGAAAATTTTTATTATTTATTTTTCATTTGTCTCGTCTTTTTAAATAAGAATCCATTTCTCTAGAACTAGGTGAGATATCAAACAATTTTATTCTTCATTTTTTATTTGTCATATCGAGTAACATAATAATCCATCACCAGATTTCGGCGTCACCTTTATCCTAGAGTCCCCTTGAGGTTTTTGTACATATACCCCGTGTCTGTATGGAAGCGGCAATGCCCCCCACTCCTCCTCCGCCCTGCTTCACTTCAATGCGTGGTGAAGGTCTCTTGCGTCGTCTCCATATATTTCCTTCCTCCACGGTATTAACAGCGGCCAGACATATTACTGCGTAGTACAGTTTAAGAGACTTATTTAATAACAGTTCTATTTACCTGAGCGTCCGCAAAGAAATAAGTTGCCATAACATTAAAATACAATTACTTATTGCATTTAAACTGGCATATTACTAGCTGCTTTGTATTTATTCAAATTCCTTCAATGTAGATTATTCCGATGAATTCTTAACCCATAGATACGTAAGATAAATGTTTTAATTTTCGTGCAACAATGTTAGGGGATGTTTTGATTAGATCGAAATCTAACCTGCATCAAAATAACAACTGGCATTTGATGTTACAGCAGAGGAATAATTCAGAATAGTAAATGGGGGACGAATTTAACATTTCGATTATAAAAGAATACACATGTTACGACGTTAAATGAGGTAATTAGATGACTAGATAAATTGCCACCAGAGTGTTGGCTCCATCGCAATTAAATTAATAATAACAATAAATTAAGTTTTTTGTTTACATAATTCTTTCTAATAAGCTCCACATTATTTTGTTACAGTGATCAGTGTGACCTATACGACTACTGAAACTAATATCATGCGGGATATGGTAAGTTGTTAAGATTTATTTTCAATTTTTTAATTTTTTTATTATTATTATTAATTTTTTTTTTTTTTTTTTGCTATCTTTTTAGACGCATGTAACCATGCCAGCCGTTCAAACGTCGTAACATGCATCTGATTCACGAAAAAGAAAGATATAAGAACTGTAAGATTTTCGGTTGGGATACCACTAACACGCGATACAATGAATATACACTGAAGAGCCAAAGATTGGTACACCTGCCTAATAACGTGTGGGGCCCCCGCGAGCACGCAGAAGTGTCACAACACGACGTGGCATGGACTCGACTAATGTCTGAAGTGGTGCTGAAGGGAATTGACACCATGCATCCTGCAGGGCTGTAAGAGTACGAGGGGGTGGAGATCTCTTCTGAACGGCACGTTGCAAGGCATCCCAGATATGACCAATAACGCTCATGTCTGGAGTGTTCCTGGAGCCATCCTGTAGCAATTCTGGACGTGTGGGGTGTCACATTGTCCTGCTGGAATTGCCCAAGTCCGTCGGAATGCACAATGGACATGAATGGATGCAGGTGATCAGCAAGGATGCGTACGTACGTGTCACCTGTCAGAGTCGTATCTAGACGTATCGCGGGTCCCATGTCACTCCAACTGCACATGCCCCACACTATTTATTACAGAGCCTCCACCAGCTTCAACAGTTCCCTGCTGACATGCAGGGTCCATGAATTCATGAGGTTGTCTCCATACCCGTACACGTCCATCCGCTCGATACAATTGGAAACGAGACTCGTCAGACCAGGCAGCATGATTCCAATCATCAACAGTCCAATGTCGTTGTTGACGGGCCCAGGCGAGGTGTAAAGCTTTGTGTCGTGCACTCAGCAAGGGTACACGAGTGGGCCTTCGGCTCCAAAAGCCCATATCGATGGTGTTTCGTTGAATGGTTCCCACGCTGACAGCATTAAAATCGGCAGCAATTTGTGGAAGAGTTGCACTTCTATCACGCTGAACGATTCTCTTCAGTCACCGTTGGTCCCGTTCTTGCAGGATCTTTTCCCGGCCGCAGTGATGTCGCAGATTTGATGTTTTACCGGATTCCTGATATTCACGGTGCACTCGTGAAATGGTCGTACGGGAAAATCCCCACCACATCGCTACCTCGGAGATGCTGTGTCCCATCTCTCGTGCGCCGACTATAACACTACGTTCAAACCCACTTAAGTCGTGATTACCTGCCATTGTAAGGGCAGTAACCAATCTACCGCCTACGCTATATACCTGTTGTCTTATATAGGCGTTGCCGACCGCAGCGCCGTACTCTGAGTGTTTACGTATCTGTATGTTCACATACGCATGCCTATACCAGTTTCTTTGGCTCTTCAGCGTATTAATTCGCGTGTAATCGGAAGCAGTACTCACTCACTCAGCGACCTATCCAAGCAGCACTATTCCGATTTATAACAGCTCAAATTAGCTTTACAACTTCTAATTCAGAACCCATTCTACCTTGGAAAACTTTCATGCTACGCATTCGTAAATACGCACAAAGGAACGGACACAATAATACATGCATCGCTGTAGGATATGGAAGGGAATTGACCACGTTTGCTTGATAAACAGGGGTGGAAATCTGTAGGGGTGAATCGAAACAATGACCCCGCATTGGCAGATTATGAAACATAATTCAGGAATACTAGTAAGTTGAGGCAAAACTTTCGGACCTTCAATCTTTCTTCCGTCTTAAGAAAGATTTGATTTTTTGTTTACTCGTTAAAATTAAATACACAGCAAAGAGTGTTTATTACTGAGAACATGTTTACAATTACAGTACGTCTTTGTGTACAAAATTTGATGTCAGAATACAATCATCTCAAGTTTTTTGTTTTTTAATTTTCGATGATTGATACAAAAATGTTGTATATGAAAGAATCAGATGATCTCGGCTGCTTCTAACCCCTGGAGCCGCCGCTACCAAAGCGCCTGCTGTACGCGGCGGGTTGCGTCTGACCCACGCGGTGAGGTGAACTGTGTCCCCGCCGTCCTCACTCACTTTCAAGTAAAATCTTAACGAAACAGAGTGTTTTAATGTAAACTGAGTATACTATGCCAGAATACGCCAAAAGATACCTTATTCATCGCTGTAGACTTTGAGTTAGTTTACAATTAGGGATATTTTCTGCAGAAATCATGCATAGGATATTGCGGAAAAATTTCTCCCCTCATCTCAAATGAGAATTAAAATAAAACGTTTTAAGGTCGGGCCACACTAGACCGCAACGCAACCGGGGCGCACCGCACCGTCACTTTTCTTATTGTTGTCGCTCACTCGATTGAAGTGAGATCAAACGACACCGTGTGTTGGCCCGGATAAATTTGGTTTATATTTTGACGGTGCGGCCCGGTGTCGGTCTGCTGTCGGGCTGGTCGATATGGAGAACTGTATAGAAAGAGTTCCGAAATTTCCGGTCCTTTACGACTAAATATTGTTTAAACGTTACTGATTGCTTTAGAAGTGAGTAATTTTTTTTTTCAGCCTCACTTCAGGTTCATCAGATATTCATAAAATGTAGTTAGGGCCCTTGCATATTCGCATTAACAAATCAAATCTTTGCCAGTGGTGAAAGTCGATTTTAAGGACTGTAAAAATTGCATCCGAGATCCGGATTTTGAACCGGGGACCTTCCGTACCCAAATCACTCGCCGCAAGAATATGAATCTAGAAGTAATGGCAAATATGTATTTAATCATATAATAAAGTACATTTGTGTTTTGGCATGGCAAAAATAAATTATAAGTACGTTTATTTTATTATGTTTGAATAATGATTATAACCAGATTTGTCTCTTGTCTCAGAAGGTTACGGCGTACAATTGGGGAAATGAAAGTCCCTGGTTCAAATCCCTGTCTCAGCTGTAATTTTTATGGATCGTAAAATTGACATTCACCTCTGGAAAAGCTTTGATTTGTTAATAAAATGCTAGGACGCTCTGTGTTACGAATTTCACGTTAATATGTACTTTTCCTTTTCAAATTAGGTGACAACGATAGAGGTGTACTGCGCAGCCGATAAGTAACTCCGCGACTGGAGTTTTTAGATCACATGAAATTATTATTACTTTACGGAATCTTTGCGGTCTGCATTAAAATAAAAATGTATAATAATCTTATTCTTTTTTGTTAAAAAAAATATTGAGTGACTCGAAAAGGAAGCTCAACCAAAACAAACACGTTAAATGTGAATTGAGTGACGCTTGACATTTAATCGTGATTATATAGAATTACACGAAAATCTTTCAATACAGTGTGACGACCATTTTGTTAAAACATTTTAACATTAATTCCGTGAAACAGCCAAGTGTATACGTTAAAGGAGACCGAGTAGGAACCCGTCCGTCACACGGCCGTGCTACGGACCAGTGTGGACGCGAGGGGGGCGAGCCGACACTCGGCCGAGTGACGGTGCGGTGCGCCTCGGTTGCGTTGCGGTCTAGTGTGGCCCGACCTTTATCGTAACTGGAAGACGATAGTAATACAGGCTTATTTCGAATTACTGTAGGAAATTTCGTGACGTTACACAAAGTATCAAGGATACGATTATGACTGTTTTGTCCTGAATCTCCCGCCAAACAGTAGTTAAGTTTGAGATCGTCAGTGTGTGCAACATGAAGCCGCGTTACTAAACATCACACCTGACCTGCTGCATCGTGAGTGAAAAGAAATGGACCATACTGTCGATTTACAAGCTGTTACCCGCGACTTCGTACGCGTGCACATGAAATTTTATTGCTGGAATTGGATACAGAAACCTGTAAGTTAAATAAAAGGTGTCCCAAAAACCACGCAATCGGCATAACATGACGCCGGAGCCATTGAACCTGACTCATGAAGATAAGCAATTTGCATCAGGGGCGTAGCTACCATAGGGCTAGGCGGTGCAGTGCACCGGGGCCCCCACGCTCAGGGGGCCCCTGAGCGTGGGGGCCCCCAAGCGCAGCTCAGAGGGGCCACGGGCCTTCAGGGCAAATGGGCGACCTTTTTTTGGGCTCTGATGGCCTTGTGAACCTAGATACACTACTGCTTAGGGGGCCCCCAGCCACAGCCCGGGGTCCCCCAAGCTCAGCTAGGGGCCCCAGAGCTCTGCTAGTGGTACCCAATCTCAGCTCAGGGGCCCCCATGCCCCTACCAGCAACTTGGCAGAGCTAAAAAAAAAATTGTAGTTTAAAAAACTAAAAACACGCTTTCGTAGTAATGTGAACTAAAAGGTTAAAAATAATCTTTAAAAATAAAGATTTTGTTTAACAGTGATGGGACGTCCCACAATACAAGATAAATTAATTTTTTTGAATAAGCTTAAAGAATAAAGTCACTGATTACAAATTAACTTTAATGTAAAAAAGCGTGGGGTACTATATAAGTTGTCTTATATTTTTTGTTGTTAGCTGTTTGTAAAGGTAGAGTCATTGTCAAAAGTTGTGTAGAAAGCACCCCACGCTTTTTTTTTTTTTTTACATTAAAGTTAATTTTGTAATCAGTGACTTTATTCTTTAAGCTTATTCAAAAAAATTAATTTATCCTGAATTGTGGGACGTCCTATCACTGTTAAACAAAATATTTATATTTAAAGATTATTTTTAACCTTTTAGTTCACATTACTACGAAAGCGTGTTTTTAGTTTTTTAAACTACAATTTTATTTTTAACTTTTTAGTTCAGATAGTTTCAAAAGTATGTTTCCTACTGTTGGCTTTTCATCGCCAATCTCTCTTTATCTTTGTGTTGTAGTTTCATTTTTAATTATTACTTCCACGAGTTAAATACAATTAAATTGCAGCTCAGCCAGAGGTCCAATAGCAGGGTAAATGTGGAAAACTACTCTTCTATAATAGTACGAAGTAATGTTTCGAATACCCACTATTCAACATCACGTTAAGTGACTGCAGACAGAGAAACCTTTCTGGATAGGAGACAGTGGAAGACGATCGTCGTCAGCAACCAACGCTCGTAAATCACACCCTGGAAACTGGAGATGGTCAAAGTAACGAGAATAGCAGGACGTTGCTAAGAGACTACTGTATTGTCAACGGTTCTTAAAACGTGTGCAAATTTTTTCTGTTTTTACTGTCAAAGTAATGATAATATCAAGATATAGCTATGAAATTATTGCATTGTAATCAGTTATCAATACATGAGCAAAATTTCAAACAACTCGGACATCTGGAATTGGGTTAAAATTATATTGCAAAATTCCACGGCATTCAACCATTTTTCTGTTGTTACTGTCAAAGTAATGAGCATAGCAGGATATAGCTATGAAATTCTTGTATTGTCACCGGTTCTTAATATGTGTGCCAAATTTCAAACAGTTCGGACATCGGGAAGTGGGTCAAAATGGAGTTGTAAATTCCGTTACATTCATACATACATACATACAAGTCAAGCTAATATAAAGCGTGTAAAAAAAGGCCACCCACGAGGCCCTTAATAATTTTTTTTTTTTTTTGCACCGGGGCCCTTGTTGACCCTAGCTACACCACTAATTTGTAACATCTTAAATAAAAACAGCTACAAACTAGGGAGAGGGGTGATTTAACTATGGGAGTTCCTACACAGTTCCTACGGCATATTTCTGTTTGTGGTTTAAAGTTATTTTACTTTCAGGAGACATCTTATTGTTAATACCGTCTTGCACACAGCGCTTCTATTGGTTTAGCTGTCATTTGCTAAGATACACAGACAAACATTACAGAGACTAACACCTGTCTGTCACCGTTCCGTTAGTTTCAAAATTTTATGACAAAATATGTTAATTATTCAGAAAAAAGTATGCTATGTCCTTTCTAATTATACACAGAATTTCCTTGTCAAATGTAATCGAGATCGGTTCAGTAATTTATTCGTGAAAATGTAACAGAGTTACTTCCGCATTAGTATAGTATAGATGTGTCCCACCCAGCATTTGTAATACTACATGCATTTTCCTATATAATGAACCAAGCTTCTTGTTTCTATCTCAGTTGAGTTAGGAACACTGATTTTTTTTTTTTTTTCCGAAATCCCGGAAATCATCTGCTACGTAACTTATACGGCGTTGTCATTGGCTGGAGCAGTGCTAGACCGCACACAGGGGTATTTGACACAAAAAGCCGATCAAAAGTCCAAAAATTTT
>JARYHS010007075.1:12600435-12639545 GCA_031002005.1 Vandiemenella viatica
TGAAGTTCTCGATTCTTTTTTTACTTGTGGCTTTATGCCTCGTCGTCATCGAGGTGATTAGAGGCGGGATGGGACTCGGGACAAGGAACGGGAAGGAATTCGGCCATGGCCCTTTTAAAGGAAGCATCCCGGCATTTGTGATTCCTTTCGTACTGAACCCACAATCCAGCCTGTTCATGCTGTCACAACCTGCGTCAAAATTAAACTCTCTCCCCATATTAGTTCATCGTCCACCAACAACTTCTACTGCCTGACAGGCAGGACAACCTAACCACACTGCCAACCAGCACACCAAGAGCAACTACATTTAAATACTCCATACAGTAAACACGAGTTGCTCGAAGGAAAAATGGCCTACAGACAGCAACAGTGTTATCGTGGACATCAAGCAGCGGTCTGGTAGCTCAGTCGAGATCGAAAGGTCCCTGGTTCGAATCCGTTTCTCGACGGGGATTTCCATTGCCCCTTAACCCGACCTTCACCTCTGGCACAACTTGCTGTGTAATGTGAAGTACACCAGAACACTTCCGTGGTTCGGATTCCACGTTAAACTGTAGGTCCCCTGTACCCGGTAGGATTACCGGACTAGATTAGGGCCACAGCTGAGGCGCACGCGCGACAAATAGAAACTCTGTCAATCGGCGGCCGAACCCTTCCCTGATATCCCAGCCAATAACATCATACGAAATTGTTATTATTACCTCAAAATATTGCAGATATTAGTATTATACCAACAGCGAGCCACCGTAAAAAATCTTTTTTCTAATAGCTTATTTACACATCTCATTTCCGTTAGAAAAATAGAGTTTCCTGTGAAATATCATGACAAAACGTGGTAGAATTAAGAGGCTTTTTGTTGCCAATCGGACAGTGTAAAAAATAAACGTTAAATACGGAAATTGGTTACAACAAGGATTATGCGATTGGTGCCTCCTGCCAAGGATCAATTACTAACATATAGTCAATAATTCAGCAAGCAGTCTCATTTGTCTGCCTGCAAAACAGTATGAAACTTTACGGGAAAATATGCGAAAGACTTGAATTCCTAGTACTACTTCTAATATCTTTGGAGGCTCATCACCAGTATACGCGTTGAACAGTACGCCAGTTCATCCTCCAATGACTCCCAACCCAGCTCCATTGTCATAGCAGTCACCGAACGAGTTCTGGGATAATTTTCGCAGAAAAATTAAGCTGTTTTTCTTTACGTCTCCTTCAGTTACAGTATGTGATACACAAAACGTTGGTTGCAATGGTATCACAAAGGTTTTGTTAATGTACTAGAGTGAAATTTAATGTTGACTTTTTTCTTTCTTTCTTCCCCCTTCGTTTAACAGAACGAGACTTGAGACTAAAGCTTTTTTTTTTCTCCTCCTCTTACATAATTCTTTACTACGTATTCTCCACTTGTTACTCACAACATACAGGGCGTTCGCCGGGAAACGTTACCCTCCCAGTCTGTTGCCGTCGGCAACTTGCTGGGACAGTGAAGCCAGCAACTCCCGCCACACGGCGCCGTGAATCACCGCACTGTTTAACACCTCCGCTGCCCCTACAGTGTTGTGAATAAACGTTTCTTTGCGGTTTAGCTGGTTTGGGGCTTCATACTACTAATCTGTACCGTGTTTGAGTGTGAGTAAAATTATGGTACGTTACAGTTTGCAACAAAGAATATTTCTCTACGATACATATGTGAAGAAGAAGTCGTTTAAAAAGTGTCGCAGTAAATTCCGTCGCGAATATCCTGGCGCTTTACTGCCAGCTAAATCAACAATTCTGGGTCTGGTTAAAAAAGTAAGAGAAATGGGTTCGTTTTTTAACAAAATGAGACTGTCGGTCAACCGTATTCTCACAGAGGAGAAAATTGACGATATCGCTTTTCGACTAGAACAAAACAGTCACCCAAAAAAATTATTAAGTCAGTTAGGGCAGCAGGCAGGAGTATCTAAGACGTCAGCTTGGAAAGTAACAAAGCTAGTTCACTTAAAGCCGTACAAAACAATTGTGGTGCATAAAATTACAGAAATAGACCCGGGGCCTAGGATTAGATTTTGCAACTGGTACCTGCAGGGTGTCCACGATGGCACTGTTGATCCGCAACTGACGTCACATTTAAATGCTTAGCACATACAAGTTTATGAAGCGTAATTATTATGAAATAGTCCGCGGCCGACGGTCGAACAATGCCGGAAGCTGACCGCTGGCTCGCCGGGAGCAGTTTCTTCCTTGTAGCGCTAACAGTGGGTAGCGTTTCCCGGCGAACGCCCTTTATTTTTCAATAGCAGTAAAGTATTATCACTACATCTCGAATCTTGTAATTCAACTGTAATGCTGCTGATTGGAACGGTACAGCAAGGTATACTTTACTATACAACAAAATTTTATAAACGTTATAAACTAGGCTTGGTATTCGACCCGAAGGTGTACACTCGCCCTGGTACTGAAAGTAGGGTGGTCAGTTCCTTACCTAACCTAACCCGGTAATCCTGGAGGGTACAGTTTAACGTGGAATCCGAACCACGGAAGTGTTCTGGCGTACTTCACATTACACAGCAAACTGTGCCAGAGGTGAAGGTCGGGTTAAGGGCATATGAAAATCACCGCCCAGACAGGGATTCGAACCGGGACCTTTCGATGTCCGGTCAGACGCTTTAACCACTGAGCTAAAAGACCGCTCACAAAAATTATGTCTGCATGCGAAAGAATAAACCCAATGACAGAGCTGACAAAACCGTAAGATTTCAAATTTTGACTGCCTATCCGCACACAAAAAATAACTCATAGATTTTTAACGAAAGTTTGCAAAGTGATAGCTAATGTCATCAGTTAACTACAGGGTACTCTACATACCAATTAGTACCATGTTTCGTCCACTGCACAGAGCCGATAGTCGTATATATTGGAGTCTTTTTATGTGTAGCACAGATCAAGCAAAAACCAACCTTTTTAACCAAGCTGTGTATCTCGATAGCTTACGTGGCACATTAACACGCTGAATAATAAAAAATGATCCGTTGATGTGATTGTTACGTAATCGAATCGGTGCAGTTAATATTGGGATATGTGAAATCTGCGGCCAATACCTCTTCTCTTTGTGTCATGCCGCGCCGTCCTAATCACTCTAAACGTCCCTAGACGACCCGACCTGGTCTCACTAAATAGTGGCCTGGAAGTTATTACGTGAACAAATCATTATACATTACACGCCCGAAACAGCCAAGTTAATTTCTATTTTTTTTTTTTTTTTTAATAGACACGCAAATGTTTCACAGATTAAGTATTCTTTCTTAGACTTTTTTCGCACTCGTTACTGAAAGCTGAATTTTTTGCTGATCTGCAACACTGTTCGGAAAATCCAGTGCGGTGCTAACTAGATCGGAGTGGCCGATGTCGTCTAGAGGCGCCATACACGATCGCTCCATCCGTCCAAATGGAGCGATGTCACTCCATTATCGTGTCGTCTGTGGGGAAATTTGATGTGGATGACGTTTACCCACAACTGCTGATGGTAGAATATTTTTTCCTACACTAGTTTCTTATCTGCTTAACGTCTCTCTAACAGCGAGGTCTTTAGAGACGGGAAAGGATGGGGGGCAAGGAATGGGAAGGAATTCGACCACGGCCTTTTGAAGGAAGCATCCCGGAAATTGCCTGGAGTGATTTGGGAAACCATGGAAAACCCAAATCTGGATGCCCGGACAGGGATTCGAACCACCGTCCTCCCGAATGCGAGGCCTCCTGAACTAGTAATGTGAGGCAAAGGGAGATTTTGCATGAAATCTACTACGATTCTGTAAGTATCTGCCTCGTTATTACAATTACGTAGCAATCAGCTCAGAGCGCCGGCGGGGCGGCTTTTAACAATACAAACAGTTTGATCCTATTCTATAATAAACATACCGCTAAAGCATTGTTGAGAATTCTGGCCGCAGATTTCACTGGCCGCAAATTTCACTGGGCGCAGTTTTCGCGACACCTGAATATTGTCTTTATCACCTTTAATCCTCTGTACCAAGGCTGGCCAATTACAGGCCGCCATTTGAATTTGCCCGACAACAGCAGCAGCCTAGATACAATATGATAGCTCAGAAACATCAACAAATGTCTCATTTGTGCTTTTTAATTTTTGATTATATTTTTTTTAAACCCATACTTCGGTTGTTTCAGTTTTTTACTTTTTGATTGTAATTAAACTGTGTTGGTTATATCTTTATTTTATTTAAATACATATTGTAACTATAAGCAGGTATTAGGTGTTCCGGAGACTAACTTAGAATCCAAATTGTGGCCCATCTCCTAAACTGGCTGAGCAGCCTTGCTCTGTATATAGTGACGTAGTGTTCATACGGTAGAAACTCTAACAGATAGACTTTACCACTGAGCAAGGGGAATTTATGTCGTGGTTTATATACATATTTTTTTTTTTGTAACTGCTTTACGTCTCTTTTTAACATCGAGGTCTTTACAGACGGGAAAGGATGGGGGGCAAGGATGGGGGCAAGGAATGGGAAGGAATTCGGCCATGGCCTTTTGAAGGAAGCATCCCGGCATTTCCCTGGAGTGATTTGGGGAAACCATGGAAAACCCAAACCTGGATGCCCGGACGGGGATTCGAACCGCCGTCCTCCCGAATGCGAGGCGAGAACGCTAATCGTTACACCGCCCCGCTCGGTATATATATATATATATATATATATACATACAAAAAAGGCGCCAGGCAGATTCTGCTTGCAGAAAAGCCGCGTGAACAATAGTGGCGAGTGTGCATGTGAGACATCCACAAACACAAACCTCACCAATGAGTTGCAATTTCAATGACGGATACAGACAAATGATTCGTGTTTAAAACACTTAAACCAACCTAAATTTAGCACAAGAGGAGGGGAAACAAAAAAAAAATAAAAAATGCTGATAGCCTGCTTTTTCCTACACAGCGAACAATTCTTAAGCAGTTTGGCTGTGAACTAACAGTACAAAATCATTGCAGGCAATTGTCGGGATAGTTTCTTCAAAAGGCCATGGCCGTATTCCTTACCGTTCGTGTCACCAGTCCTTTAGCGCCTGTCATGACATCGATGTCCAAAAGACGAAAAACGAGCAAAAAAAAAAAAAGTTACTTGGCAACTAACTTGGATTTACGGTTAAAAGGCTAACCTTGTTCATTCTGTAAGTGTCGGCACGGCTTTCGATATGGACTAATTCCGGATGGAGTTGTTACAGCAAAATTGTGGTTGTGGGCATTACTTAATAACATTTCTGTTTAGTAAAGCAGCCACGAAGACATTAATTGCAAAATCACTTCGTTTAACTTCTCATTTTTTACGGGCTTTGAGGTTGGTTGGTTACAGAGCTTAAATAACGAAGAAGAATTTATTCAAACATATTTAGAAAACTAACAAGGGAACAAAACACGCTTTACTCCGATCTTAATAACATCATTTTCGAGATAAACCTGGTAACCTTTATTTTTTACGATTGCAATACTGATGGCTACGCATGTTTCTATTTTCCTATTAAAAAGCTGGAGAAAATATTAGTCCTGTATTTGACGAGCTCCAGGCTCCCATGCAGAGGTACACATTCTCTTTTTGAACTCCACTTTTTGTATGGACGCTATTGGATCACACACAAAGCCTTGAATCCTCGTCATGGCTTTGAATTTTTCCAGTGTCTCCTCTGGTGGAACTAGGGATTGTCAGTTACTGGAGCAATGGGAGAGCTCAAGTGCTTCCATCTGTCAGCGATTTCTGTAACTTATCTTTTGTATGATAAGTGTATTTTTGTTTATGAAATGTATGGTTCAGGTATGGCGAACCAATAGCACGCGACCAAATAATTTGGGCATGGCATTAATTGACTAAGTACCTAATCGATATAAGTAATTTATTTTTTCGTCAACGTAATTTAAGACTATTGTAATAAAGTTCATCGTGAACGAAGCTATTGGTGCCAAAACGACTACAGATTGCGATAAAGAGGTGGATTTAGAGCGAATTTCTGACCTTAAAGATTGAGTGAGCAAGCATTGGGGGGTGGCGCTTAGCCAACTTAATCACTTGTTTGTTTTTGACGACGTCGTTGATTACTTTTATCAATTACACATAGTTCTTTCAATTTTAAATTAATTTCGTTAACGCGGCTTATTGTTTAACTTTGGTGGCGTTACAACTATTCAACATAGCTAATTTG
The DNA here is from genome assembly GCA_031002005.1 of Vandiemenella viatica. Taxonomy (NCBI): domain Eukaryota; kingdom Metazoa; phylum Arthropoda; class Insecta; order Orthoptera; family Morabidae; genus Vandiemenella; species Vandiemenella viatica. Next base: position 12,606,625 of record JARYHS010007075.1, read on the forward strand.
GTAAGAACAAAATAATAATAATAAAAAGGGAATTTCGACCTTGGTTGACTGAGAAATATGGCACGATTAATAAAGGTGATAAAGCGGTGTGTGCTTTATGTTCTGGAGCTGCGATATGTAGACATCATCTGTGAAACTACACTAAGAATAAAATCGCGCATCTCTTTGTCAAAAAAGCAAACGAGGATATTATTAAAGACTCGTTTCAAAAACGTTTTTTACTGTAGATGACTCGACTTCAACTTGCATGCTGCTAAAATTAAAAAGTGCGAAAGTAATATACGTTATTTGGCATCTAAATTACATGGACAGACATTGCACTAGTTTCATCTACTTAAATAAACCAAAAATTGTTGGTATTACTATTGCTTAGTGTAAAAATTGTATGTTTCTGGTTGCAAATCAGTATTTAGTTTTATTTCTTTTCCCATTAATTACCAAGTCATGATTGCTTGATGGCACGTCATTGCTTCATTCAATATACCTTTAGAAAAAAATGGCACGTAGATCAATAAAGGTTCGCCATCCGTGCTGTAGTTTATGAAGAGAAGATTGGAGACCGTCCAAGTGACTGTGCAAAACCACGTGAAAACCGCAGTCCAGACGACGGCAGCGCGGGTCTCGAACCCAGTACCGCCGTACCACACTGGCGGGTTGACCTCACAGTGCTGTAAACATAGGAAATACTAAAAACTATATTCGATTTTCAATGAATGGACCTTATAACTCGTGCCAGTTCGCACTATGAAACTTATTTGGCTTACGAATCAGAGCATGGCAGTAACTCTCGGGAGGACGCCGCACAGTGGGGCGAAATCTCAAAAAGCTGGCCAAAAGTCGAAAAATAAAGTTTTTATTTAGGGAATTTTAAGTACACAGCTGGGTAGACTGACTAACTTCATGGTTAGAATGGGTCCGAGGCTTGACGCAGACGCTGTACATCATTTGAAAGGTGACCGTTGAGCTAGCAACTATTGCGAGATACGAAGGAAGTAAATCAACCGTTACTTTGAACTGGTGTAAAAGTTTTCAGTTTGGAGCAATTTTCATCATTCAAAATGGACAGAGATCGTGATAATGAGTACAATGTTTACATGTATTACAAATACTTAAAAAAACATTTTAAAGTTATTTATTTAATAAATAATTTTTAAACAAATTTGAACAGTTAATTTGTCTTTTTCAAAAAATGAAAACAGCTATAAGTTCCACAGAGTCCCACAACGAACCTTATTTTAACTTCATTCTCTACTATTTACCTATTGAAATCTCAAAAAAAAAATTCTGCTATAAACTGCTATTCCACAATTAGTGCAGCTTAATTTATCTGCAGTTTACCCGTATTTGTTTTTGGTCTTTTTCAATTTCATGTGTAAATTGTAAGTTATTGTCATAGTTATTACAAATATTTAAAGTATAATCAATTTTGTTTTTTGGTATTATTATAAAACTATCATCTACATATCTGAAATAACACATCATTTCAAAATCTATCAGTTTTAAACATTGTTCTTCCAAATCTCGCATAGCTAAGTCCACTAGAGTTGGATACACCAATAGATGTGCGAAATTTTTTGCTATAACTTAGTCTGTTATTGGTGAAATTAACTTAATTAATACGATATACTGAAGAATACCAGACGAAATTAACTTCCTCTTTTTAAATAATCTTTAATAATACCTGTATGTATGGGATTACTTTTAAATAGATTTTATGGGATATAAAAGGCTAATACAAGTTATATTTTATTGCACCAGAATCTGCTGGTCCAACCAACGAGAGCGACGATAAAGTTGGCTTCATACGAAAGGAAATAGGAATGTATAGTACACATTTTTATCCACAAAAATTTATAATTCAAAAATTTTTCAACTTTTGAAACGTATTTAAATTATAACCCTTTTTATTTTTAATCTGCCATATTGAATCCGCCATTTGTTCTTTTTTGCATTGTTAACATTGGAATCGGTATCAGTGAGCTTATTAAACCCTGTATACAAATTTGTATGACAACTGAAACATTTTTAGACCATTTTTAATTTTTAATCCGCCATATTGGATCCTCTAGTTTTTTTTTTGTTTTTTTTTTTGTTTTTGCAATTTTGACATTGGAATCGTAATCAGCGTGCTCAAAACCGATTTTGTACAAAGTTTCATTAAACTTGGATAACGTTTCCATATTTTGACCAGCTTTTTGATTTCGCCCCACTGTGCGCCGGTTCGAATACCGGTTTTCCGAATTGTTTTCAGGTGAATGCGTGGAGGGTTCTTTCAAAAGACCGAATTCCTTCCTATTCCTTGCTCCCAATTCTCTCCATCCTCTGATGACCACGATATCGACGAAGCGTAAAGCAAGAAGCAAAAGGAAATAATACTATAAAAGAAGAGCAGGAGGCCTCTACTAGAAGCCGGGCGATATCAATACGGACCTGTCTCCCTACAAGACTCATACCAGTAACAATGACACATGGTGAAGAGGCGCGGAAAGTAAAAAGAAACCCTGGGGCATGTATTATTACCTTCACCCACAACAAATGGATCTTCTTCTTTGTTTTTTTTTTTATGTTTTTTAGCATTTGAGTATACGACCGATTATATATTATATTACATTTGTGTAGTTTACAGCAGGGGTGGCCAAACCAAATGATCTTACGGGCCACTGGGGAAATACATCATAACTCTGCGGGCGACATATAAAATTATACATCCCTATATTAGATTTAGATCCACTATAGACATTTTTTTGGAGTGAAGAATTGAAACATAATCAGTTATTATTATCGTGTTTACTATTATCCTTACAAGTAAGCATAGATAATATAGTGATAATGATACTAAACACACATTTTAAATGATTGTTTCTTTGCGTTGTTAATGTAAAATGACGTTTCTATAAATGCACCAAATCGGGCAAGTGTCCACCTGCTGGTCGCCATAGCCAGAGTAGAGGCGTAGCTACTATGGGGCTAGGCGGTGCAATGCAGTGCACCGGGGCTGCTATGCTCAGGGGGCCCCCAAGCATACCTCTGGGGGCCCCCAAGCGCAGTTCAGGGGCCCACGAGCCTTCATGGGAAACTGCCGACCCGTTTTAGCTCTACAGTCGTCTAAGGGAGCCCCTGAGTCACAGGAAGTCCCTCACTAAGGGCCCTCTCACTGCGGGAAGGGCCCCCAACCACTGCTCAGGAGCCCCCAACCACCGCTCAGGGGCACCTAAGCACAACTTAAGGGCCCCATCTTCAGCTCAGGGGGCCCCTACCAGCAACACAAAGCAAAAAAAAAAAGTCGCCCATCTGGCCTGAGGGCCCAAAATAATTTTTTTGCACCGGGTCCCTTGTTGACCTAGCTTCGCCACTGGCCATAGCTTCTGTCTGCTGCGCACGGATTCTGTTTGTTCCTTGCAGATCATTAACATTATACAATGCTATGAAACAATGTTACATTATCATGTGAAGCTGAAGAGAGTATATTAATAATAATCAGAATACAAAATTAATTAAATCATTTCTATTTTGTTGTGGTATTTGGACGAACTTGTTTTTCTGTAAGCCCAAAGGATATAGTCGTGCAACAATAGCAGCAAACAGCAAGTACCAACGCCGAAACAAAGGTTTTTTACAGATGTTCACATCAAGTTCATATAAAAATATTCTTGAAACTGCAAAAGCAAACAAAAAGAAGAAAACAAACAAAGAAGAAGGAAACCAATGCTAGATAGAAAACCACCGACCTCAGGACATCTAACCTAAAAAGAGTGTTATTTAACGATGACGATGATGAAGAACACACACAACGCCTGTATTGCAACCAAGCTATTTCAACTCAACATTACAAGAAGGATGGATCCAGTGCCAGATGTATTACTTTTGTGCTCACGAACACTGTGATGGAGTTGAACGAAACAGCTATTCCTTCGTTTGCGAAAATTGCAATTAAGGTGCTTTTTGCCCGTTATAATATTTATTATTTGCAAGCTATATGACCTTTTTTTAAAAAAAAATAAAGTGTTTTGCAAATTTAAAGCGTTTTTAATAACTCATTTCTGATTTTGAAGCTTTGTGGCCACTTTTTGAAAAATTGGTTATTTTAGGAACTAAACTTAATCCAAAGGCAACTAAAAAATATACCAGGATAGCTGAACGTTGTAACCCCTGATTGCGATGCCTTTGGTATCGTCGAACCTTAGCGTGGCCACTGTGCGCGGCCTTCCCCTACTTGTCGGGGAGGCGGTTCGCAGTAGGATCGCGTTCCACTGTGATGAAGTTAACTGGGTTAATGGGCCGTGAGAGCGCTGCTACACGACCCACCAAACTCGACACCCGGCGACCACCACAGACCCAGGTGCCTGCTTCGAGTCCCGGTGGGAGTACAGGATTCCTAAGAGCCAGACCGAGTCCCGCAGTGCATAGCACAGAGTTCACCGTGATTGGTCCGTGGGATAGGGACGTCAAGTCCGGCGATCCAGGTCGTCCTTCGGAAGAGTAGGCCTGAGTGGGCCGAAACCGCGTTTCACCCTCTACATTTCATTCATTCACAACGTAAACAACACAGTACGCTGAACATACACACTAAACAGTAAAGCCGCGTTACCACGACGTCTGGTAACGAAGGCGGGACGGGACGGGACGGACGGATACTCAACCACACGCCATGGGGACAGGGCCGCCTCTGCTAACGGGGACGAGACGCAGCTACCCACTCTGTGTCGGTAAACATCACAGGCGTGTATAGTGGAGCGCTGTTGCCATCGGTTTGCAGCAGCGGTGCGCACCCCTTCTGTTGCTGTAAAGTGCTCTATCCCAAACGACACTAGCATCGTGGTGGGGAGTTGGCGGCGAGGTAGCGAGGGCTAACCTGCGGCGCGTGCTCATCCCTACACTTCAGCTAATGAGGTCCCGTCCCGTCCCGCCTTCGTTACGAGGCGTCGTGGGAACGCGGCTTTAGGCTGGCCATCCAGTGGACGCCTATTCGCTCCATTCTCACATCCTATCATTTGCGACACGGTCTACTTAGAAAAATAAAACCACTGTAAATAATGGCAAAATTTAAAAAAAATTAAACAATAGGTATTTTAATTAGATTGTGGAAAATATATGTATACTACATAACTGCAATATGACACAAGTTATCAAAAGCTGATACTTTATTTTTATGAATTCAAAACAGAAATCGTGTGTTCCTAATTTTTATGTTTTTTAAATTATTCCAATATATATATATAACTACGGTGTAAATAATCTTTCTAAATTGATGGTTTGTAATATTATGCAATATGTTAAGTAGCTTCGTAATTATATCGAAATGAAAACAAACAAACTTAATTATTAAACTACACGCACTGTTACCTACCAAAGACTAATCACCACTAATTACAATCCGCGTATTAAATTGAACCTGTGTTTGAGAGAGAAGTGGATTGATTGGAAATTTTGTAATTATTCAATGAACGCGTAGTGTTTTGATGGATTAAAATGGTTTAAATGAACTCAATCACTGTTGTGAATGTATTAAAAACAAGAGAGAGCATGGAATATTAGAGCACCGTAATTAAAGTTTTATGTTTTGAATGTGGTTTTGAACTTTCAGAAGAAGTATTTGGTTTCGTAAATGTGTTGTTGTGAGCTTGTATATAATTTCTATTTTCATTTTTCCTAATAATTTCAAGTAATTTTGTTTAAGTTTTAATTTTTTTTTCGATTAGTATCGTTTCCGTGATTGTTGGAGCTCGAAGAAAGGTCTGTCGGGGCCTTTACATTCTCGATATCCATCACGTGAAGCGCGACTTCGCGCGACCAAATCCAGACAATTTCGGATCTCTTCGCCGTCGCGTGTGTTCGCGCGACTAGAGCGATTAGGGGGCGTCCATTACTTACGTGAGGTGAAGTAGGGGGAGGGGGGGATCAACGGAAATCTCACGTGAGGTTTCGATTATTGCTATTCATTCTATGGACAATTCGGAAGTTCGTAATTTGATTTTCTTTTTTATCAGATGTAATGTGTAAATTAATGTAAAATCTAGAATTAAAGTTTGAAATTGGTAATGACATAAGGTATCGGAATAGAGAATTAGGTGGATGGATTGGTTTCTGGACGGCCAGCCTAGCACTTACATACGTTTGGATGGTCGTATCTGCTCGCCTTAGAGTATCTGTACTTCACGATACGCATACCATTTTCCGCAAAGTTCGCCTCTTCTTCACGTTTTTACTATACGAAGTAACGGAAATATTTTTCGAATATTGAGAACGAAAGGAATTTGTCTTCATTATGCAGACAAATTCTGGTGGCTCTCTCGCCTCGCATTCGGGAGGACGGCTGTTCGAATCCCCGTCCGGGCATCCAGATTTGGGTTTTCCATGGTTTCCCCAAATCACTCCAGGCAAATGCCGGGATGCTTCCTTCAAAAAGCCATGGCCGAATTCCTTCCCATTCCTTGCCCCCATCCTTGCCCCCCATCCTTTCCCGTCTCTAAAGACCTCGATGTTAAAAAGAGACGTAAAGCAGTAAAAAAAAAAAAAAAAAAAAATAAAATAAAAAAATCTGGTGGCTCAGTGGTTAAAGTGTCTGACTGGACATCGAAAGGTCGTCGGTTCGATTCCCTGTCTCGGCTGGTATTTTATAAGGCCGTTAACCCGCTTGCTGTGTAATGTGAAGTACACCATAACGATTCCACGTTAAACTGTAGGTCCCCTGTACCCCGTAGGATTCCTACGTTAGGTTGGGAAAGGGCCTGGCCGTCCTACCTCCGACACAATGGAGCAAACTTTGCTTGCCATTTGTACAGTAGTAACCACATTGTATTCTATAACTTTTCTCGTCAATTTAATTTAATTTAATTTCAATTTCCCTACACACCCAACTTCCCCCTATCCTACACTCACCTACATTTGCCCTCTACAAATTTTAACTTTAAATTCTTTTAACGTTTTAGGTAGGTTATTCATCATTCCCCTTGGTAACTCATTCCAATCCCTGACACACTTACCTAAAAAAGAAAATCTTCCCACACCCTTGTGCCTGAAATCGAGTGCCAGCTTATGGTCATGGTCATCTTTTCCCTTCCATGAACTACTTTTCATACCTATTGCAATATCTTTCCATGCCTCATCCCCAGTATACGCCCTGTACACTTCCATTACCCTCCTCATCCTCCTCCTGTCTTGCAATGAATCCCATTCCAGCTCTTTTATCATATCCGTCACTGATTGCATTCTGCGATAATTTCCAGAAACAAATCTAGCAGCCCTTTTTTGCACCCTCTCCAACTCCTGTATTTGATACGTAAAATGAGGGTCCCATACTACACTACCATATTCGAGCAATGGTCTGACCAAAGTTTTGTAACCCAATTCCTTGACTTCTCTCGTACTTCCCCTCATCACTCTCTCCAACAAGTGCAGAACTTTGAAACCTTTTCCTACCACCTGTCCAATGTGTCCTGCCCAGTTAAGCTTGTTATCAAATGTAATGCCAAGATATTTGCATTTCAGTCTTCAGCAAACAATTCTTTCCCCACCTTATATTCATAATTAACCTTTTGTTTTTTATTTGTGTATCTAATTAGCTGACTCTTCTTTGTTTTTTTTCTTCATCCCATGTTTACCAACCCAACTATATTTCGATTTACTTCCAACATTCACCATTCAGTATAGTTTCTGCTCCTCTCTTCATTCTTATTGGAACCAAACTCCCTAATAATTTGTTTTTATGTGATTGTTGGTCGCCCTATACTGTTTTCACCTTTAATATGTCACTCCAGTTCTTTCTTTTTACCACACAGGACTGTACTTTTGTTGGTTTCTTTTACAGTGTGTTTGTATATATTCCTTTGTTCATCCGACGTGTTTCCTCCATTCGTCTGTTCCACCAGATCTCAATACTTGCATTGTTACGTGTCCTTCATTTGCAGTTGTTCATATTTCGTTGCCTAGAAATAACGCACTACACAGTAACTTGCGTGTATTTCTTTCAATTGTAGTCTACGATTTGAAAGACAATTTTTCAAAATATTGATTTAAAAATCACTACCAGTAAGAATTTTTTTAAAAAAATTTTGAAGTAATTTTTTTTAAATTTAGTTTTAGTCTTTAGACAATCTTGCGGGCGTGAGGCTTGACGCATTTTTTTTTCATTTTTTTTTGGAACGTATTGGCTCGTCACTTATTACCGAGAGTGGTTGGTGAGCGGTAACGCTCTGGTCTCGCATCCGGGAGGTCGTGGTTTCCAATCTCCGTACTGCCACCCAGTTTTTGGTGTTTCATTGTTTCCGCAAATCTCTCCAGGCGAATGCCGGAAAGATTCTTTAAATCGCCAAGGCCGAATTCCTTCCCGTTCCTTGCCCCAATCCTTTCCCGCCTCTAATTACCTCGACGAAATAAGTAAAAAGGAAAAAAAAGCATCATTTGTAAGCTTGCTTGTGCAGAGCAGATGAAGCAGCGGGTAGGGAAATGTAGTAGAGACTTGGTGTGAAGATGTTGGCGAACTTGATGACGAAACGTTGGTCTGACCATGGGTCCAGTATGGTGAGTGTGGGTAGCTGTGATGTAGTTTGTGTTCAGTGTATTGTGTTGCACATGTGAGACGATAACAGACAGAGGGCCCGTTCAGACCTACTCTTCCGAAAGTCACCCGAACGCCAGGGGGACCTGGACGTGCAAATGACTAAAAAATCGTTTTTTTTTTGGCCTCTATCTGATAGAAAAATTTCTCCTGTTTCCAAAACTGTATGGTTTATCAACTTTTAAATTGTTAGTTTGGTCCTAAATAATTTTGTAAATAAATCCGTCGAAAACAACTGGTTTGGTGAATTTTGTTTTTTATTTAATTCCCCAGACGCGTTTCGCCCTTGTGGTGTAGGGCATCTTCAGTGGCTGTCAAGTGTTTTTACATGTGTTGTTACAATAATTACATACAATATAACTCTTAATAAATATGTATATACATATGTACACACTGTACTCACAGATATAGTATTATTCCTTTCGACGGATTTATTTACAAAATTATTGTTCAGCAACTGCGGGAAGATGGCCTATTACCATATTAATATTGGTCCTAAATGTTCTTTAAAGAAATGTCTGCACACCAGCCTACCCTTCTTTCAGCTCATTGTTGCCGTCATTTTCTCAAAACTGCATTTTTAGAACATTAGGTGGTTTGAGCTATGTTTACCAAATTTCTACCAAGTGAAGAATGGGACAGTCTCTTTGTGTTATGCCTGATACATTACAGAAATTTTTTGTTTTTGTCATCATGCATATAATTTTAGTGGTAATTTTGAAACAAAATAATTTGGTGGTTTGATAAGTATTCCGAACTACAGAAGGAGAGGCATAATGAGTACCTAGAAATGTTGACTGTAGTCTGACACAGTTTGAACGCTAATAGACTGATGATGCACAAGTAAATGGTACCAGAATGGGAATGTGTGTTATAAAACAATCTACTAGATAAGATGTTGTAATTTTTAAACTATAACAGATAATTAAATAAATTTCTATATGTAAGTTTAGTTGATGTGATTCAGTGCTGGTGCAAAATCGTAAACTTCCTCCGCATTACAGATCATGAGTAATGTGTCTTTAAACGAGGCGTAAAAACGCAGTCTGTTCACGTCCAGGTCCCCTTAACGTCCCCATCAAGGTGCATTCCCACGATCCCTTGTAACGAAGGCGAGACGGGACGGGACGGGACGAATACTCGACCACACGCCATGGGAACAGGGCCACCTCTGTTAGCGGAGACGAGACGCAGCTACCCACTCTGAGTCGGTAAACATCACAGGCGTGTGTAGTGGAGCGCTGTTGCCATCGGTTTGCAGCAGCGGTGCGCACCCCTTCTGTTTCTGTAAAGTGCTCTGTGCCAAGCTACACTAGGCAACGTGGTGCGGAGGTGGCGGAGAGGTAAGCGAGGGCTAACCTGCGGCGCGCGCTCGTCCCTACACTTCGGCTAGTGAGGTCCCGTCCCGTCCCGCCTTCGTTACAAGAGATCGTGGGAACGCGCCTTTAGAAGGACGACCTGCCATAAACAGTGTGATGTGCACTGCGAAGAGACTAAACTCAGGACTCAGGACCACCTTACCGGGATTCGAACCCGGACACCAACACGGTGCCGCAACCACAACGGGGCGGGTTAGGGGTAAGGATTGCAATCCCGCAGTGTTTTCAATCCCGCGGGATCCGCGCGGAATTGAAAACACTGCTGGATCCGTGCGGGATTGGTACAAACAGTTTTTTAACGCATATATTTAAAACATAGTTACTTAAAACGTTAATAAATTAAATAATAGTTAAATTAATAAATAATTTTTAATGTTAAATGATAAAAATTAACACTTAACAATATTTTGATTCGCAAAATGACATTAAAACTTTTTAGCGTGTTTTAAGTGTATTTCGAGGTTTTACATTTTTGTTTTTTAATCTAAACCAATTTTTAAATAAAAATAAAAAATATTGAGTCTTAGGTCATATTATGTGCCTTACAATACATCACATAAGTTTAAAAATATGGTTTGCTTAATGGCCAAGTTACCAGAGGTTTTTTTAATTCTAAATAAACCGAGAAAAGCATTCCATTTCACAAAGTGAAGTGAATATACTCTGTAAAGTGTCACTGCACAAGCACGAGACTTGGCCTTTTTTTTGCGTGATTCATTATTATATCTCCTGATTCCTTGATTGATATTACAGTTGATTCAATGTTATTAAAAGAAACTACTCACCAACACGTCAACTGTCAAGTATTTCAGATTTACTTAAGTGGCGTAACGACGTTTTTAGAGTGGAAATTATTATTATTTTAGTATGAAAGGAGACTTTCTCGGCGAATGATTGCAATGAAGTCCTCATAGGTTGTATCTCCGGATTTCATTGCAAACGTACAAAATTTCACACGTGAGGAAGACGGCGGAGGCAGCCGTCGAAGTATGGTGTTCCTACAACACAATTCGTCGATACACCCGTGAAAATTTCATCATAACTTTTTTTACCTTTAGTCGAAATAATAACAAGGAGAAGAGGGATTAATCTATAGCCTGAGCGGCACATGTAAGCAGGTGGCTTTCTTCAAAGAAACGCATTGAGGCAGCGGCCAAAACAACAATAAGTCAAAGGATATACAATATCCTTTTGATAGCTGTTAAATAAATAGGTACGGGATCGTTGAAGTTACGATAACATTAGTTTCCTATCAACGAATAATCAAATTTTTATCCGCAAATTAGGAAATTGTCACAATTACTTTATCTGATAATACAGAAAATGGGAATCATGAAACCGTGAATAAAAAGCTGTAACCGTGTAGTTCAGATAACTTGTGCGATATAGTTATAAAATCGTACTAAATACGCACCATAAGTCAAATTACAGAAATGTGTACTCTAAACAAACGTAAGTTTTGATGAATACGTAAAAGTGTATTTATTTACTCACGAATGACGAAGGTTGACAGAAACAAACGCTTGTTCACATGAGTCAAATGCCAACTGCTCTGGTACAGCAAACAGTGCAAAATATCCGACAGAGACCGAGTGGGGCAGCGAGTCACGCACTGACACGCGTTTCAGCCGGATTTTGCGGATTGCGGATCCGCTTAATTTTGTGCGGGATCCGCCAGACTGTCTAATGATGCGGGATCCCGCGGGATTGCGGGATCCCGCTTTGCTGGATTGCAATCCCTATGCCCCTCCTGTCGGTGTTGTGGTGATGGTTGTATTCGCCCCGTTCCCCCGCGCCCACAATAGCCGTGTGTTGGTACCCGTATCACAATGGCCTCGTTGTGCCATTGTGTCCCGCAGCAAAGCGTTCCTTTGTGCAAATAGAATAACTCGTCGCCTGCAACGCATCCCGCAGACACAAATAACAATTATTAACCTCCAACCCTACTTGATCTGCAAAGGTATGGGGAGTTTTCATCCTTATTTGTGTGAATCACAGTTTCTTATCACCAGATTGAGCCTCTCCGCAGTGTCTATGGTGTGATGGCATACCACACTGTTGGCGGTGATTGGTCCGTAAAATGGGGACGTTAAGCCTAGCGGCGATCCTGGTATTTTTCATCATCTACCTTCCTTTATCTTTCATTCATTCTCAACTCGAACAATACAATACACTAAACATACAAACAACAGTCATCCACATAAAACACTAGCACATACATACAAGTCCATGATTGGGGAACGCAGGTGAAGAATTTTATTATTATTATTATTATTCGGGAGGATGCAGGTTCGAATCCTCGTCCGGGCATCCAGATTTGGGTTTTCCATGGTTTCCCCATATCACTCCAGGCGAATACCGGGATACTTCCTTCAAAAGGCCATGGCCGAATTCCTTCCAGTTCCTTGTCCCCTGTCCTATCCCGCATCTAATGACCTCGACGTCGACGAGGCGTAAAGCCATAAGTAAAATTAAAAATATTTTTTTCCGTCGTCAGTCTTTCGACTGGTTTGATGCAATCCTCCATCCCTATCCTGTGCTAACCTTTTCGTTTCTACATACCCCTTACAACCCACGTCCTCAATTATCTGCTTCATATATTCTAATCTCTGTCTACCTCTACAGTTATTACCTTCGACTGTTCCCTCCACTAACAAATTAACCAATCCAGCATGTCTCAAAATATGACCTACCAGCCTGTCTCTTCTTTCTATAAGACTATTCCACAAACTTCTTTTCTCACCCACCATTTCCAAAACTCGTTCATTTTGTAATTTTTCATCATACTAGCTGTTACCCGCGACTTTGTATTCAAGAACTCATAATTTTATTTCAAGAATTGGACATAGAAAACTGTAAGTTACCTTAAAACGTAGCCCAAGATGTAAGGGTCAACGTAACATGGCGGGGACCATTCTACCAGTCTACATCTACATCTACATTCATACTCTGTAAATCACAAACATTGTGGGTGGCAGAGGGTGCTAAGCACCAATGCTAAACCCGCCCATTCCAATCCCGAATAGTGCGAGGAAAGAAGGAATACATATAAGCATCAGTACGGCATCTTATTTCTCTAATCTTATCCCTCCGGTCATTGCGACCTAAATAGGTTGGCGGAAGAAGTGGTTCATTGCACTCGAAATTTAAATTGTTTCGCATATTCTCCAATAAATTCGAACGCAAGCTACGTCGTCTGTCTTCCAAACTATCCCAGCCCAATCTATGTATCGATTCTGTGACGCTTTCATAAGGGCTGTAACAACAAGTCACGAATCTAGCGGCTCTCCTCTGCACCCTCTCAACTGAGTCAATCAGAACCTTGCCCCTGAAGAGAACCAATTTGAAATCCGTTTAAAAATAGCAACAATTCAATGGGTGACTACCTAGCACACTTCCTCTGACAGATTTTTGTTTGTGTTTTAAAATAATGCCACTTTCTGGGAACGTCCCCTGTCAATTCCATTTTGTACACAACGTTTTTGGGTTTTCTGCCTTAGGGGGTTGGAAACCTATGAGCTAGTTACATGGGAAAATTCGACTTCTCTAAACGTACCCCAGCTACTTTTAGCGTCTGACCACAGGCTTTATTGATAGTGATCGCAAAGGGGGCATCCATAAATTACGTGAGGTGAAATAGGGGAGGGGGGGGGGGGTCCGGCGAAATCTCACCAGATCTCACCAAGGGGGAGGGGGGGGTCTACGGAAATCTCACGTGAGATTTTGCGAAAAATTTGGGGACAGTAGAGCAAAAAAAAAAAGTCTCCAATTTGCGGCAAAGTCGATTTTAGGAGGGTATTTCGTCAAAAAAGTTAGGGTGTGACCTAAAAAAAAAAGTTTCCAGGGCGATTTCTAGGGGGGGTTCTCACGGACCAGATCTCACCAGAGGGGGGGGGGGGGTCCGGCCAGATCTCACGAAATCTCACCAGGGGGGAGGGGGGGTCCAAAAATCCGGAAAAACACCTCACGTAATTTATGGATGCCCCCAAAGGCTAATTTCAGCGGGAACTGTAGTCTTTTAAACTACAGACCGCGAGAGAAACAACGCCTAAGCTACGGATATGACACGATATTCGTCATCACCGTTCGCTTAGTTTTCAAAATTTCGTCACAAACTTCGTTATTTATTCCGAAAAAAGATCCCTATGTCCTTCCTAATGATTTACTTGTAAAATGTCATCAAGAGCGGTTTAACCATTGTGGGAGCGTCCATAAATTACGTGACTACGTGGCTCTGTTTCACAGCTAAAGTTGCAGAACATACAGCAGCTTGAGATGTCTATTTCCGTTATTTAAGTATCTCCGTATGTAATTTAAGTATCCTACATACTAACAGTGCCGCGCATGCGTGGGACTTTGTGTCATAGCGTTGGGTTGCACGCGGGCAGCGCAATTGAACTAACCGACACGCGACGGCGCATTGTGATTCGATAAACATTGGACACGCCGTTCCTAGACTCAAAAGCGGTTACAGATGTTATCTGAGATCTTCCATTGTTTTGATGGTTTGAAATAAAGCTGTTTTTATTAGGACCGCCCGCGTTTGACTACACCGCTCGTTGATAAAATAATTTTGTTCTGTCAAGTGAATTTCAGTACAAACTTTAATTATAGCTTTGGCTGAAGTGTTATTTCAAGTTTTAAGTATGGTGTGAAGTGACGCTGTAGTATAAACTTCACGAGGGTTAGGGAGCGTGCATAAACCACGTAGCCCCATTTTGGCCTCCTCTGAAACCCCCCCCCCTCCCTCCATATTGATTCCAGAAGATATTTTGTATTGTTTTCTCTTGTCAGACTATCGTAAATCACATACGGACATAGTTAAATAACGGAAATAAATATCCACATGGTATTGTGTGTCCTTTACCTCATTTTAACACTGACAAATAATATGAATGGAAAGCTATGTGGCCTGGCTCGGAACCCCCCCCCCCCCCCGACGTAGCCCTACGTAGTTTCCCAGCCAACTCCTCCCCCTAGGACGAGCCACGTAGTTTATGAACGCCCCCTCATCGGAATCCAGTCAGTTACAGAAACGGTTTAAGCAAATTAAAGAATCGTTGCCTGGTAATATACAGGGGGGTCCCAAATTCAGGGTACAAACTTTAATTGTAGGTACAGGAAATTGTAACAATTATTTATTGTATAGGAATGTATGGTCGCAAGTGACGCGGTGAGGCGCAAACAGTGGAAATAAAAGGAAAGAGAAATGGAGTGATCGGTTGGTAGCATTGCCAGTAGATCTCCAGATTTATCGAGCATCGATTACTTTTTATGGGCACATCTAAAGCATCTTGTTTATGAGACTCCAGTTGACTCAGATGAGTCCGTAGCTGCTGCAGGTGTGCGTGACATACCAGGCATCTTTGAACGTGTACGCCAATCACTCCATCGACGCTGTCAAGCATGTATCGCTACTGGTGGACTTAATGTAAATATGACACTTGTCAACAACGCTTTCAATAAAAGCTTTGTTTTTCCTTTCGGTTGTTATTTCCCCTGTTTACGCCACACCGCGTCACTTGCGACCATATATTCCTAGACAATAAATCATTGTTACAATGTCCTGTCCTACCATTAAAATTTTTTACAATAAATTCGGGACCATCCTGTAGAATGAAAGGTGAGAGAACTGCAGAGAAAGAAAATAAAAAATACAGCTCTTCTTAGTTTTTTTACGCGACAGATAGAGTTTGTTCTATTTTATCATTTAATGAACAATGATCAGTGAGATAAGGAGGTTTCTAGTAACACCTCAACAAGAACAGGCTCCGTGACTGTCCCCCGCAAAAAGTTTTTTCCAATAATTGATAATTTACGGGATGGGATAGTGCCACTCCTCCAAACCATTTAGAATATTCATAATAGGCTTGTGTCCACTAAGAATAAATCAGACGCATAGCAGTTTTTAATGATTAATCATGCTAAGGAGACAACAAAACACAAATTTGTTTATTGTAAATGATAAACAGTATTATTGTTTTTAGAAAATAAATTCGGCAAAACCAGGCACTACGTCACAGCACCCGAGACGGCAAAATTGTTACTGTCATTTTCGTGGAACAGAACAGGTTACTTAGTAAATTATTCGTTTGTAGGAACTTCTGTCACGTTAATACAGTTATTCTCAGTTACATGCTGAAAGACAAGTGTAATTCGCCATGGATTCAGGATTTAGCAAAGCAAACAGTAGCAATTTGCCCAAAGTTGACGCCGTAACTAACACTTGGCCGATTTTTCGCGTCAAACATCGACTTTTGCTCATCGGAATTCCGCAATATTAAAACTTCGATGTAAGTATACACAAGTGTCAATTATCCATTATAAGCTTAAATAGCATTATTTCAGTTTGGTAAACAATAACTTATTGCTTAGACATACAAGGGGTGATCAAATGAAAATGTACGTAACGACGTAAAAAAATAACAGTTGAATATTTCCATATTCCGCAATGGGAGAACGTAGCGAGACATCTCGGGATGCGATTGGAGTCTCTGACTGGGATCGGAGCACGCGCGGGCGCCCGCATGCGCAGTAGAGAGCAGAGGCTCTTATCAAAAGCGGCGTCCAAATGATGCGGCAGTCCGTATGAGGACAGGATGGCGTACAGGTGGGGGATGTGTACTGTGAGACACTCCGACGCCTACGCAGGTCCGTCAAGAACAAATGACCGGGGCTGCTCACGGAGGGTGTGGTTCTGCTCCATGATACCGCGCGTCCACACGTATCCAGAGTCACACACATGGAACTGGCCAAGTTCAAGGGGGAGACGTTGGACCAGTCCGGACATGTCGCCCTGCGATTTCCATGTGTTTGGTCCACTGAAGAAACACCTGAAAGGGAAGCGCTTCAACTGGGACGACGTACTCGAGGACGCTGTGAAGGACTGGGTCTCGTCACGGCCACAGGAATTCTGGGAACGAGGAATCCTGTGGCTTGTTCATCAGTGGGATCGTTGTGCTCAGGGCTATGGTGTATATTTTGAATAAAGTCTACATTTGTACCCACCGTGTCGTTTCGTACCTTTTCATTTGATCACCCCTTGTACGTTTTGTAAAATAATTGACACTGTTATGGTTGCCCGTCTTAAGTAAATAGTATCTTTGTATGGGCAGCATCTACTTTACGAGGTGGATATCTGTATGCACTTTGAGAATACATATGTAGCCGAGTACGCTATCCAGTTGTGGGTACTGTTTTCATAATCTGTTTCCGGTTTATGTGTGACGCGTTAGCTAATTTTATGTTTATCGTATTTTCGTGTTTGTGCGGTTAATAGTGCGTATTAAACAGTATTTCTTTTTTATAGTTACTTAAACACTTTCCGCGAGTGTGAAGAATTTCCGGAGCAGGAGGAGGCGTAATTGAAAGCATTACAGGAGATATTCAGAATGCAGCAATCTGCCGGGGCTGTTGCCCTGTTCATTTAAATGCTAATACTGTTATAGTGGATTGCGCTTAATTACTGTTGCCAGAGATTAAACATTTGCGCTCACTTTGGTATTCACGCGAGGCGCATTAATTGGTATTAAGGTAATTATTTTTTTATCTCTGCCCTGCAGCTGTGAACACCAGCGATAGAGCTCGACCGCACGGCATCAATGAATCAGTCGATACGAGGGAACATAGAAACGAGTCAGTGGTAGGACGTGGGTTTGAATCCCCGTCCGGTCGTCCACAGTTTCCCCAAATCACTCCAGCCGAAACGTGTCTTATGCAAAACAATTTTATTCAAATTCTCTTACCAAAGGTTATTATTTTCTATTTTTCGACTTTTTCAGTCATGTGGTTGCGATATTAGAGAAGCAGACGCATATTTAGCCATTCTTGGAGCCTACATTTCACGAAATAGAAAACTAAATGACGTTTCGATAATAAGATTCAATGCATCTTCTAATACCTGCTGAACGTTACCATTTTGGATGGGATTTGGAAAAAATAAATTGTTTACTATATGACGCGCGCAAATGTTTCGCAAGGTTGATAGTTTTTAATAGGATGAAACAAGAACCCCCCTATTACAGCAATCGTTTTGTTAGTCAACTGAAGTAGGTACATAACAAGACACTAACAATTTCTTACAAAACTATTAGAAATGATTAAATGTGTCCCTAACAGAAACAAAAATATCCGATAAGCTCCTTACTTTAGAAATCAATAGCTCTGTGATAAGTGGTGCGGAAATGCGATCACTCCTTATGCACGCCAGCGAAGTCTAGCGGCAAGGCTCTGAACTATCTTATTTGGTAGCAACCATTATTTTTTAACTGAAATACGAGGTTTGCTATTTATATTTATGGCCTAATAATGAAAAAACAAATATTTATGATCGTAATTGGTATTATCGTTTCTCAAAATATTCTCCGTGAAGATCAATACAGTGTTGCTTGCGTTTGAACCAATTTTCGTAGCACTTTTTCCAATCCGATGGAGGTAACTCCAGAAGAAGCGTCTCGAATGCATCGACCGCTTCTCCGAGTAATTTGTTTTTGATGTGCGGGAATAAAAAGAAGTCATTGGGTGACAAATCAGGGCTGTATGGCGGATGACCCATCAATTCGATGTTTTGACTGGTAAAAAATTCCTTTGAGCCGATGTGTGACAGCACGCATTGTCGTGATGAAGAATTATTAGCATCTTCTTCGAGTTTTTCCGAATTTCTCCAAAGACTTCTGGTAAACAAATGGTCGTGTACCATCCAGAGTTGACCGTCCTACATTGCTCTAACGCCACTGTCGCCACGTGACCGGTAATGCCGAAGAAACAGGCAACCATTTGTTTCGATGTGCTTCTTGCGTGAACAACTTTTGTCGGATTTGGCTCGTCTTGGAAGACCCATACAGTCGATTGCTGTTTTGTTTAGGCCTGATATGCATAGATCGATGATTCGTCACCTCCGTAGATGTTATACACAGCCTTTGATGCACCTTGAACTATTTTTTTTAACATTTCCTTGCACCAATTGACACCAGCTTCCTTTTGAGCATTCCTCAGATTATGCGGGATCCAACGCGAACACACCTTTTTTTACGGCCAAATGATCATGCAATATTTTATTGATGCTTGTCATACCAATGCCCGAAGATGCCTCAATCTCACAGTATGTCACACGACGATCTTGCTTTATCAGTTCCGGCACAGCATCGATATTTTCTGGCACAACTACTCATTTTCGACGACCCTGACGGAATTCGTCCTGAAGCGAACTTTGGCCACGATTGAATATCGTTATACCAGTTTTTTACAGTGTTATATGATGGTACTTTATCGCCTTATAAAGAATTAAGTTCATCGATGCACTCTTGTCTTGATAATTATAATCCATGTCGAAAGTTGTGAAAAATAATTGCACGAAAATGTTCACGAATTTATTCCATTTTTCGCTCGAGATGAATTTTTAAAGTTATTATAAACTACAACTCGCGCTCAAATGACACATAGCCTTATTCATAACAATGTTCAACAATGTCAATGGAAACGGCAGACACTTATTTTTGCCAAGGCCAGAAATATAAATAGCAACCCTCGTATCTAGCGGTCACGCGATCGCGGCCCGTGCAAAAATTATGACATGTGTTGCTTCTATCTAGCGGTATGCGATCACTCCTTATCGACGATATCTTAGCTCTGAACTGTCGCATTAGCTGAAACGTGGAATATTCATAATTTTGTCTTTTATGGATTGTATTTCGAAAAATTCATTTCTTAATTAGGGAGCGTGCATAAACCACGTAGCTCCATTTTGGTCTCCTGAGAACCCCCGCTAACCCCCCTCCCCTCCCACGTAGCCCTACGTAGCTTTTGCCCTACCCCCCCCCCCCCCCTCTCGTAGCACGTAGCTTCTTTTCCCCTTTTGATTCCAGAAGACATTTTGTACTGTTTTCTCTTGTCTGACTATTATAAATTACTTACGGAGATAATTAACTGAGGGAAATAAATTTTCACATGCTGTTGCGAGTTATGTTCCTCATTTTAACTGTGAAAAATGTTATGAAAGGAAAGCTACGTGGTCTGGCTCGGAAACCCCCCTCCCCCCAGATAGCTCAGCGTAAACTCCGAGTCAACCCCTCCCCCCCCCCCCCTGGACCGAGCCACGTAGTTTGTGCACGCTCCCTTAGTGATGTCACCAAAGCAGAGAACATACTCTTAAGAATGATACCTCCTTTATCGATTTTAGTTAAGTATGAAGGGAGAAAGGTGGCTCGTGACAAGAAAAAACACCATTAAGAACAGATATATATGATTTTTTTCTGTTTTCATTTTTGTAGTTTTTTGTTGTTGTTTTGTTTTCGTTTTTTGTTGTTTTATCTTTTTTCGTCTTTATTTTACGGGTTTTCCCAATTTGTATGTGATAGTCTGCCGTCAGATTTAATCACATCTTCTTTGAAATGCAAAACCGTGTTTGATTCACGAAACAGACATTACGCGAAATTACGAGCACGTCATTTCTCGTTTATGAAACCCTAAAAATAGGTGTACCAGTGGAACTTAGAGAGTTTAGTTATTCAGCTGATGAATTGGCACAGAGACGTTTCCAAGAAAAGATACCACTACATAACACTCAGAAAGAACTTTCGAAAACAGGAACAAAACGAGCGTGGTGGGTGAGTGGTTAACGTTCTGGCCTCGCATTCGGGAGGACGCGGGTTCGAATCCCCGTCCCGGGCATCCACATTTGGGTTTTCCATGGTTTCCCCAAATCACTGGGATGCTTCCTTCAAAATACCATCGCCGAATTCCTTCCTGTTCCTTGCCTCCAGTCCCTTCCCGCCTCTAATGACCTCGACTCGTGGCCTTTTGAAGGAAGCATCCCGGCATTCTCCTGGACTGATTTGGGAGAAGCCAAATCTGGACGCCCGGTCGGGGATTCGAACCGGCGTCCTCGCGGATGCGAGGCCATTCCCGAAATCACTCCAGGTGAATGCTGGGATGGTTCCTCCAAAATGCCAAGGCGTAATTCCTTCCCATAAACCCAGAAACAAATACAACAATAACCAAAACAGAAAACAGAGCTATAAATGAAGTCTGGGAATAGAAAAAAGGATATTTTAGACATTATAAATATGCAATGTTGTCGCAGGCTATGTTTCCGCAGTTGCTTAATTAATTACCAGTTGAAAGATAATGCCAATGCAGCTGTTTCATTTATTTATTGCTGCGTCGTACGCGTTTCACCTCTCATCGAGGCATCATCAGCGACGAATTATTTACATTTGTTACTACGGTATGCAGCTGCGCATCTCCGTTTGCATATACATCTACATCTACATCTACATCTATACTTTGCAAATCACTAATACTGTGGGTGGCAGAGGGTGCTAAGCACCAATCCCAATTCTGTGCATTCCAATCCCGAACAGATCAAGGAAAGAAGGAATACATAAATGAATCAGTACGGCATCTTATTTCTCTAATCTTATCCCTCCTGTCATTGCGACCTAAATAGGTTGGCGGAAGAAGTATTTCGTTGCACTCGTAACTTAAAGATTTTCGCATATTCTCCAGCAAATTCAAACGAAAACGACGTCGTCTGTCCGCCAAACAATCCCAGCCCAACCCACGAATCAGCTCTGTGACACTTACGTAAGGACTGTAACTAGCAGTCACGAATCGAGCGGCTCTCCTCTGTACTTTCTCTAACGTGTCAATCAATCCCTTGCGATACGGATCCCAAATTCCACAACAGTATTCCAAATGCGGACGCACTAGTGTTTTGTACGCTATTTCCTTTGTATGAGCATTACAACTTCTCAAAATACGTCCTATGAATCGTAGTTTTGAATTATCTTTCCCTACAACGGAAGTTATGTGCAAGTCCCATTTCATGTTGCTTTGTACTGTTACGCCTAGATACTTCAGGGAATCCACAGTGGCAACAACTGAATTGTTAACTTTGTACTCCTGAGCAAGCGGGGTCTTTTTATTGCTTATGTGCATTGCCTTGCACTTTTTACAGTTAAGTGTAAGCTGCCATTCACGGCACCATTCCGAAATAACGTCCAGATCGCGCTGAATTTCTAAGCAATCGTCGGAGCACCTCACTTCCCTATAAATAAGTGCATCATCAGCAAAAAATCGCATCCTGCAATTAACGTTGTCACCGAGATCGTTTATAAAAATTAAGAAAAGTAGTGGTCCTATTACACTTCCTTGAGGATCGCCCGAAGTAACATCTAGTTTAGAAGAGGCTTCCCCGTCTACAACGACATACTGTGACCTACCAGTTAGAAAATCGCGTATCCATTCGCAAATCTGATCAGATATACCGTACGCTCGGATCTTCGCTAAGAGTCGGTTGTGTGGTACAGAGTCAAAAGCTCTAGGAAAATCCAAGAAAATAGCATCAACTTGTGATCCCGCATCAATAACTTTCATTACATCATGCGAAAATAGATCCAGTTGCGTTTCACATGATCGGTTCTTCCGAAATCCGTGTTGGTATGCTGTAAGTAGCTCGTTTTCATCTAGAAACTTCATAACGTTAGAGCATATGACATGCTCCAGAATTCTACTGCAAACAGATGTTAGCGATATCGGACGATAATTCCCAGGATCTCTCCGATCTCCTTTCTTGAAAACGGGAATCACCTGCGCAATTTTCCAGTCAGAAGGTACTTTTCTTTCCTCTAAAGATTTACGAAATATATCTGACAGAAATGGTTCTATTTCTTCCGCGTATTCCGAAAATACTCTTACTGGTACACCATCGGGACCCGGCGCTTTTCCCCACTTCAGGAGCTTTAATTGCTTTATGATACCTACACTATCAATTTGTACTGGATCCATTTCAAATTCAACACGCCGTGGAAAAACGGGAATGTTTTCCATGTTTTCGTCAGTGAAGGAATTTTTAAATTCGGCGTTAAATACGGTAGCCTTGTCGCGGCTGTCATCAACTTCCCAATGCATGTTTTGCCTGTATCATATTTACAAGATGCGCAGCTGCATACCGTATTAAAAAATGTAAATAATTCGTCGCTGATGATGCCTCGATGAGAGGTGAAACGCGTACGACGCAGCAATAAATAAATGAAACAGCTGCATTGGCATTATCTTTCAACTGGTAATTATAAATATGATTCTGCAGAACTGCTCTTAAAAATGAAGTACCATTAAAAATGTAATAATTATTTTGTTACTGTTAACAAAAACAATTTTTTGTTCGCAGTTCATTAGTTATAAAATTATGTTTTTATGATAACTGGATGGTATGACGTTTATCATAAAAAAATATCGAGTGGGCGAAATTGAATAGAGTGTGGGAAAATTCGTATTTTTTATCATTATATGTTATGGAATGTAGTAGTTGGGTGAAATCTCAATTTATTTTTAAGATTTTGATACTAGCACCTAAACGACTAAACCACTTTCAGTAGTGGTCCAACTATCAGCAGTAGATTATTTTTTCTGAAGTGGGAACTGTTTTGGTGGTTCCTGGTGTGATCTCGTTGCGTGTACAAGTAGGGCGACACGCAATAGCGCATGCAGCGTCCGTCGGTATTGCCACGAGGTATTGCAGTCCTGTTGTTGGTGGTACAGTGTGGCTGACGCGACCTAGCTGTCTACAGCGTGGCTGTCAGCTTGAACACCGAATTAGGCCGTCCACCACCGGAACCGAATTTCGTCCGAACAGCATTCGTTCGAGTAACGTCCGATTTTACGACCGATCAGGTCTTCCGGTTAACCTCGTCCACTTGCAGCCTAATAACACATTGCCGATTCGTCGTTTCAATACCAACCGAGTTTTTGTTAAATGTATAGTGATCTATAGTTTGTAAAAATAGATTTTACTTTGCCCTTGGCAAATATTACAACAGTCAGGGTGTCAAATTACAAGTACTTAGACCACGCATTTCATTTATAATATAACAATCTTTGAATAACAAGTGAAGAGAGGAAGAAAAACAAGGATGGTTAGCTGTTGCGTTGAGCAGTGGTATTATACAGGGCGTTCGCCGGAAAACGCTACCCTCCCAGTCTGTTGCCGTCGGCAACTTGCTCGGTCAGTCGCGCCAGCAGTTTCCGCCACACGGCACCGTGAATCACCGCACTGTTTAACACCTCCGCTGCCCCAACAGTGCAGTGCAGTGACCCTTACATTGTTAAGAACGGTTTCTTTGCATTGTAGATAGTTTGTGACTTCAGTCTCTTATTAATCAGTGTTGTGAATAAACGTTTCTTTGCGGTTTGGCTGGTTTGGGGCTTCATACTCTTACTAATCTATACCGTGTTTGAGTGTGAGTAAAATTATGGTACGTTACAGTTTGCAACAAAGAATATTTCTCTACGATACATATGTGAAGAAGAAGTCGTTTAAAAAGTGTCGCAGTAAATTTCGTCGCGAATTTCCTGGCGCTTTACTGCCAGCTAAATCAACAATTCTGCGTCTGGTTAAAAAAGTAAGAGAAACGGGTTCATTTTTTAACAAAAAGAGACTGTCGGTCAACCGTATTCTCACAGAGGAGAAAATTGACGATATCGCTTTTCGAATAGAACAGTCACCCAAAAAATCATTAAGTCAGTTAGGGCAGCGTGTGTCTCGAAATATGTTCAGAAGATGTGAAATGTGCATTACACAAGAGGGTCAACACTTCCAGCATCTTTTATAAGGTAAGCTAATGAATTACGTCACATTTAAATGCTTAGCACATACAAGTTTATGAAGTTTATGAAGCGTAATTATTATGAAATAGTCCGCGGCCGACGGTCGAACAATGGCGGAAACTGAGCGCTCGCTCGCCGGGAGCAGTTTCTTCCTTGTAGCGCTAACAGTGGGTTGCGTTTCCCGGCGAACGCCCTGTATTATATTGGCGGTGATGTATTGGATTTGTGAAGTACCATAATAAAGGAAGTGCTGAATATTAAAATATATATTTATTTTTGTGAAGGATTTTAATAAAGGAGGTACTGTACATTCAATTAAAACATTATTATAAATGTAGTAATATGACATGACTTATGCATGGAACGAGGACTGTTTAAATGTCAATAAGCGTTGTAGTTTGACAAGGGCTGTATTTAGGATGTGTAGACCCTTGGGCTGAACCTGCAAATATTTTGAAACTCAATCACACATTTTATAGCAATTTTATAGCCAAAAACCTAAAATAAACATCTGAAATTTATTATTAAATTGTAGAATATTTTACTATATCATATATAAAAGAAAATCATCAAGGTTTTAAATACAGTTTACTAATATCGCTCGGAACAATTATGGAAGGAAAAACAATGCAAAGTTGAGATTTTATGTCGATGTTGCCAAATTTGTGAAAATAAATATTTCAGTTTAAAAAATAAATGAACATACAAGGAAAAAAAGAAGCAATGTAAGAAACAAGCAAATTTTGTTTTTGTGGTGCGGGTTCATAGGCTACAGCCTATATAGCCTATGCCTCAATGCGGTCCAGACAAGGGTGATATCTCATAATCGTTTGAGAATATTCCAGTAGGAAATCCAAATAATACAGTAGTCTTTATTGAACAAATTTTTAATGAAATAGTTATTATAACTGCGTAGACGCACTTTCAGTAATTGTCCTTTTCGTGGATTTTTTGTTAAAATATTAATTGTGACTGTGTACTACCACAGTGTATGATAGAGTTTGAAAAAATACAAATCAAGATAAAAGATAAAGATTTTTTTTATTAGGAGCGCAACATGTGTTTGCCATTCGGCCGAATACGTCCGACTAATCCCATTTAAATGGGGAGCGTGCATAAACCACGTAGCTCCATTTTGGTCTCCTATGAACCCCCCTCCCCCCCACGTATCCCTACGTGGCTTTTGCCTCTAACCCCCCCCCCTCCCCCCACGTAGCAGGTAGCTTTTTATCCTTTTGGTTCCAGAAAACTGTTTGTACTATTTTCTCTTGTTAGAATATCGTAAATTACAAACGGAGATAATTAACTAAGGGAAATAAATATGTGTTCTGTTCCTTAACATTTTAACTGTCAAAAATGTTATGAAAGGAAAGCTACGTGGCCTGGCTCGGAACCCCCCTCCCCCCACACGTAGCCCAGCGTAGCCTTCCAGGCAACACCTCCCCCGCCCCCGCCCCCCTGGACTAGCCACGTAGTTTGTGCACACTCCCATGGGATCCGTGCGTCATTCGGCCGTATACGGCCGAGTAAGTCATATTCGGCCGTATACGGCAGACCAGTCGGTCGGACGAATTCTGTGCCAGTGGACGACCGGCTGAAAGGCGTGATGGGCATGTTAGAACATGGACGCTGTACGGACGGGGACCTGGTGGTGTTGAGCCCTGTATTGGCGGCGCACAATAGTTTCCCGCGGCCACCTTGCTGGGGAGTCGTCGTTTCTGCAATAGACGGTAGTTGTTCCCTCCGGCCCATTTTGGCGACGGTGGTAGACCTAGTCTAGTACAGTTAGTTTAGGTAATTTGAAGATTCCATGCTAATATGTTGCCGTAACTTTTAACTACTCAATATGTCAGTCGACTGAAGACACGCAATGGCGCATGCGCGTCTCAGTGAAGAATGCGTTGTTTATTTCACTGCCGGTTGCTTTGGTGGCATTTTAATGATATTTATTTGTTTGGACGAGAATACGATGAACCTCTTTATATTCTTCTGGTCCCTATCCGTTCTGGCAACCATCTTGACTGTCTTTCCTCTGCTAGTAGATGCTCGGATTAGCTCCGTAGTCTTCTTGGAGGTCCATGTTCTCAGATTTTTTAGCCAGGAAGTTCTTCACCTACTACTTCTCTAACCTCTTTATACTCCAGAAAAATTCTGCCGATGGATACTCTTCCTAAATGGTTGCTATAGCTCGAGAACTGCTTAACTAGAAGAATAGATGGAGTACAGTTGTATAGAGGACGAGTGCCCGCAACATATCCTTAAACCAAAACTCAGCTCAGCTCAGCTCTTGCACTTCCTCTGACGTCACGGCAGAGATAGCTCTCATAGCGGATATTGAGCGCCAGCTTGAGCCTCGTTTACCTCAGTGACGGTCACTTCAGTACGTTTTGAATATTAAAAATTGTAAGATGTTCTAATAGCTACAACATACAATAAAAGTATTTATATTATAAATGCGAAAGTAACTCTGACTCTCTCTATGTTTGTATGTTTTCACGCCTAAACGGCTAATCCGATCTTGAATAAATTTGACAAGTAAATACTGTGTATCATTAGGCAAGACATAAATAACATGTTTTGTTATGTCATTTAGAAAACTACCCAAACGATGACAAACTGACGGAAAGCGTGTGCAATCTATCTTTATATATATAAAAATGAATGTATGTGTGTTTGTTGGTTTGTTTGTTCTCCATACAAACCCACAGTTTCCACCCGATTTCGATGAAAGTTTGCACACTTATCCTTTGAAACAAGGAGAAAAGTACTGTCTACATTTGGTTGAAAAAATTTCTGTGTAAATGTTGTCTAATAATTTCGAAAAATTACTGAACGATGATAGACAGACGCATAGGATGTGTAGGTCTCTGTACTGCCTTTCCATATAGCGGTCTGGTAGCTCAGTGGTTGAAGCGCCTGCTTACTGCTGTTTGGGTCGTGGTCTCCGTTTCAAATCTCCGTGGAGGCAAAGATTTTTAAAAATTGTTTTTGATCGTAAGAGTCACGCCTGGGAGTAATGCGAGGCAAATCGTAGGTAGTGTTGCAATGCTGTAGGTGTACACTTTTTTACGTTATAATGATCCCTCAGGCAGGACCGGTTTAAGGCTACCGCAAGAACCGCAGTCGCGGGGGGCCCCAAGCTTGAGGGGGCCCCGCCACGATCCCCATCAAAATTTGTCCTTCCTTAACGAACAATTTTCCTGCTAAATTAAATAATCTACAAATTCATAATGTTAACAAGCTGCGTTCACAATAGACGTTTCCGAAGCGTGGAGCTCCAAGAGATGTCCTTCATCAGATTCAGTTTTGCGAAAGTCGTATCTGATGTAATTACAATAGGCCTATATATTTAAAGGCGTGTATTGCTCTGAACCTGTTTCAGCAATTTATGTAATTTCGTTCCAATAAACTCGTTCATCTTTTTACGTTTCATGAATAAAAGTTATTGAATTAAAATGCGTATGCCTGCTCACGTGTCTACAGCCCCAGAAACCTATATGTACTAGTAAAGAAAGGCAAAAAAAAAAAAAAAAAAAAAAGAAATGTCGTATACAAAAAGTGTATTATAAATGTAATAGCTGTAAAATGAATCCAAAAATAATTTCATTTGACACAATGGGCAGCAGGGATTAGTCAGAAATGAAAGTGACAGTAGTTGGGAAATCCGCATGAGATGCATTGATAAAACATCAAAGACTCGGCGAAGTTTTCCCGTTCAGCTAATACTCAATAAACTGCTGGCCCGTTTGTACACAGGTTTAGAGAAACCTCAGTCCGTCTCTTTAATCGTTGTTTGAGCTCTACACGCAGATTTTATATGCATACATATATGTGTGTGTATAAAGTCACGAAAATTATCAAAAGTGTAGGCAAAAGTACATCTAGAAGTAGGGGGCCCCGAAATCAAACTTCGTAGGGGGCCTCGAAATTCCTTAAGCCGGTTCTGCCCTCAGGGGTTGTTCGCAGTCAGTGTGTGTGTGTGTGATCTGCAGTAATCTTTATATATAAAGATGAATGTATGTTTGTTTGTTTGTTTGTCCTTCATACAAATCCACAGTTTTTAACCGATCTTGATGAAACTTTGCACACCTATCCTTTGAAACAAGGAGATAAATACTGTCTACATTTGGTTGAAAAATTATCTGTGTAAATAACACATGTTGTCTCATAACTTCGAAATACGGCGATAGACAGACACGTTGAATATGGACGTCTCCGTACCGTGTTTCCGTGTAGTGGACTGGCAGCTCAGTGGTTAAAGCGCTTCCTTACGAACGTCGTGGTATCCGATTCAAATCTCCGTGGAGGCTAAGATTTTTAAAAATTGTTTTTCATCGTAAGAGTCAGGCCTGGGACGTAGGTTATTCGGATTGAATGTTAAACTGTAGATATTAGAAAGTTAGGGGTGCAATGCGAGGCAAATCGTAGGTAGTCTTGCAATTTTGTAGGTGTACACTTTTTAATGATTCCTTAGGTGTTGTTCGCAGTCAGTGTGTGAGTGTGAACCACAGTAATACTAATATAAATACGGAAGTAAGTCTGTCTTTTTGTTACGTTTTGACGACTATATGGCTATATCGTTGTGATGGAATTTTATAAGGAAAGCTGTATGAAGGGCACAGGATATTTTTTCCAGTATGATTAACAGTTGTAGTCACGAAATTTTGAGAACTTATCAAATGTTGACAGAAATATGTTGGAAACTGATTCCCTTCAAAAGATAGGTTCGACGGTAGAGTGATATAGTGATAGCTTTCCTGTCATATTATGCCTACTCGGTGTTGTTTGGGACCAATCCTTCGTTACCAACAACTTCAATTCTGGCAAAGAAATTCTTAATCCACGCGTACGAAGTCGCGGGTATCCGCTAGTTTGATATGTAATTGAGTACCGTGCAGTAAATTTGTAAAAGTCGGAATTATTATATTTTGAAAATTCCAAGGGCTAAGAAGAGAATAGTTGAAAAATGTTGTAAATGAGTCGCAAAGTAGACCAAAAGTGCTAATTAGTACAGAACGGGTTCTGCTTTACAGCTTAAGGCAGAAACTGGCGGAAGAAATTTTTCCAGGAGAAAGTTTAGCGGCGAGAGAACAACAAAATAGGATAACTAGTATGTAACTCGAACAACAACATTTTACAACGTTGTAAAGAACTACTTTCATCGTTGTGTAAGGTTTTACACCCTGTGTTGATGGTGTCGTAATACCTCTAGTGTGAGGTGTTTTAATATTGTAAGCCGCTGTCTCAGTAGAGTGGAACGGCTGCTGTGTTGTTTTGTTGTTTGTTCCGTTACGTGACCAGGTCTACAAACACACACACGCGCCCAAGGTCGCCGGCGGAGTGTAGATGCGTCAGGTTACTTCCTGCCAGTAACACATCTCGCCCGTCATGTTCCCACCGCGGAGGAAAATCTACTATTATAAACTAGCCTCGTACGCGTGGATTAAGAATTTTTTTGCCAGAGTTAAATATAAAAAGTTGTTGGTAACGAAGGATTGGTCCCAAACAATATCGAGTCGGCATAATATGACAGGAAAGCTATCACTATATCATTCTACCGTCGAACCTGCCTCTTGAAGAGAATCAATTTCCAACATATTTCTGTCACTATTCGATAAGGTCTCAAAATTTCGTGACTACAACTGTTAATCATACTGGAAAAAATATCCTGCGCCCTTCATACAGCTTTCCTTATAAAATTCCATCACAACGATATAGCCATATAGTCTTCAAAAGACAGAGACTTACTTCCGTATTTATATTAGTATTACTGTGGTTCACACTCACACACTGACTGCGAGCAACACCTGAGGGATCATTATAACGTAAAAAAGTGTACACCTACAAAACTGCAAGACTACCTACGATTTGCCTCACATTGCACCCCTAACTTTATAATATCTACAGTTTAACATTCAATCCAAATAACCTACGGACCAGGCCTGACTCTTACGATGAAAAACAATTTTTAAAATCTTGGCCTCCATGGAGATTTGAACCGGAGGCCACGACGTTCGTAAGCAAGCTCTTTAGCCACTGAGCTACCAGATCACTACACGGAAACACGGTACGGAGACGACCATATCCAACGTGTCTGTCTATCGCCGTATTTCGAAGTTATGAGACAACATGTGTTATTTATACAGATAATTTTTCAACCAAATGTAGACAGTATTTTTCTCCTTGTTTCAAAGGATAAGTGTGCAATGTTTCATCGAGATCGGATGAAAACTGTGGATTTGTATGAAGAACAAACAAACCAACAAACAAACAAACAAACAAACAAACAAACAAACAAACAAACAAACATACATTAATCTTTATATATAAAGATAAGAAATGCAGACGACTTAGCAATCTTAACCCATGACACTGCAAAAACAGATCGAACTATTGAAAGAAATAGTGGTGAAATTATATCTTTGGGAGAGGGGGGGGGAGAGACAGAACTTATGTCCTGCAATAAAGAAACAACACAATACACGGAGACAAAATATGGAAAAATAAACGACTCTCATACTTAAAGTATCTCGGCGAAACAATCCAAGAGAATGCAACCGAAGGAAAAGCTAATGAAATTATAGGCCAAAACATGGAAACAGCTTATCGCAAAACACAAAATGTCTACAAATAATAAAAAAAAAAAAAAAAAAAAAAATGATAAAAAAATCCCCAAGCTTACAAAAATGAGACATTACTATACAGTTATTAAACCTGAATGTCTCGATGGATGAGACACATTTATTTTGAACAGGAAAACAGATATAGAAAATACTGAGAGAGAAAAAAAACAACGCAAAATTACAACGAAAAGTTTGGGCCCAAAACTCACAGGAGACCAATACAGACTCAGAAGTGTATCAGGAAATTTTACAATATGCAGACATTCACAGTGATGTTAGAAAACGCAGACTAAAATTTTATGGACACATCAAAAGACTGACAAGCCAAATAGTTGAATTCTATGAAAACCGAAGGAAAGCAATATCAGATGCAATAAAATGGATTGGCGAAGTCAAGAAAGATCTCTGGTAAGCAGGAATCACTCCAAATGTTATCGGAAACAGAGACACATTTAAATCGAAAATTCACAAGTGGCAAATTGACTGGGAGGAAAGATTAAAGAAGCCCACAGCAAGCGTATGAAGGAAATACAGGCACAAAGGAAAGCGAACAAACGCTTCTGAGTACTTTGCGTAGTCGTAATGGGCTTATCCGCAAATAATAATCGTAAATACGAAACTAACTCTGTTTGTTACGTTTTCACCAGTTTTGCCACCTTACGAAAACAAAAGTCGCTAGATCTGGTCTCTAAACTCACTAGATTGCGGGATATTTAGAACTAAAAGAGTCGCTAGAAATCGCTAAATACAATAAAGTAAAATGGTAAGGTAAGTAATATAAAGTATTTTAATGATTATTAAATATAATTAAACATAACATTGTATTAAAAATCAACATCCAATTTCTTCAATCGTTATTTCTTCTTCGTCATCTGGTTGTATGGTTGGAGATGCAGAACTTGCATATGTGGAGTGATGAGATTAATCGTCAGTTTTAGAATTGAAAGAGTATTTAGCATCTTTATCAATCACATCAGCTGGAAGCTCCTAACTGTAGCAGTTTTTTCACAATTTTTAACTGATTCCTTATAAAAAGAATGCTATCAAGAGTATTTACAGCTATCCTATTTCTCTAATTGTTTTTAAAAATGTTCATTGTAGTTAAAATCCTTTCTACTGCGGCATTCGAGTGATAGGATATTCCTAAATCAGATAACTCCAGAAAGGTATTTATTCCAGCAGCATTCTTGTATTGGGTTAGCCATATTGCGTTTTCAATATATTATGTATGCAATTATTTATCCGAGTCATGACAGAGGTATTAGTTACCCCAATGCCAATCAAGTTTTTCGAAACTCTGGAAGAATGAATATCACTAAAAATCAAATATTTTTTTAGCGATAACATATTTAAGAATATCGCTTTAGATGTTCAAAAGTCACTAAATCTAGTGACAAAATCGCTAAGGTGGCAACATTGGTTTTCACTGCTAAACAGCTTAACCGATCCTGATGAAATTTGTCAGCGAAATACTATGTCTCATTCTAAAGGGTATAAGATACTTTTTGTGGGATAAATAACATGGTTTGTCATGATGTGTTGAAAACTAGCCGAACGGTGAGACAGGTGAATATCGTGTGCAAGTCTTTGTAATATTACATCGGTCACTGAGGCTTCGTTATCTAGCAGTCATTTTGTGTATGAACTGTTTCATTAATTTCATATACAAATACACATTATTATATAGTGTAAGTGCATCTTTTATCCAAATGTAGGAATAAAATTCTAAGTACACGCATATGAACATCTATTCTCACT
>JARYHS010007075.1:12640545-12669308 GCA_031002005.1 Vandiemenella viatica
GTATTTGAGCTTCATCAGGCACAAACCCCAAACATCTAAATCATTAATCAGAAAATTCTAAATATTCTTTAATGGGGCCCGAGTACTCAAGAAGAGACTAGCCATAAGGTGAAGTTTCCGTCAGAATGATATTTTAATGTACATATATGATTATGTTTAGATATTTGTAAATATTCGCTTAATATATTTAAACGTGTATGAACACAGTACGTGTTCTTTATTATTACTCCTACTTCATAGTTATAAGTTCTATACATAAAAGAAGCGAAACAAAAATCCAAATTACGTAGAAATATTTTGATCGACTTTTTGTGTCAAATACCCCTGTGTGCGCCGTCCTCCCGAATGCGAGGCGAGGAACGCTAACCGTTACACCGCCCCGCTCGGTATGAAGAAAGTGCAGCCATAGTGAACACACATAAAAAAAAACAACGTGATATATAAAAACCGTTGCCCTCGCTTATAAGTTGGATAAATAGATAAAAATCTCAAAGAAATATACAAAAATTACAATGAAGAAAAACACATAAATAGCGTAATTACCGAGCACACACCGTAAAAAGCAAACAAAACGTAATAGAAAAATCATTCACGTTTTTACTTTTAATAGCCTTAATCTCATCTCTGATGTAGCATCGTCTGATGACGGTTTTTTTTTTATTATTATTATTATTTTACGCCTCGTCGATGTCTAAGGTCATTAGAGGCGGGATGGGACTGGGGACAAGGAACGGGAAGGAATTCGGCCGTGGCCTTTTTGAAGGAAGCATCTCAGCATTCGCCTGGATTGATTTGGGGAAACCATGGAAAACCCAAATCTGGATGGCAGACGGGGTTCGAACCCGCGTGCTCCCGAATGCGAGGCCAGAGCGTTAACCGTTCACCCACCACGCTCGGCCCCCCAGCGACACCGTAGTTATTAAAAAACAGTAACCACGGAAACGAATCCATTGAATCGTAAAGAACAATATTATTCCACGTTTTTTTCTGCCGTGAAGTTTTAGCATATTATATTTTCAACTAAATTGACGCATTTTGTTTAATATGAAACGCTACGAACGAAAAGCAAACTTAACGAAAGGGTGGAGACTAAAGTACGAGTTATATAATTTGATCGGGTTGCGTCGGCTCACATCGGCAGTCGTCGGCCCGGTCTAGCCAATGACAACGCCGTAGAAGTTACGTAGCAGATGATTTCCGGGATTTCGAAAAAAAAAAAAAAAAAAAAAAAAAAAATCAGTGTTCCTAACTCAACTGAGACAAAAACAACAAGCTTGGTTCATGATATAGGAAAATCCATGTAGTATTACTAGTGATGCAAACTGAAGAAAAAACATGAAAAAAAAACCTAGCACCCTTGTTTTTTTTCTAAATTTGTTTTTTTTTTTCAGAAAACAATATATATGATAAATTATAGTTTTATTTATGGAACTTACATTTTACATGTGTGTTTTAAACCTTACTAAACCTTACTAATCATATATAATATGATTCATAAATGTATCTATATAGGTAACATAATTTTTTTTCATCTTCTATGTCAGTACCACATTCACTAGTATCAGCACTACCAACACTAGTTCGGTTGGAGTTGGAATTTTCTGTTTCTTCTTCTGTACCCTCTAGATCCATAACTTCAGAAATAGTTACATTTTCTTTTACTGGTTGTATTGCATGCAAAAGCTTTTGGGATTGCTATTTTAAATTGTGAGCAAAGTACACACTGTGAATGAAGACTGCGCCGATAGTTCTGTATTACGGTCTTTTAAGTTTGAATTTAAATCTATTATCATACAAAATAGGAGCTTTATTTCTTTTCAATCGTTGGTTTACGCCAATGGTTGCAAGGAAATGATTCATAATAACTGACAATTTAATGACTCAGTATATGCTGAGAGTTTAACAAGTATACGAATATAAGGAAAGCACAACAAGTAATAAAAAGAGGCAAAAAACCATAGTTAAATTTCCTAATTTTCTGAAAAGATTCGTAGGTCTTCAGATAAATTTGTAGGGCCTGGCAGCACTCGTTCAAATAGCGAGTATCAATCCAAACAATGGGGAACGGGGATTCCTTCTCACGCAACCTAGCCTTTTCGGGAAGTCCCCATTCGTAAAAGAAAACTTCAGTCATTGTTACCAATATATTTGTATTTTTTTTTTCTACTGAACCAGAAAGATATAGTAGATTTAAAAGTAAGATAAGTACTTAGTATAAACTCTAAAACAGTCATATTAACGATAAATGACTTAAACATATGAAATTTAGTAGTTATGAAAAAATAACATGTTCCAGAAAAAAAACATGTTTTTTTCATGTTTTTTTCATGTTTTTTTTTCATGTTTTTTTTTTACGTCAGAAAAAAACTTTTTTTTTTTACAATACTAAGTATTACAAATGCTGGGTGCGACACATCTATACTATACTAATGCGGAAGTAACTCTGTTACATTTTCACGAATAAATGACTGAACTGATCTCGATGACATATGACAAGGAAATTCTGTGTATAATTAGAAAGGAGATAGCATACTTTTTTATGGATAAATAATATATTTTGTTCTAAAATTTTGAAAACTAACGGAACGGTGACAGACAGGTGTTAGTCTCTGTAATGTTTGTCTATGTATCTTAGCAAATGACAGCTAAACCAATAGAAGCGCTGTGTGCAAGACGGTATTAACAATAAGATGTCTCCTGAAAGTAAAATAACTTTAAACCACAAACAAAAATATGCCGTAGGAACTGTGTAGGAACTCCCATAGTTAAATCACCCCTCTCCCTACTTTTTAGCTGTTTTTAAAGATGTTGTAAATCAGTAGGTCAACAACGGCCCCGGTGCCAAAAAAAAAATTATTTTGGGCCTGGTGGGTGACCTTTTTTTATTAGCTCTGCCAAATTGCTGGGGGGGGGCACCCCTGATCTGAACTTGGGGGCCCCTGATCTGAGCATGGGGGGCCCCTGATCTGAGCATGGGGCCTCTGAGCTGAGCTTGGGGGCCCCTAGCTGATCTTGGGGCCCCTAGCTGATCTTGGGGGCTCCTGGGCTGTGGCTTGGGGCCCCCTAAGCAGAAGCGAATTGTAGCGTATCAAGGTTCACAAGGTCATGAGAGCACAAAAAAGGTCGCCCATTTGCCCTGAAGGCCCGTGGGCCCTCTGAGATGCGCTTGGGGGTCCCCTCAGTTGCGCTCAGGGGCCCCCTGAGCGTTGGGGCCCAGGTGCATTGACTGGCACCGCCTAGCTACGCCCCTGTTGCAAATTGCTTATCTTCATGAGTCAGGTTCAATGGCTTCGACGTCATATTATGCCGATTCCGTTTTTGGGACACCTTTTATATAACTTACAGATTTCTGTATCCAATTCCAGCAATAAAATTTCAAGTGCACGCGTACAAAGTCGCGGGTAACAACTTGTACATCGACACTATAGTCCATTTCTTTTCACTCGCGATGCAGCAGCTCAGGTGTGATGTTAACTAACGCATCTTCATGTTGCACACACTGACACCTGGCGGCCAGAACGGCAACTACTGACAGGCGGGTGTTACAGGGCAAAAGACTCATAATCACATTCTTAATACTTTGTGTATAGTAAAATCACGAAAGTCCTAATAGTAATTCAAAATAAGCTTATATATCTATGGTTTTTCAGTTACGATAAAACGTTTTATTGTAATTCTCATTTGAGATGAGAAGGGAAATTTTACTGCAATATCCTATGCATGTTTTCTGCTGTATATTTTTTTTTTTTTTTTTTGTAAACTAATTCAAGTCTACAGCTTTGAATGAAGTATCAGTGGATAGTATATTTTACCGTCATCTGACATAACATACTCAGTTCACATTGAGATACTTTATACGGCCGGGACA
The DNA here is from genome assembly GCA_031002005.1 of Vandiemenella viatica. Taxonomy (NCBI): domain Eukaryota; kingdom Metazoa; phylum Arthropoda; class Insecta; order Orthoptera; family Morabidae; genus Vandiemenella; species Vandiemenella viatica. The sequence continues at coordinate 12,644,414 of JARYHS010007075.1, forward strand.
CAGTTGACCTCACCGCGTGGGCCAGACGCAACCCACCGCGCACAACGGCGCTTTGGTAGCCTCAGGTTCAGGGGTTACCAGGAAACGAAACTACTGACTGGCGAGAGATTCAGGACAAAACAGTCATAATCGTATCGTTAATACTTTGCGTAACGTCACGAAATTTCCTACAGTAATTCGAAATACACCTGTATTACTATCGTTTTTCAGTTAGGATAAAACGTTTTATTTTAATTCTCATTTGAGATGAGAGGAGAAATTTTGCCACAATATCCTGTGCATGATTTCTGCGTAAAATATCCCTAATTGTAAACTAACTCAAAGTCTACAGCGATGAATAAGGTATCTTTTGGCGTATTCTGGCATAGTATACTCAGTTTACATTAAAACACTCTGTTTCGTTAGTGAGTGAGGACGGCCGGGACACAGTTCACCTCACCGCAGCGCCTGCGTGGACAAGACGCAACCCGCCGCGTACAGCAGGCGCTTTAGCAGCGGCGGCTCCAGGGGTTAGAAGCAGCCGAGATCATCTGATTCTTTCATATACAACATTTTTGTATCAGTTTTCGAAAATTAAAAAACAAAACACTCGAGATGATTGTATTCTGACATCAAATTTTGTACACAAAGACGTTATTGTAAACATGTTCTCAGTAATAAACACTCTTTGCTGTGCATTTAATTTTAACGAGTAAACAAAAAATCAGATCTTTCTTAAGACGGAAGAAAGATTGATGGTGCTAAAGTTTTGCCTCAATTTACTAGTATTCCTGAATTATGTCCGATAATCTGCCAATGTGGGGACATTGTTTCGATTCACGCCTCTAGGTTTTTCCGTCTTAGATTTATTTATGTTTTAAAATGCGGTTCCTTAGAACATAAACATCCACCCCTGTTTATCAAGCAAACGTGGTCAATTCCCTTCCATATCCTACAGCGATGCATGTATTATTGTGTCCGTTCCTTTGTACGTATTTACGAATGCGTAGCATAAAAATTCTCCAAGGTAGAATGGGTTCTGAAGTAGAAGTTGTAATGCTAATTTGAGCTGTTATAAATCGGAATAGTGCTGCTTGGATAGGTCGCTGAGTGAGTGAGTATTGCTTCCGATTACACGCGAATTAATACACTGAAGAGCCAAAGAAACTGGTATAGGCATGCGTATGTGAACATACAGATATGTAAAAACTCGAAGTACGGCGCAGCGGTCGGCAACGCCTATATAAGACAACAAGTGTCTGGCGCAGGTGTTAGATCGGTTACTGCTGTTACAATGGCAGGTTATCACGATTTAAGTGAGTTTGGACGTGGTGATATAGTCGGCGCACGAGAGATGGGACACAGCATCTCTCAGGTAGCAATGAGGTGGGGATTTTCCCGTACGACCATTTCACGAGTGCACCGTGAATATCGGGAATCCAGTAAAACATCAAATCTCCGACATCGCTGTAGCCGGGAAAAGATCTTGCAAAAACGGGACCAACAGCGACTGAACAGAATCGTTCAACGTGACAGAAGTGCAACCCTTCCGCAAATTGCTGCGGATTTCAATGCTGGGCCATCAACAAGTGTCAGCGTGCGAACCATTCAACGAAACATCATCAATATGGGCTTTCGGAGCCGAAGGCCCACTCGTGTACCCTTGCTGAGTGCACGGCACAAAGCTTTACACCTCGCCTGGGTTCGTCAACACCGATATTGGCCTGTTGATGATTGGAAACATGCTGCCTGGTCTGACGAGTCTTATTTCCAATTGTATCTAGCGGATCGACGTGTACGGGTATGGAGACAACCTCATGAATTCATGGACCCTGCATGTCAGCAGGGGACTGTTCAAGCTGGTGGAGGCTCTGTAATAAATAGTGTGGGGCATGTGCAGTTGGAGTGACATGGGACCCCTGATACGTCTAGATACGACTCTGACAGGTGACACGTACATACGCATCCTTGCTGATCACCTGCATCCATTCATGTCCATTGTGCATTCCGACGGACTTGGGCAATTCCAGCAGGACAATGTGACACCCCACACGTCCAGAATTGCTACAGGATGGCTCCAGGAACACTCCAGACATGAGCGTTATTGGTCATTTCTGGGATGCCTTGCAACGTGCCGTTCAGAAGAGATCTCCACCCCCTCGTACTCTTACAGCCCTGCAGGATGCATGGTGTCAATTCCCTCCAGCACTACTTCAGACATTAGTCGAGTCCATGCCACGTCGTGTTGCGGCACTTCTGCGTGCTCGCGGGGGCCCTACACGATATTAGGCAGGTGTACCAGTTTCTTTGGCTCTTCAGACATTAGTCGAGTCCATGCCACGTCGTGTTGCGGCACTTCTGCGTGCTTGAGGGGACCCTAAACGATATTAGTCAGGTGTACCAGTTTCTTTGGCTCTTGAGACATTAGTCGAGTCCATGCCACGTCGTGTTGCGGCACTTCTGCGTGCTCGCGGGGGCCCTACACGATATTAGGCAGGTGTACCAGTTTCTTTGGCTCTTCAGACATTAGTCGAGTCCATGCCACGTCGTGTTGCGGCACTTCTGCGTGCTTGAGGGGACCCTACACGATATTAGTCAGGTGTACCAGTTTCTTTGGCTCTTCAGACATTAGTCGAGTCCATGCCACGTCGTGTTGCGGCACTTCTGCGTGCTCGCGGGGGCCCTACACGATATTAGGCAGGTGTACCAGTTTCTTTGGCTCTTCAGACATTAGTCGAGTCCATGCCACGTCGTGTTGCGGCACTTCTGCGTGCTCGCGGGGGCCCCACACGATATTAGGCAGGTGTACCAATCTTTGGCTCTTCAGTGTATATTCATTGTATCGCGTGTTAGTGGTATTATGCATCCCAACCGAAAATCTTACAGTTCTTATATCTTTCTTTTTCGTGATTCAGATGCATGTTACGACGTTTGAATGGCTGACATGGTTAGATGCGTCTAAAAAGATAGCAAAAAAAATAATTAATAATTATAATAAAAAAATTAAAAAATGGAAAATAAATCTTAACAACTTACCATATCCCGCATGATATTAGTTTCAGTAGTCGTATAGGTCACACTGATCACTGTAACAAAATAATGTGGAGCTTATTAAAAGATTTGTAAAAACAAAAAACTTAATTTATTGTTATTATTAATTTAATTGCGATGGAGCCAACACTCTGGTGGCAATTTATCTAGTCATCTAATTACCTCATTTAACGTCGTAACATGTGTATTCTTTTATAATCGAAATGTTAAATTCGTCCCCCATTTACTATTCTGAATTATTCCTCTGCTGTAACATCAAATGCCAGTTGTTATTCTGATGCAGGTTAGATTTCGATCTAATCAAAACATCCCCTAACATTGTTGCACGAAAATTAAAACATTTATCTTACGTATCTATGGGTTAAGAATTCATCGGAATAATCTACATTGAAGGAATTTGAATAAATACAAAGCAGCTAGTAATATGCCAGTTTAAATGCAATAAGTAATTGTATTTTAATGTTATGGCAACTAATTTCTTTGCTGACGCTTGGGTAATTAGAACTGTTATTAAATAAGTCTCTTAAACTGTACTACGCCGTAATATCTCTGGCCGCTGTTAATACCATGGAGGAAGAAAATATATGGAGACGACGCAAGAGACCTTCACCACGCATTGAAGTGAAGCAGGGTGGAGGAGGAGTGGGGGGGCATGGCCGGAGTGGAGGGGGCATGGCCGCTTCCATACAGACACGGGGAATATGTACAAAAACCTCAAGGGGACTCTAGGATAAAGGTGACGCCGCAATCTGGTGATGGATTATTATGTAACTCGATATGACAAATAAAAAATGAAGAATAAATTTTTTTATCTCACCTAGTTCTAGAGATATACTGTATCAAAAGTGAGGTGTCTTGAGTTGAAATGGAGAAGAAAAATTTCGCAAAAGTCAAATTTAATTATCGATTCTTATGTAACACGACGAGAAAAATCGAAAATAAAGAACAAAATTTTTCGATATCTTGCTTAGTTTTCGGGATATACTGGGAACATCGCAATTGTTTGGAAGCGCAATATCGCCGCTGCCGCCACTGCGCATGCGCGAGCCTGCTTCACCAATTTAACGTCACTTCTCCTCCATATATTTCCTTGCTCCATGGTTAATATAGCAGTGAAGGCTGGGTTCATGACGCAACAGCGTGACAGACTAGTGACCAAGATTAGCGTTTTATTAGTATAGACTGCGGCTGGCCGTTGCTAAGCAGACCTTGCACGATCAAGAATATTGACAATAATTTCTTACACTGACAATAATATTGACCCTGTAGCGTCCGCTTCAGAGCCAGACAATCAGCAACCATAAAACAATTAAAACTTACTGACAATACTTGCAACTACACAGAAGTACCTGCTCTTAAATCAAATTAGAGAGAATTGCAAGTTTCTCATAGTGCACTCAGCAAAATAAACAATATCAGCACATGTAAAGCACGCTGAAATATGGGAGACGGCGCAACACAAGGTATTCATAGCCTTCAGTATTCTACATCTACATATATACTCTGTAATTCACAAAATTGTGGGTGGCAGAGGGTGCTCAGCACCAAAGCTAATCTCTTTGTTGTGCATTCCAATCCCTAATGGTACGAGGGAAAAAAGAATTCATATAAGAATCATTGCGGCACCTTATTTCTCTAATCTTATTTATCCTGTCCTTCCGACTCAAATAGGTTGGTGGAAGAAGTATTTCACTACACTCAAAAGTGAAAGTGGGAGTACGCATGTTTGCCAATAAGTTTAAACGAAACGTGTGTCGTCTATCTACCAGAGACTCCCAACCTAATCTACTAATCAGTTCTGTGACGCTTTCATAAGGACTGTAGCAAGCGGTCACGAATCGAGCGGCTCTTCTCTGTACTTTCTCTATACTTTCGATGAATCCCTTACGAAACGGATCCCAAATGGCACAACAATAATCCAAATGTGGACGCACAAGAGATTTGTACGCTATCTCCTTTGTTTGTTCATTACAATTTTTCAAGATTCGACCTATGAATCGCAGCCTAGAATTTGCTCTACCTACTAACGAATTAATGTGTATGTCCCATTTCATGTTCCTTTGTACTGTTACTCCCAAATATTTAATAGAATCGACCATATCAATAACTGAACTGTTTACCTCGTATTTCTGAACAATCGGATTCTTTTTGTTAGTTATGCTCATTGTCTTGCACTTTTTACAATTTAGAGTAAGTTGCCACTCAGCGCACCAAGCCAAAATAACATCCAGATCGCGCTGAATTTCTAAGCAATCGGCCAAATTTCTTACTTCCCTATAAATAACCGCATCATCAGCAAACGATCTAAAAAGGCTTTTCACTTTGTCTCCGAGATCGTTTATAAAAATTAAGAAAAGAAGTGGTCCAATTACACTTCCTTGAGGTACGCCCGATGTAACATCTAGATTAGAAGAACTTTCTCCTTCATCTTCCAGTGAATCAGTAATTTAGTATATGTATTGTCTCTTCTAAGTATGGACACCACAGGACGGACAGGTCATTCACACAGACACAAAACACCCATGCCCTCGGCCGGACTCGAACCGGCGACCTTACTCCAGCCTGTACGCTACCGAGGCCGGCTGTGTACATGCAGATTGCGGACGTCCCAGTATTCGCGTAGGTGAATCGGGAAAACCGCGTAAAAACAGCAGTCAGCACAGCGTGGGCTCATGCCAGGTCCCGTTGTACCTTCCATATCACACTGGCGTGCCATAATTATTTATTATTTCCAGTTTAAAATTATTTTTATAGTTTTCCGTACAATTAACTCATAGTTATATTTTATCTCTTGTCGTTAAAGTGCTGATGTTTATGCTAGAATTGTACTTCATTTGTGTGCCTGTTATATATACCTGTCTACGCGCCGTGTTTACTAAATTTGATGTGACGTTAAGGCTGTCATGCAATGATTTAATTTAATTTCTCATCGCAATCAAAAAAACTTGTCAATTGAAAATGTTTTCATCACAATGACAGGATTGCTAAGCTCCGGATTACGAGGGAAAACCGAACCTGGTGGTGTAACGGTTAGCGTTCTGGCCTCGTATTCGGGAGGACGGTGGTTCGAATTCCCTACCGGGCATCCAGATTTCGGTTTACTATGGTTTCCGAAAATCACTCCAGGCGAATGCCGGGATGGTTCTTTCAAAAGGCCATGATCAAATTCCTTCCCGTTTCTTGCCCCCCAGTTCTTTACGGCCACTAATGACCTCGACGTTGACGACTTTTTTATTTACTTTTGGGTTTACGCTTCGTCGACATCGAGGTCATTAGAGGTGGCATGGGACTAGGACAAGAAACGGGAAGGAGTTCGGCCATGTCATTTCAGAGCAAGCATCTCGGCATTCACCTGGAGTAATTTGAGGAAATCATGCAAACCCCAAATCTGGATGGCCGAACGGGAATTCGAACCCGCGTCCTCCAAATGCGAAGCCAAAACGTTACCACTAGTGTTGCCAGGTCCCATTTGTTAAAATTCCGGACGGAAGGTGATAAAAATCGGGATTCAGGATTACAAATCAGGATATCGAAAAAAGGTTTTGATTTAAATTATTTATATAATTTAGGCAAGACTAGTGTTGCAAACTGAAAAAAAAAATGTTTTTTTTTTCAGATTTGTGAAATAAAACATGAAAAAAAAACCTAGCACCCTCGTTTTTTTTTTCTAAATTTTTTTTTCAGAAAACAATATATTTGATAAATTATAGTTTTATTTATGGAACTTACATTTTTCATGGGTGTTTTAAACCTCACTAAATCATATAATATCTTACATAATGATTCATAAATGTATCTATATAGGTAACATATTTTTTTATTCATCTTCTATGTCGGTGCCACAATCACTAGTATCAGCACTACCAACACTAGTTCGGTCGGAATTTTCTGTTTCTTCTTCTGTCTCCTCTAGATCCATAAATTCAGAAATAGTTAGTTTCTTTTACTGGTTGTTCTTGTATTGTACGCAAACGATTTTGAGATTGCAATTTTAAATTGTGAGCAAAGTACACACTGTGAATAAGACTGCGCCGATAGTTCTGTATTACGGTCTTTTAAGTTTGAATTTAAATCTATTATCATAAAAAATAGGAGCTTTATTTGTTTTCAATCGTTTACGCCAACGGTTGCAAGGAAATTATTCATAATTACTGACAATGACTCAGTATTATCACTAAACGCTGCAAGTTTAACAAGTATACGAATATAAGGAAAGCACAACAAGTAATAAAAAGAGGTAAAAACCGTAGTTAAATTTCCTAATTTTTTGAAAAGATCCGTAGGTCTACAGATAAATTTGTAGGGCCTGGCAGCACTAGTTCAAATAGCGAGTGTCAATCCAAACAATGGGGAACGGGGATTCCTTCTCTCGCAACTTAGCCTTTTCGGGAAGTCCCCATTCGTAAAAGAAAACTTCAGTCAATGTTCCAATATTTTTTTAAAAAAATTTTCTGCTGAACCAGAAAGATATAGGAGATTTAAAAGTAAGATAAGTACTTAGTATAAACTCTAAAACAGTCATATTAAACGATAAATGCCTTAAAATTTTGAAATTTAGTATTTATAAGAACACCGTTAATTCATTGTCCCAGGAATGGGAAACTTTATATACACATTCCTGGGGTCAGATACAACACATGATCACACAGACAGAACCATAGGCACATAGACACAGGCAACAGAGCATGCACAATGTCGGCACTAGTACCGTGTATATCCTCCTTTCGCAGCAATGCAGGCTGCAATTCTCCCATGGAGACGATCGTAGAGGTGCTGGATGTAGTCCTGTGGAACGGCATGCCAAGCCATTTCCACCTGGCGCCTCAGCTGGACCAGCGTTCGTGCTGGACGTGCAGACCGCGTGAGACGACGTTTCATCCAGTCCCAAACATGCTCAATGGGGGACAGATCCGGAGATCTCGCTGGCCAGGGTAGTTGACTTACACCTTCTAGAGCACGTTGGGTGGCACGGGATACATGTGGACGTGCATTGTTCTGTTGGAACAGCATGTTCCCTTGCCGGTCTAGGAATGGTAGAACGATGGGTTCGATGACGGTTTGAATGTACCGTGCACTGTTAAGTGTCCCCTCGACGATCACCAGAGGTGTACGGCCAGTGTAGGAGATCGCTCCCCACACCATGATGCCGGGTGTTGGCCCTGTGTGCCTCGGTCGTATGCAGTCCTGATTGTGGCGCTCACCTGCACGGCGCCAAACACGCATACGACCATCATTGGCACCAAGGCAGAAGCGACTCTCATCACTGAAGACGACACGTCTCCATCCGTCCCTCCATACACGCCTGTCGCGACACCACTGTAGGCGGGCTGCACGATGTTGGGGCGTGAGCGGAAGACGACCTAACGGTGCGCGGGACCGTAGCCCAGCTTCATGGAGACGGTTACGAATGGTCCTCTCTGATACCCCAGGAGCAACAGTGTCCCTAATTTGCCGGGAAGTGGCGGTGCGGTCCCCTATGGCACTGCGTAGGATGCGACGGTCTTGGCGTGCGTCCGTGCGTCGCTGCTGTCCGGACCCAGGTCGACGGGCACGTGCACCTTCCGCCGACCACTGGCGACAACATCGATGTACTGTGGAGACCTCGCGCCCCACATGTTGAGCAATTCGGCGGTACGTCCACCCGGCCTCCCGCATGCCCACTATACGCCCTCGCTCAAAGTCCGTCTACTGCACATATGGTTCACGTACACGCTGTCGCGGCATGCTACCAGTGTTAAAGACTGAGATGGAGCTCCGTATGCCACGGCAAACTGGCTGACACTGACTACGGCGGTGCCCAACCGCTGCGCAGCTAGCGCCCTTCGACGACCAACACTACTGTTCCTGGTGTGTCCGCTGTGCCGTGCGTTTGATCATTGCTTGTACAGCCCTCTCGTAGTGTCCGGAGCAAGTATGGTGGGTCTCACACACCGGCGTCAATGTGTTCTTATTTCAATTTCCAGGAGTGTAGAACTGTTATACAAAGTACGATCGAGTTTTGATTCACAGTCGAGTGAACTGAATGACAAGGTGTTCTTGACGATTGGTATATCTTTGCTAATTCAGCAGCTATCAGTTTTTCTTCTTGGATGCTCATCTTATTAAAAATGTTTTCAGCGATGTTTTTAAACTGGCTCTTATTTATTTTTTTGTTGTGTTACATTTCTTATGTTTTTCTATGTAATTTTTGTCACCATGAGAGATGCTAAACTGTTTTAGGCACAATGTGTAGGTTATTAGTGAGGTCAGTTGTACCATAAGCCATAAATATCATTGTCGGTTGGGTGTGATACGTCATAACCATGGAGGAAGGAAATATATGGAGGAGAAGTGACGTTAAATTGGTGAAGCAGGCTCGCGCATTCGCAGTGGCGGTAGTGGCGATATTGCGCTTCCAAACAATTGCGATGTTCCCAGTATATCCCGAAAACTAAGCAAGATATCGAAAAATTTTATTCTTTATTTTCGATTTGTCTCGTCGTGTTATATAAGAATCGGTCATTAAATTTGACTTTTGCGAATTTTTTCTTCTCCATTTCAACTCAAGACACCTCACTTTTGATACAGTATATCTCTAGAACTAGGTGAGATATCGAAATTTTTTATTCTTTATTTTTCATTTGTCTCGTCTTTTGAAATAAGAATCCATCATCAAATTTGACTTTGACCAATTTTTTCTTCTGAATTTCATCCAAAACCATTTCACATTTGGGACAGAATATCTCGAAAACTAAGGAGGATATCAAAAAATTTTATTCTTCATTTTATATTTGTCATATTGAGTTACATAATAATCCATCACCAGATTGCGGCGTCACCTTTATCCTAGTGTCCCCTTGAGGTTTTTGTACATATTCCCCGTGTCTGTATGGAAGCGGCCATGCCCCCTCCACTCCGGCCATGCCCCCCACTCCTCCTCCGCCCTGCTTCACTTCAATGCGTGGTGAAGGTCTCTTGCGTCGTCTCCATATATTTCCTTCCTCCATGGTCTTAACGCGTGTTATGCGATTTCATGTTGCGACGATTCATGGCATTTTATTACTTGTTTCAAAAATCGGGACATTTGGCGTCCCGAGAAAGGGTAAATCGGGACTCATGCCGAGACCCTGAAAATCGGGACACCCTGCACGTCAGTTACCACTCAGCCACCATGCTCGGTGCGGGCTTGTTGTGATTGCTGTTATGCAGTGGTTTAAAGGTCCGCGCTCACTAGGGCGGGGCGCATCGCGTCGCAGAAATGCGTCAGCAATCGCTTAACACTGATTCTAATGGGGTAACGTACACCACAGGCTGATCGAGTCGCGTCGCACGGCCGGATCGCTTGGCCAGCTCTGCGTATTTTTCCGCCTGTGCGCCTCGATGCGCACAGTCGCGACCAGGTTTGCGATAATAGCTCCATCAGCAGTGACTGACTTTTGTAACTTGTGTATTCCTATTTCTGTGAATTAACTGCATTACTTCAACAAAATTTGCACGCAGGATGGTGGATGATTTTTTAAAAAAAATATAAGTAATTACAATCTGAAAATTTAATTACTTTATGAAATTTAATAAAGATTAAAAATTATAAAATTTCTAGCTCATGCTCACTTGTTCTTTGCTTGTATGTATTAACTTAAACTATTCAAACGTAATGGATAAAGAGCGCTGCATGTCATTAGTAATGAAATTCAAAGAGTTTTATGAGTTACAAGATGCAAAATATAATAACAAAAAAAAATATTTGGAAGGAAATAGGAAACTAGTCAAAACAACCAGGTATAAAGTCATGTTTCGTATTTTATTTTTTGTTTATTTTACGTGTGCATTATAAATTTCTATCACTTTCTTTGAATGTCGCTTGTAAAGCTTCGTGTTACTAATTAACCTAATTGTTTAAAAATATTTTGTGAAATTATTCCAAATCTTAATGATTTCTGATGTAACCTAGAAAGCTGTGTAAGTCAAGTATTGAAATTTCTTTGTTGTCATTGTCGTCCTTACCTTCTGCAACCCAATTCAGATATCGTTAATCAAAAGGTTATGAATACAGCACATGGCTAGTATTACTTTATTTATCTTATTATATAACACCGTCATAACACAGCTATTAAAACCATGAAAAACATTCATTTTTCTGCATTAAAACTAAAGAGAACCGCAATTCGGTAGAACTGTTATAACAAGTTTGTCATCTAATGTGCCTAAGAAATGCGAAATATTCCTTTTTAAATTAAACCCACTGCCTTTTCTGCTTAATTTTCTTCTTCTTCAATGAATATATAAAAATAAGAGCCCTTAGTCTGCTGTGTCCATTTGCGGTGCAGAAGCGGCTGAATAATCGTCGAGAACCGAAGGCGGCGACAATAAAAGAAATGCGACTCGCTGCGTCCAGATGTGCGTTGCAGCATTTTCGCTCGATGCGATGCGATCCGATGCGATGCGATGCGGCCCGCTGTAGTGTGCGCGTACCTTAACTAAACGGTGCGCACATCGCTGACATATTGGTTTTTGCTCTTCTTGCCGCTCATCATTTAGCATCTTGCACCAAGTATCTCATATTTACTTCTTCATGTAGAAACTAACACACTCTTTCTTGTGTTGTGTCATAATCGTCCAGTACCTCAATCTGCCCTTTCCGACGTTATCGTTTGTGGTTGCAGTTTTTGGTTGTTGTTCATCTTTAGGAAGTATATGACCACGTTTAACTACAGTCGGCCATTTATTGACCGTTGTTAATTAGGCGGCAGATTGTTTACAAAACTTTATAAACCTCAGATGAACTTCGGTTTGCGGTAAACAGTGAATTGTATGACGGCGCGATATTCCATTTCAACAAGACACACACAATCCGTTTACTATCAAACGTTAGCGTTCTCGCCTCGCATTCGGGAGGACGGCGGTTCGAATCCCCGTCCGGGCATCCAGATTTGGGTTTTCCATGGTTTCCCAAATCACTCCAGGCAAATGCCGGGATGCTTCCTTCAAAAGGCCATGGCCGAATTCCTTCCCATTCCTTGCCCTCATCCTTGCCCCCCATTCTTTCCCGTCTCTAAAGACCTCGCTGTTGAGAGACGTAAAGCAGTTTTAAAACAAAAAATACTATCAAACGAAAACTAATTCTCAATGAAGTTGCAATTTGGCGTCCGATATTCGAGCACCTGTCGGGTACCAGCATGAGAGGAGAGTTGTCAGTATGGCTAAGCATAGGGATAAAACGATACGAGTAAATACAAGTACTTACTCGATACATTCCTTCCGATACCAATTACTTTTTGTATCGATACTTTAAAAATAAATATCAAGTAGGTATCGGTCAAAAGTACTCGTATCGGTGCGTATACCACGAATATCTTGATTTCATTTAACACGTTAATTGATATATTAAACGCTCATCTACCCTGTAAAGAATATATTTTTGGTTGTCATTATTGCATTTTTTTCAACACATTCTTCTTTTAAGTTTGTGTTGTTGGCAAACTTGTTTATCTATGCCTGGTCGAAAGAATAGTAGATTCCTATTTGAAAAATGTTACACCTGCAATTATGAGCATTATAAATAAAGTTAGAGAAATTGTTAAATGGGTCAAGAACAGTATTATACAATCAGACAAATTAAGAAAAAATACAGATCGATAGTGGAGTTCCTGAGGGACGTACTAAAAAGTTTATTCTTGACGTTAAGATACGTTGGAATTCACTATATTCTATGACTGATAGATTTTTAGCATATGTCGAAAATTGCTTCGCAGCTTTTACTCGACGCTACGGATAGTCCTGAATTTGTGACTGGACAAGAAATTGAAATATTGAAACAGGTAGTCCCCTTGTTACAACCATTCAAATTTGTCACAACAGAATATTCATGCCAGAATTATGTTACCTTATCCAAAATCATACCCATGATTAATTATCTGACGTCGCAGCTAACAAAATTTTCATCATCAATAGAATGTGTCACAATGTTCCAAACAAAACTACTGGCTGAATGTAAATAAAAGATTTGATCTCATTGAATTTAACACCCTTGTAGATTTGGGAACAATTTTAGACCCACGTTTCAAAAACCTCAATTTTCAAGATGGAAGTGCATGTGGGAGGGCGATACAAAAATTAAATAATATTATTAAAGAAGATCCGAAAATGTCAATCAGTGGAACTGAAAAAGAAGCAACCCACGAAGATTTTGATTTTTCGTTACACCACAAACAACTTGCAGTTGGCCAAAAGCGACGCCGTGCTAACTCAAAAGGCGATGAAGTTTAGATTTATTTCGGTAATCCAGTCTGCGCTTTAAAGCCAACCCATTAGAGGAATGGGAAGAATTAAAACCCGTATTTCCATGCTTATAGAAACAAGCGCGAATTTATTTAAACATTGTCGGTACCTCTGTACCCTGGGAAAGGCTTTATTAGAAAACTGGCGCAACAATGACTACATCCAGAACATGGGCGCCGGCAGGATTACTTCTGGGGGGGGGGGAGTACACCAGGGCTGCATTGGTCCCTCCCCCCTATCGGCCCAAAAATTTCAGGGCTAACAGGTAAACACTTAGAAAAACAAATATTTTTGGGGAGCACTACAAAAACCGATTTTTTTATAAAATTAGTTTTATTTTGTCCTAATCGGTATTAGTTCTGTAACGATCAGTATGGTGAAAATGTAATAAATATCTTTCGTCAAATAAATATATATTTTTATATTAATAAAGACTATCAATACTTATTACAAACTGTTTTTTATTTATTCCAAATGTCACTACGAAAAATCAGTCGATACGAGTAAGTATCGATACTTTTGAATGGATACCGAATACGTATCGATGCTTTACGACCGATACTGTATCGAGTAAAAGTATCGATACCTCAGTGGTATCGTTTTATCCCTAGCTAAGCGATGTCTCGTTTCTGCGCTGTGTGGCTGACATGACAGGTGGGTGCCCGCGGGGGTTCCCACGCTACCTGCTAGCGTGACGCGGGTCACGGTGGGTGAACACGCCGCGTCAGGTTGCGACTGGCTCTACTAATGAGGTGCGGGTTCGATACCGCCAGGTTAGGGGGCGCATTAATTACGTGAGGTGTTTTTTCGTAAATTTGGACACCCGTTCTCCTTGGTGAGATTTGGTATAGGAGCTTTTACTTCATACAATGTTGCCACCTTAGCGATTTTGTCGCTAGATTTAGTGAATTTTGAGGTTCGAAAGTGATATTCTTAAATATGTTATCGCTAAAAAATATTTGGTGATTTTTAGTGACATACAACTAGTGTTGCAAACTGAAAAAAACAAAATGTTTTTTTCAGCTTTGTGAAAAAAAAAAACATGAATAAAAAACCTAGCACCCTTTTTTTTCTAATTTTTTTTTCAGAAAACAATATATTTGATAAATTATAGTTTTATTTAAGGAACTTTCGTTTTACAAGTGTGTTTTAAGTCTTACTGAATCATATAATGTCTCACATAATGATTCATAAGTGTATCTATATAGGTAACATAATTTTATTCATCCTCTATGTCAGTACCACATTCACTAATATCAGTAATACCAACACTACTTCGGTCGGTGTCGGAATTTTCTGTCTCTTCTTCTGTCTCCTCTAACTTCAGAAATAGTTAAATTTCCTTTTACTGGTTGTTCTTGTATTGTGCGCTAAAGATTTTGAGATTGCAATTTTAAATTGTGAGCAAAGTACACACTGTGCATAAAGACTGCGCCGATAGTTCTCTATTACGGTCTTTTAAGTTTGAATTAAAATCTATTATCATACAAAATAGGAGCTTTATTTCTTTTCAATCGTTTGTTTACACCAACGGTTGCAAGGAAACGATTCATAATTAGGGACCGTGCACAAACTACGTGGCTCGGTCCAGAGGGAGGAGGGGTTAGCTGGAAGGCTACGCTGGGCTACGTGGGGAGAGGGGGGGGGGGTTCCGAGCCAGGCCACGTAACTTTCCTTTCGTAACATTTTTCACAGTAAAAATGAGGAACTGAACTCACAACAGCATGTGAGTATTTATTTCCCTCAGTTAATTATATCCGTATGTAATTTACAATAGTCTGACAAGAGAAAACAGTACAAAATGTCTTCTGGAATCAAAACGGAAGAAAGCTACGTGCTTCGTGAACGGGGGGAGGAGGGGGGGAGGCAAAAGCCACGTAGGGCTACGTGGGGGAGGAGGGGGGATTCACAGGAGGCCAAAATGGAGCTATGTGGTTTATGCACGCTCCCTTACTGACAATTTAATGAGTCAGTACCACTATACTCTGAGAGTTAACAAGTATACGAATATAAGGAAAGCCCAATAAGGCAAAAAACCGTGGATAAATTTTAAATTCCTAATTTTTTTAAAAGAGCTGTAGGTAATTTTGTAGGGCTGGCAGCACTATTTCAAATAGCAATTAGCAATCCAAACAATGGGGAATGGGGATTCCTTCTCGCGCAACCTAGTCTCTTCGGGAAATCCCCGTTCATAAAGAAAATTTCAGTCAATTTTGCCAATATTTTCGTAATTTTTTTTTTTTACTGAACCAGAAAAATATAGTAGATTTTAAACTAAGATAAGTACTTAGAATAAACTCTAAAACAGTCATTTTAAACGATAACTGCCTTACAAATTTGAGATTTAGTAGTTGTGAAAAAAAAACGTGTTCCAGAAAAAAAAACATGTTTTTTTTTCAAAGTTTTTTTTTCATGTTTTTTTTTAAGCCAGAAAAAAAACCGTTTTTTACAACACTACATACAACCTTGCAGAGTCTCGAAAAACTTGATTAGAATTGGGGTAGTTAATACCTCTGCCATGACTCGGATAAATAAACTGAAAACGAAATATGGCCTACCCAATACAAGAATGCTGCAGGAATAGATACCTTTCTGGACATATCTGATTTAGCCATATCTCTCTCGCATGCCGCAGTAGAAAGGATTTCAGTATAATGAACATTCTTAAAAACAATTTGAGGAATATGATAGCTGTAAATACTCGTAATACCATTCTTTTATAAGGAATCAGTTAAGAATTGTGAAAAACCCCATACAGTTAGGAGCTTCCGGCTGATGTGGTTGCTGCTATTGGTAAAGATGCTAAATAGTCTTTTAAATCTAAGACTGACCATTCATCTCATCCTTTCACATCTGTTAGTTCTGCAACTCCAACGGGACCAAGGCGATGAAGAAGAAATACCGACTGAAGAATTTGATGTTGATTTTTAATCAAATATTATGTTGAATTTAATGAAAATACTAGTTATTAAAATATTTTTTATATTACTTACCTTGCCATCTTCCTTTATTTTATTTACCGATTTCTAGCGTATCTTTTAATTCTAAATATCTCGCAATATAGTTAGTTTTGAAACTAGGTCTAGAGACTTTTGTTTTCATGGAGTGGCAACACTGGCTTAATATCTGTCCAGGCCTCATCGCCCAGTACTCTCTTCACCCTCCAAGTCCTTTATCTACTAACGAGTCTAGGGCTCACCTGGTCAATGCCTTTCTAAGTTTCCGATGTGGGTTAGAATTTTTTAGGTCCTTGAATTGATCTTAACCCCAGGCTTCATTCATGTGCAGAACGCTAGGCCGCTTCGAGGTAGGGATTCTATGTTGAACTGTAGGTCCCCTTATTTACTTTAGAGTCACAAACATCAAATACACAGCTAAACTCTGTACAAGTTAAACTGATTTCGCCAGTACTTCGCATCATCAATTGCATACGGTGTTGCTCGAAACGATGATGGTAACACAGGGCATTCTAACATATGGGTAACGGTTTGGTCCTCACCACATTCACACTTAATGTCGGGGACATCAGTGTAATCCCGTTTCGCTAGGTTAGCTTTGGACCTGCTCACTGCTGTTCGAAATCCATTCAGGCACCTCCAAACGTTTCAACTAGGGATCCCGGCTCATTTACAATCCAGAAATTTCCGGGGTTCAATTTTTCGATCCCGGGGTTTTCGGGATTGTCGAAAAATAGGAAAAATTTTAAAAAAATATAAATTATAAAATGCAAAATTTCCGAACGAAATGCCGTCATTTTATCTGTCGCTGTCACTTTTACTTTCTCGTCCGTCGTCTTGTTTTAACAGTTGATTTTAGTCGTGCAAGCAGAGAAGCTGGGAAGCAATGTTGCCACCTTAGCGATTTTGTCGCTAGATTTAGTGAATTTTGAAGCTCTAAAGCGATATTCTTTAATATGTTATCGCTAAAAAAAAAATCTGGTGATTTTTAGTGATATTCAACCTTGTAGAGTTTCAAAAAACTTGATTGGAATTGGGGTAGGTAATGCCTCGGTCATGACTCGGATAAATAATGGCGTACATAATGTATTGAAAACGGAATACGGCTTACCCAATACAAGAATGCTGCTGGAATAAGTACCTTTCTGGAATTATCTGATTTAGCCATATCCGCTTTATAACTTTCTCAATCGAATGCCGCAGCAGAAAGGATTTTCAGCACAGTGAACATTCTTAGAAACAATTTGAGAAATATGATAGCTGTAAATACTCTTGATAGCATTCCTTTGTAAGGAATCAGTTAAAAATTGTGGGAAAAAAACTGCTACAGTTACAAGCTACCGGCTGATATGATTGTTGCGATTGGTAAAGATGCTTAATACTCTTTTAAATCTATGACTGACGATTCGTATCATCCTTCCACATCTGCAAGTTCTGCAACTCCAACGATAGACCGAGACGATGATGAAGAAATACCGATTTAAGAAATTTGATGTTGATTTTTAATACAATTTTATGCTTAATTTAATGAAAATAATAATTATTAAAACAGTTTTATACTACTTACCTTCCCATTTACATTTATTTTATTTAGCGATTTCTAGCTAATCTTTTAGTTCTAAATATCCTGCAATCTAGTGAGTTTCGAGACCAGGTCTAGCGACTTTTGTTTTCGTAAGGTGGCAACACTGCTGGGAATATAAACTATGTGGCTCGGTCTGTGGGGGGGGGGGGGGTGACTGGAAAGCATGTCAATACTTATTACCGTCATTTAATTATCTCCGTATGTAATTTACGATAGTCTGAAAAGAGAAAAACAGAAGAATTTTTTTTTCCTGGAATGGCTATGTGGGGAGGAAGAGCGGTTCACAGAAGGTCAAAATGGAGCTACGTGGTTTATGGACGCTCCCTTGTGAGCGGAAAGGTGTCTAATAAGCTACGCTTTGTATTGCGTAAGTGGAATAATTGATTATTTTTGATTAACTAGCATAAATTACCTAAAATAACGGTTATGTACGAAGTTTGGAGTCATTTTATGATTATGGTGGGTGAGTGGCCTTGCCTTCGGGAGGACGGCGGTTCGAATCCCCGTATGGGCATCCAGGTTTGGGTTTCCCAAAATCACTCCAGGAGAATGCCGGGATGCTTCCTTCAAAAAGGTCATGGCCGAATTCCTTCCCGTTCGTTGTCTACAGTCCCATCCCACCTGTATTATGACCTCGACGATGACGAGGCGTAAAGCCATAATATATATAAAAAAATATATGACTATCGGCAAATAGTGGACATGGAATAAGGGATTTTTTTACCAACCCCACCAAAATTTTTATAAAAAAACATCATTTCACTAACGGAGATATTGAACATTAAGAGTAACTTGCCAGACTACGACATGCGAATGATGCAAACCAAACCCAAAATTGAAAGAGTAAGTCTACATCTACATCTACATATATACTCTGCAATTCACAAAATTGTGGGTGGCAGAGGGTGCTCAGCACCAAAGCTAATCTCTTTGCTGTGCATTCCAATCCCTAATGGTACGAGGGAAAAAAGAATTCATATAAGAATCAGTCCGGCACCTTATTTCTCTAATTTTATCTTTCCTGTCCTTCCGACTCAAATAGGTTGGTGGAAGAAGTATTTCACTACACTCAAAAGTGAAAGTGGGAGTACGCATGTTTACCAATAAGTTTAAACGAAACGTGTGTCGTCTATCTACCAGAGACTCCCAACCTAATCTATTAATCAGTTCTGTGACGCTTTCATAAGGACTGTACCAAGCGGTCACGAATCGAGCGGCTCTTCTCTGTACTTTCTCTATACTTTCGATCAACCCCTTACGAAACGGATCCCAAATGCCACAACAATAGTCCAAATGTGGACGCACAAGAGATTTGTACGCTATCTCCTTTGTTTGTTCATTACAATTTTTCAAGCTTCGACCTATGAATCGCAGCCTAGAATTTGCTCTACCTACTAACGAAAAAATGTCTAAGTCCCATTTCATGTTCCTTTGTACTGTTACTCCCAAGTGATTCAAATCTCAAAGAGAAACTGCAGGCTACTATAGATAAAAGCATGAAAATAGTGTCTCCATAACCGAATTTTTGCGAAATTGTGAAGAATGAAATGAACTTATGAACCGTCTTTGAAGCCTCAAGTTTCTATTGGGGCTATAGTATGGAACGAGCTTATAAGTATTTATCAACAAAGCCTCCTACTTCAGTCGGGCCCGAACGCGTTACCTAAGCAGCAGCATACACAAGAAGAAGGCTGACTGACCAAACACTGAACACCTTGTTATTCTTTATTAATTCCCAGAAGAATTAAATTTAAAATATTGAGTTTCTGACCATAAGAAATGTGAATTTGACTGATTCATGTTTTAATACGTGAAACATTTTTTGTTACTACATGCCTTATTATGTAGAAGTCAATTGTCGTCTAAACTTTTATAGAGAAGTTAATTTTTCTTTTTACAAATACCGTGATTGTGTGAGTTGAAGTGTTATTACTAATAAATGACTCTATTACGTATGTACACACTTTATCACTATTCTCGGCCGCCGCTGAAAAATTCTGCCACTCTTATCTTGCACAATCCTAGATAAATGTCACCCTAAGAAATAGTAACGCAATACTGGCTCGTCAGTATTGGGTTACTGTTTCCTAGGATGACATTGATGTAGGATTGTGCAAGATAAGAGTGGCAGAACTTTTCAGCTGCCTCCAAGATTAATGATAAAGTGTGTACATATGTTACTGAAATTAAAATGAAAAAAAAACAACGACTTTTACATACTTTTTGTACGTTCTTAACTGTTGTCCCAAATCCCGGGATAGTATGTGCACAATCCAGAAATCCCGGTCTTAGAAATAAGGGCCGGGATCGATTTTTTTAGTTCCAGTCCTCTTTGTGATCAGTTGGTAAGCGCTCAGCAACTGTCAGTGGTCCCGAGATGTTGGGGTCGCTTGGTTTTCCACAAGTACATTTTATCTGCTGGGTGACTCAGCTAGTTCCTGGGATTGAGTGTCCTCTACCTGGTAGGAATAACAAGCCAGGCTACAGTAGACACGAGTCACAAATCCGAACTCTTGTCATTCGGTGTCCGGGTCAGTAATGCCATACGTTATATTTGCGTTATTATGTCAATTAGTTGAGCCGGCCACGTTGGTTGCGGCACCGTGATGGTGTCCGGGGTTCTCTGGTTCGAATCCCGGCAGGTTCGGAGAGGTGGAGGTGCTCAATTCGCAACCACCAGACTGAGTTAAACCTCTCCTCTTGGACTCCTCCAACCTTACCAGTGTTTTCGCCAGTTGTCTGGTAGAGAGGCTATCGGGCTGGTACCTGGGTGTCCGTGCGACGTCACGGGAGTGCAGGAAGTGGCGCATCCCGTTTCCCGGGCGCCCGTATTCTCAGCTTACCACTGCACCCGCCCCCGAGACCACACGGGATCTGCGCGGTCCAGAACAACACCTCTACGCGCATCTCAGTCAAGAGAATCCACAGCGCAAGCAACAGCCCAGGACAGCTCAAAATAATATATATTATTATTATTATTAATCATTATTGCCCTTGAGGACAGTGTTTAAACTCAAATTATTCGTGATTACTCAGTTTTTGTTTGTATTTGTCTTCTTCCTCTTCTCTTCCCAAAACCTCTTCATACGTTCACTGTGTTCCTGTTTCCTTTGTTCAGTCCACTTTGTTCCTGTTTTCTTCAGTATTTTAAATTTTGAGTTCATAATTTTGTTCCTGAATTGTCCCCTTTCCCGTGTCATTTCCTTGCTGATCCCTGCGTGATTCAAGTCCGCTTCTATTTCCTGGAACCAATTGGTTTTCCTGAGTGAACCATTTAGCACATTAAAGATCCTCTTTGTGAGTCTAGTGCTGCTCATTCTCTGTGAATGTCCATAGAATTGTAATCTACGTCTTCTGATCATGTCTGTCAGTCTATCTGTATGTTCGTATAGTACTTTCGTTGGTCCTTTCATCCATATACCGTCTTTATATATTGCTCCAAAAATTTTTCTAAGGATTTTGCGTTCAACTTTTTCCGCTTCTGTTATGCCTGAAGCCCAAATCGTTGTTGTTTCTGATGCATATAATGCTTCTGGCAGTACCACTGTTTTGTAATGTCTGAGTTTGGCCTGTCTTGATATATTTCTTTTGTTATAATATGACCATGTGAGTCTATAATCCTTCTGAAGCTTTTCTGATCTTTCTGAATTTGATAGCTTGTTAGATCCTCCTACTTGTATGTATTCCCCTAGATATTTGAATTTCTCAACTCTTTTTATGTTTCCAAATTTTGTGTATATTGTTTGTACATTGTTGTTTTGTTTCTCCATGTACTGCGTTTTTTCATACGAAATTTGTAGCCCTGTTTTGGCGGCAATTTGATGTAGCTGTTCCAATGCGTCTTGTGCTTCCTCCCTATTGTTGCTGAGAATTGCCAGGTCATCCGCAAATGCCAGGCATCTGATGATTGTTTTGATATATATATATATACACCGTGCGCAGAGCAAATCTTTAACCTAAAAATCATCCTAAAGTGCAGATCAATCAGGCACAACAAAACCATATGCACCTTTGTAGACTTCAAGAAGGCGTATGACTCCATCGACAGGAAAAACCTACTCAACATCCTAAGGGAATATGAACTAGACAATGAATCAAGGGAGTTAATCTATCAGACACTCACCAACACTACAAACAAAGTAAAATTCATGGGAGAGCTTTCCAGAGAATTCGAGACAAAAACTGGCGTTAGACAGGGTGATGGTCCTCACCAATCTGGAAAAAGTCATTAGAGAATGGGAGAAAACAAACACCCCAGTAAAACTAGGAAGAAACAGACTAAATATCTCATGTTTGACCTTCGCAGATGATCTGGCTATTCTGTCAGAAAGTGAACAACAAGCCATCAAATAATAGAATCCCTCAAAGAATTATCAGAAAAAATGGGACTAAAAATCTACTTTGAGAAAACGGTTTTTCTTGGCACACAAACTGAACAAAAACACTGGATACAAAATATATGAAAATCAACAGAGTCACCGAGTTTAAATACTTAGGCGAAATTATCAGTCCAACAGGACTCGAAAATAAGGCACAACAAAACAAACTCCAAGATGAAAAAGGCTTTCGGACAGACCTGCAACATCTACAACAAAAACAACATAGGAATTCAATCAAAAATTAGACACTACAATACAGTTATTAAACCCAACGCTCTATACGCCCCAAATAGACTCTAAGAGGAAGATCGAGAACATCCAAAAAGAAGAACGAAGAATAATCAGGAAAATTATTGGACCAACCAAAAAAAGAAGGCTACAGATTAAAGTCAAACAAAACAGTAGAGTCCACTCAAACATAGGCAATGACATCAGAAAACGCAGACTAAAATTCTACGGTCACATCTACAGGAACATAGATAACAGATTAACTAAGCAGATATTCGACCTCATGGAACCATTAAAAATTCCTAACAGTTAGTTCGATCAAGTAAGACAAGACCTGCAAAAACCTAAAATCAAGAGTTCAGAAATCCTAGATCGCAAAATCTTCAGACAAAAAATACACGACTGAAACCAAAGCCAAGAAGACCGGCACAACATGGACAGAAGAGAGAAAACTTGCCTTCAGTAAACGGATGCGAGAATACTGGAATGGAAAAAGAAACTCAGACAGAAAAGAATAAGTTTTGCGTGATCTATATGTATAATATAATAAAATACATACCAAGTTCATTTGCTCAAAACTCCATACTCTAAATATTATCACAAAATATGGAAAAATTGACGTGAAGTATTCGGGAGAATTCCTCTAACCGACAGGAAGAGAAAAAATAGCACAGACAGTCCGCATGCAAAAACCTAGGCCGGTCGTTCACGCGATCCGAACCGCACTCGTCCGAGTAACCAACTAGTGCTACCGGGTGCAGGAGACCTACAGTTTAAAGTGTAATCCGAACCACGGAAGTGTTCTGTCGTACTTCACATTACACAGCAAGCTGTGCCAGAGGTGAAGGTCGGGTTAAGGGTCTATGAAAATCTCCACATAAACCGGGATTCGAACCGGGGACCTTTCTTTCCCCAGGCAGACACCATAACCACTGAGCCACCAGACCCCTACAGATATACTGTTAGTTGGTGAAGTGAACTCATAAGATGTGTTGTAAAAAAACGGTTTTTTTCTGGCTTGAAAAAAAAAACATGAAAAAAAAACTTTGAAAAAAAAAAAACGTTTTTTTTTCCTGGAACACGTTTTTTCTCTCACAACTACTAAATCTCAAATTTGTAAGGCAGTTATCGTTTAAAATGACTGTTTTAAAGTTTATTCTAAGTACTTATCTTAGTTTAAAATCTATTATATTTTTCTGGTTCAGAAGGAAAACAAATTGACTGAAATTTTCTTTATGAACGGGGATTTCCCGAAGAGACTAGGTTGCGCCAGAAGGAATCCCCATTCCCCATTGTTTGGATTGATACTTGCTATTTGAAATAGTGCTGCAGCCCTACAAAATTACCTACTGATCTTTTTTAAAAAATTAGGAATTTAAAATTTATCCACGGTTTTTTGCCTCTTTTTTTATTACTTATTGGGCTTTCCTTATATTCGTATACTTGTTAACTCTCAGAGTATAGTGGTACTGACTCATTAAATTGTCAGTAAGGGAGGGTGCATAAACCACGTAGCTCCATTTTGGCCTCCTGTGAACCCCCACGTGGCTTTTGCCTCCCCCCCCCCCATGCTCACGAAGCACGTAGCTTTCTTCCGTTTCGATTCCAGAAGACATTTTGTACTGTTTTCTCTTGTCAGACTATTGTAAATTACATACGGATATAATTAACTGAGGGAAATAAATACTCACATGCTGTTGTGAGTGCAGTTCCTCATTTTAACTGTGAAAAATGTTACGAAAGGAAAGTTACGTGGCCTGGCTCGGAACCCCTCCCCCCTCTCCCCAAGTAGCCCAACGTAGCCTTCCAGCTAACCCCTCCTCCCTCTGGACCGAGCCACGTAGTTTGTGCACGGTCCCTAATTATGAATCGTTTCCTTGTAACCGTTGGTGTAAACAAACGATTGAAAAGAAGTAAAACTCCTATTTTGTATGATAACAGATTTTAATTCAAACTTAAAAGACCGTATTACAGAACTATCGGCGCAGTCTTTATGCACAGTGTGTACTTTGCTCACAATTTAATATTGCAATCTCAAAATCTTTTGCGTACAATACAAGAAAAACCAGTAAAAGAAAATTTAACTATTTCTGAAGTTATGGATCTGGAGGAGACAGAAGAAGAGACAGGAAATTCGGACACCAATCGAACTAGTGTTGGTAGTGCTGATACTAGTGAATGTGGTACAGACATAGAGGATGAATAAAATTATATTACCTATGTAGATACACTTATGAATCATTATGTGAGACATTATATGATTCAGTAAGACTTAAAACACACTTGTAAAATGGAAGTTCCTTAAATAAAACTATAATTTATCAAATATATTGTTTTCTGAAAAAAAAAAAAAATTAGAAAAAAAAACACGGGTGCTAGGTTTTTTTTTCATGTTTTTTTTTCACAAAGCCGAAAAAAAATTTTTTTTTTTTTTTCTGTTTGCAACACTAGATTTTACC
>JARYHS010007075.1:12670308-12746028 GCA_031002005.1 Vandiemenella viatica
AAAGCTAATCTCTTTGTTGTGCATTCCAATCCCTAATGGTACGAGGGAAAAAAGAATTCATATAAGAATCATTGCGGCACCTTATTTCTCTAATCTTATCTATCCTGTCATTCGGGCTCAAATAGGTTGGTGGACGAAGTATTTCACTACACTCGTGAGTGAAAGTGGGAGTACGCATGTTTACCAATAAGTTTAAACGAAATCGTGCGTCGTCTATCTACCAGAGATTCCCAACCTAGTCTACTAATCAGTTCTGTGACGCTTTCATAAGGACTGTAGCAAGCGGTCACGAATCGAGCGGCTCTTCTCTGTACTTTCTCTATACTTTCGATCAACCCCTTACGAAACGGATCCCAAATGGCACAACAATAGTCCAAATGTGGACGCACAAGAGATTTGTACGCTATCTCCTTTGTTTGTTCATTACAATTTTTCAATATTCGACCTATGAATCGCAGCCTAGAATTTGCTCTACCTACCAACGAATTAATGTGTAAGTCCCATTTCATATTCCTTTGTACTGTTACTCCCAAATACTTCATAGAATCGACCATATCAATAACTGAATTGTTTAACACGTATTTCCAAAAATTGGATTCTTTTTGTTAGTTATGCTCATTGTCTTGCACTTTTTACAATTTAGAGTAAGTTGCCACTCAGCGCACCATGCCAAAACAATATCCAGATCACGCTGAATTTCTAAGCAATCGGTCAAATTCCTTACTTCCCTATAAATAACCGCATCATCAGCAAACAATCTAAAAAGGCTTTTCACTTTGTCTCCGAGATCGTTTATAAAAATTAAAAAAAGAAGTGGTCCTATTACACTTCCTTGAGGTACCCCCGATGTAACATCTAGACTAGAAGAACTTTCTCCTTCAACGACGACATACTGCGACCGACCGGTTAGAAAATCCTTTACCCATTCACAAAGCTGATCCGATATACCGTACGCTCGTAGCTTCACTAAAAGGCGGTTGTGTGGCACAGAGTCAAAGGCTTTCTGAAAATCTAAAAAAATGGCATCTACTTGTGAACCTGCATCAATAACTTCATTACGTCGTGTGTAAATAGGGCCAGCTGTGTTTCACATGATCTTTTCTTCCGAAATCCGTGTTGATTTGTTGTAAGCAAATTATTATCGTCTAGAAATTTCATAATGTTCGAGCATATAATATGCTCCATAACTCTAGTAGAAACAGATGTTATAGATATTGGACGATAGTTTTCCAGGATCACTTCGATCACCTTTCTTGAAAATCGGAGTTACTTGCGCGATTTTCCAGTCTGAAGGTACTTTTCGCTCTTCTAGTGATTTACTGAATATATCAGACAGAAATGGGCCCGATTTCCGCCGCATATTCTGTATGTAATTTACGATAGTCCGACAAGAGAAAACGGTGCAAAATGTCTTCTGGAAAAATCTACCTGAACGTAGGGGGGGGGGGGGTAGAAACAAATGACACGTTGGGCTACGTTGGGGGAGGGGGGGATTGACAGGAGGCCAAAACACAGCTACGTGGTATATGGACGCTCCCAAAGTACAGGGATCAAGGAACGGGAAGGAATTCTGGATGGCTGGATGGGAATTTAAAAAAAAAAAAAATCCTTCCTAATGCGAGGAAAATTGCTACCGGAGTGTACACCTCGATTAACTAAACCGAATAGAAGTGTTACTAAATAGGCTGATAACGTCGTAGCTGGAGTTAATCTACATATAGGCTGGGCTCATAATGTCATAGCTTAACCGAGCGTGGTGGGTGAACGGTTAACGTTCTGGCCTCGCATGCGGGAGGACGCGGGTTCGAATCCCCGTCCGGGCATCCAGATTTGGGTTTTCCATGGTTTCCCCAAATCACTCCAGGCGAACGCCGGATGCTTCCTTCAAAAAGGCCATGGCCGAATTCCTTCCCACCCTTCTTTGTCCCCAGTACCAACCCGCCTAAAAAAAAAAAAAAAAATGCCGTGGACAGTATGGATACAGAGAAAATTAAAATAGGTATCAAGAAGCAAATTAAACATGGAAATACCATCAGATATGGTACACGTCCATGTCTGAAGAGACAAAATACATCACATTATCTGACACATCCTGTGTAACGTTTAATTTTTTGATTCAGTATAGTTTGATCGCTTACCGCTAACAGATGTGGAGTAGGTTGAAATAAATACACATGAGGTGTAATAAAAAGAATGTCTTGATACAACGACCAAATACAAAATATATCAATTACTAGCATTTACCTGCTGCTCAACACGCGCGGGTCAGCATTATTTTCAAGCGATTTAACATGAAAAAATTAAAATCTACAATATAGCATATTTTTAGCATTTTTCTTTGATAAATCAACGATTTCCTTGCAGTGATAAAATTTCAGTATTCTTCATTTACTTAGTTGAATAATCTATTGCAACGAATGGTTATTAATTATTGTTGATTGTTTTATACATTTTACGAGTGTAAAGCAAGCATTTCTATAAAGTGATTTAACGAAGAAATTTTTAACAAATTTAAATAATTCAGTTATATATTGTTATTTTTAACTAAAATATATATTTCAGACAATTTTCAAGAGCAAATTTACATATCACCATATCTGTCTTACAGACGTAAGCCATTAATATTTTCTGCTATTTCCATCGCATGATACATGGACAAGTTTGGATTTTCTAGTAATGTTAAATTCTGGTGGAGTTTGTTTTTTTCGGTAGTGTTAGAAAATGTAAGTTACTTTAACGTACTTTTTCGTAAAGATGTTTGAGGTTTAGGAATTGTTCTAGCAAAGTTTTATTTTAGTATGTTTGAGAGTTGGTTGTCATGTAATGGTATGCTTGTAATTGGTAGAGTGTAAAAGTGGTAGACATATTTACGGTAGACATTTTGCGTTTGGTAGAGAATGCCGTGGAACCTAAAGGCGTTTATGGTAAAGTTTCGGTGCTGTATAGTGTTGCCCAAATGCAAGAACAAGACGAGACTTGGCCGGTCTTGGTCTTGCATCAATACACCTGGTCTTGGTCTTGGTCTTGCAAAAATGCAAGACCAAGACCGATTTTGGGCAATACTAGTGTTGCCCAAATGCAAGAACAAGACCAGACTTGGCCGGTCTTGGTCTTGCATCAATACACCTGGTCTAGGTCTTGGTCTTGCAAAAATGCAAGACCAAGACCGATTTTGGGCAACACTAGTGCTGTAGGTTTCGTAAATGGTACAAATGTTACTTGGTAGAAACAACATTTGCTAGAGTTGTCCATAGGTACAGTAAATTTTTGGTAGGATTTCATTCTGATAGAAGTGTTGAATGGTACTGATGTTTGTGGTAGAATTTATTTTGGGCAGAGATTATTCTGGTAGGCATATTAATGTGCCCTTCAATTTTGTTGGAATTTTTTCGGCATTTTCCGAAAAATTTGGCAAATTTTTGGCATTTTATAAACGCAGATTTGGTATAAAAGTTGGCAGCACTGACTATAGGCCTGCTTATAGAGCTCATAACTTGATGGGAATTAATCTTTTACTTCAAAAGCAGTGGAAAGAATAGAAAAGTGAAGCATTTGAAATGAAGTGCTGTACAAGGATTTTGAGTATTAAGTGGACAGGTGAAGTACGAATTGAAGGTGTTCTGAAGATTCAGGCTGGTTAAGTTGTTAGCAGAGGAAACACAACTGTAGAGGAAGATATAGCACTGTACGAAGCAGATAACTGAAGATGTAGAGTGTAAGGGCTATGTTGAGATGAAGAGGTTAGCGCAAGATAGGAAGGGATGGAGGATTGCATCAAACCAGTAGATAGAGCCAGAAAATTTGAGACACAGAAATGTCTTGAGATATTAATGAAAGCTAAAATTATTCCTATTTGTCTTTACGGTTTTACGCGTATTCGATATTGAGGTGGTAAAGGCGGAAAAGAAACTGGGCCATGGCCTTTTGTATGAACCACCATCGTCCACTGTGATTTACAGAAACCGCGAAAAATCAAAATCTGGATTTGAATCCACCTCCTCCGCTCACCCAACAGGCTCGGTAAGGTTTCATTTTTTTGATTCAATATAGTTTGATCGCTTACCGCTAACAGATGTGGAGTAGGTTCAAATAAATACACATGAGGTGTAATAAAAAGAATGTCTTGATACAACGACCAAATACAAAATATATCAATTACTAGCATTTACCTGCTGCTCAACACGCGAGAGCATGTTTTGTACCAGATACTAACTTGGAGAAGCAAAAAATATAAATTTAATTTAAATATTTTCCTCTCCTTTACATTACCAACTAACCAAAGACAAATATATGCAATCCAGAGATATTAATCTTTGGTATTAATAGTATGGGGGCATCCACAAATTACGTGAGGTTTTTTCCGGATTTCTGGCCCCCCCCCCCTCCCACCTGGTGAGATTTCGTGAGACCTGGCCGGACTCCCCCCCCCCCCTCTGGTGAGATCTGGTCCGTGAGAACCCCCCTAGAAATCGCCCTGGAAACTTTTGTAGACTTTTTTTTTTTAGGTCACATCCTAACTTTTTTGACGAAATACCCTCCTAAAATCGAGGTAAAATTGTAGACCTTTTTTTTTGGCTCTACTGTCCCCAAATTTTTCGCAAAGTCTCACGTGAGATTTCCGTAGACTCCCCCCCTCCCCCCTGGTGAGATCTGGTGAGATTTTGATTTCGCCGGCCCCCCCCCCCTATTTCACCTCACGTAATTAACGGATGTCCCCTATTCATAGTAATTTATAGTAAAATAAACACCGGTATTAACAATGCTTATTACGTCTCATTCAGTTGTTCCGTGTATTTACTGCATTCAAGAAAAACGAAAAACTAAATATTCTAAGCCAGAATATTAAACAGAGTTCTAAGTTAAGTTGTGCGATATTTTTTCAGTGTTTTGTGCAGGGAGTGAACATCTCAATTTCCGTATCTCATAATGTTATGTCTAGAAATATATTTAATTATTCCTCTGTTCATATAAGTCATTTGCTATTACCGCAAATTTTAATTGGGAAGGTTAGCTCTAAAAATTTGAAAACATCACCAAAATTGCTGCGGTAGTTTTTGGGCAGTTCCTGTTCAAATAATGAGACACACGCAGGTTGCTTACAGATTTATAATAGTGTAGATGAGTACTGAAAAATGGCAAAACACACAATTTGCGTACGGAAGATTCATAGTGATACAATAAATCACTTTCGACAGATTTTTTTTTTTTTTTTTTTTTTTTTACTAAATAATAAGTTACTTCTTAATTATCTACTTGGCTCACATTCAGTGTTGATCTGTGTTTATTTGTAATCTACGCTCAGTCAGTTTAATCGAGCTCGTTAGGGCAATTTACGACAATCTGCGCTAACTACCTGACTGGGTAATTATTAATTAACTGGATTAACTGGATTGGTGTTACACCACGCCGCTATTTCCGCATCCTGCGCTAGCTGGCTGGGGGAAGCGAGGTACACGCGACAGTTCCAGATATTGCGCGCGTTACGGATTCCAGATTCCCGGTAACTGTTCCCTGTTGCGTTCAGGGAACAGGGACAGCTTCCGCTATCGGACGGAATGCGCTCAGCTCTCGGAACGGGGTACAAAGAGGCCGACATTCCCCGAAAACAGTGTCGCCAACATTTCACAATAAACCCTCCGAGCAGAGGAACTAGCACTAAAAGACAATGTTCAGGGAACTGCGAACAAACATAGAGCTGTCAGCACTAAATTCAGTATCAACAACTGTTCAACCTACACAAGACAGAGCTACTTTACCAAGTGTTAACGTGGATACGACATTCTTTAGTCAAATGGTCAATGAAACAACATTTTTAGGGGGTGTCCGCTAATTACGTGAGGTGTTTACTCGGAGATCTGGTGAGTCGGATCTCCCCCCCCCCCCAAGGTGAGGAGAGATTTTGAGGAACGCCCTCCCCCTGCCGACAACCCCATAGGTTTCCGAGACATTATTTTGTGTTCTACTGTTCTTCAAGGATTTCGCAGGATCTCCCTCCCCCTATTTCACCTCACGTAATTGCTAGGTGTTACATGCGTGGACTTACAACCTTATTACTGGGGTTCGGACCAAAAAATAGAGAAATATGCAGGCAAACATGACCTTAAAAATGGGTAAATATCACCTAAAAAGGAAAAAATATGAAAAAACGTTTAAATTTACTATACATCAAAACATGCTCAATAATACATCATTTATTTTATCTAGTAATGTCGCTTTAATGTAGACAGCATAATTTGCTTCCCTGCACTCACTGCAATATTGGGATATTAAATTTTAAGTCGCTTTGTTGAAGTCACTTTAATTTCAGGTAATTTACGCAATAGAACTCCTTCATCTGTACTTAATTATTCCTTTTTAAATTGCCTTAAATAACTTCGCACTTCCAGAAAATTTTATTTTCGGCATGGTGGTAGGTCTACTCACTGATCCACTGCAGATTTGACGATGACTGAGGATGTTTCATTGAGATATTGATTGGCGCGGATCGATACAGGCATGCTGCTGCTGCATTGTCGATATTAGAGAGTGACCATAATGTATAACTTTAATTCTTGATGTGGTGAATTCTGACCACAGTGAAAATTATTTTTTTCCCACCTTTATAGCAGAAGTACAGTTCTGTGAATAATTATCTTAATATTTTTTCATTTATATCTGGTGAATTCCCGGTGCTATTAAAAAACTACCCGATTTTTCCTCAAAATATGACAAAAACTGGGAAAAAAGTCTGAATATGCATTTATATCTTATATATCTTATCTATAATATAAAAATGAATCCCAAAATGTGTTGGTAAGCGCATAACTCAACAACGCCTGGACCAATTTGGCCAATTTTTTTTTTAAATGTTCGTTGGAGTTCAAGGATGGTTTCTACGGCAAGAAAAATTGGAATAATTGCCGGGAAAACCCTTAAAATAGCCCTTTTCTTTTTCCAACCCTTAAAACAGCCCTTTTCTTTTTCCCATATAAACGTTTCCTATACCATTTATCAGATTGCAATGAAACTTTGGAGAGTTTTCGAGTGTGCGTCTGCGAAGGTTCCTGTGAAAAAAAATTTCCAAAAAGTCAGCCCCTATTCCCCATAACACCCCATAATTTAGGCAAAACCACATTTTTTATTCGATTTAGATAGGAATTTGTACACTTATACTTTAAAACAAACAGAAAAATACTGCCAACATATGATTTCCGAATATTCATCCCCTCTCCCCCTTTCCACCCCCCTTACGTTTTTACCCCATAATTTAGGCAAACCAATTTTTTTATCCGATTTAGATAAGAATTTGTATTCTTATACTTTAAAACAAACAGAAAAATACTGCCTACGTATGGTTTCTGAATATTCATCCCCTCTCCCCCTTTCCACCACCATTACGTTTTTACCCCATAATTTAGGCAAAACCACATTTTTTATTCGATTTAGATAGGAATTTGTACACTTATACTTTAAAACAAACAGAAAAATACTGCTAACATATGATTTCCGAATATTCATCTCCTCTTCCCCTTTCCACCCCCATTACGTTTTTACCCCATAATTTAGGCAAACCAAACTTTTTATCCAATTTAGATAAGAATTTGTACACTTATACTTTAAAACAAACAGAAAAATACTGCCTACGTATGGTTTCCGAATTTTCATCTCCTCTTCCCCTTTCCACCCCCATTACGTTTTTACCCCATAATTTAGGCAAACCAAATTTTTTATCCAATTTAGATAAGAATTTGTACACTTATACTTTAAAACAAACAGAAAAATACTGCCTACGTATGGTTTCCGAATATTCATCCCCTCTCCCCCTTTCCACCACCATTACGTTTTTACCCCATAATTTAGGCAAACCACATTTTTATCCGATTTAGATAAGAATTTGTACACGTATACTTTAAAAAAGAGAGAGAAATACTGTACACATTAATTTCACAAAAACCCAATCCCTCTCCTCTCTTTCCACCACCTTAATTACACCCTCTGTCTGTCTATCTGTTTGTCCTCTATGCGCTCCTAAACCGTTCTTCCGATTATGGTGAAACTTTGGTGAGTTGTCGAGTGCGCATCCGGGGTGGTTCCTAAGAAATAAAATTTCCAAAAAAACCACCTCCTCTTCCCCATAACTTAACAAAACCTACGGATTTTATCCGATTTGTACGGAAATTTGCATACATATACTTTAAAATAAACAGAAAAACACTGTCTACATTTGGATTCCAAAAACGCACCCCCTTTCCCCCATCCCGCCCCTTAATTTTTACACAAACCCACACTTTTTATCAGATTTCAACAACGCCTGGACTAATTCGGCTAATTCTTTTTTTTATATTTTCGTTAAGGCACAAGGAAGGTTCTTATGGAGAGAAAAAAAGCAAAAACTGGAAGGAAAATAGTAAAAACAACACTTTTCTTTTCCCTCAATCAAAACAAAACAAAGGCGCGTTAGGATTATCTTTGGTATGACTTCAAGTTTACTAGGCTCTATGGATATTAATCTATGCCTGCGTGTGATCAGCGAAAATAATATCACTGACGTACGTGTTATCATTATTTCCTCCGTGCGTGGCATTTTCTTGGTTGCTTTTAAATTTTCGTTCTCTCGAAAACCATTTGTGTGTTTATTTGTTCAGTGTGTTTACATTTATACCCATGCCGCCTACCACGAAAGTTTCGACTATGAAAATAGAATGCATCAGTTTAGAAGGATGCAATATTAAGAATACCTAAAAAGCAAAATCGATTACTGGTATTTCAGTTGAGAAGCGATATGCATTATCGTCTGACGATCGAGCCACACTTATCCTATTATTTTAAGAATGCAATGTTCTGTTAAGTCTTGTGGTGATGGGTTCCATTCGTTTTAAACTATGTTCGGGTAGAATTCATGGTGATTGAATTGGTTGCGACTAATAATACTTTCTAACTTTTAAAATCTTCTATATAAATAAAAATGAATCGCCAAATGTGTTGCTAAGTGCAAAACTCGAGAACGGCTCGACTAATTCGGCAAATTATTTTTTCCTTCATATTTTCGTTAATCCACAAGGAAGGTTCTTATGGAGAGAAAAAACGTAAAAATTGCGAGGAAAATAGTAAAATTAACACCTTTCTTTTCCCATACAAACCAGCCAATCAAAATAAAACAAAACAAAGGCGTGTTAGGATTAGATCTGGTATGCCTTCAAGTTGATTAGACTGTATGGATATTAATCTATGCCTGCCCAAAATAAAGTTCGAAGGAAAAAAAAGGTTTGCGTGTCATCAACGAAAATAATATTACTGCCAGTCAATCAAAACAAAACAAAGGCGCTTTATGATTATCTTTGGAATTGCAAAATGATTGATCGGAAGAAATGGTTTCAAAACAACTCATTGGCATTGGTAATGACAAAATCCCTGTAAACGTTTTGAGTGGCTTCATTACATTTCCTGTAAATTTTTTGGTTGAACGACCGAACTATATTACAGAGACAAAAACACGGACGTTAATTAAATAAATTTCGAAATTCAAAATGAAATTTCCGGTGAATTAAGGATATACAAATCAGTTGATTGCGCAACTAACCAAGATGATGTCGTCAACTATCCACCAGAATTTTTTAACTCACTGGATTTTCCAGGATTGCTGCTTCATAATCTTATATATATATATAAAAATAGACGTGTGTTTTCATATATTTCACTTTTCAACCATCACTACAAAACACTGATCACCGGTCTTTGTGTGTGGAAGTAACATGGAGTTTCCTGTCGTGCACAACGTTGGCCGAATGACGATAGCTGTGGGGATGTGGGAGATATGATGATTAAAGTTGGCCAATGCATGGCGTTTTCATATTTCGATCAAAAATTTGTGTCTTCTTATACTTCTCTTTCCTGCCACAACTACATAGCATAGACCATTGGTGTTTGTGTGTGGTAGTAACACAGAGTCGCCTTTCGATCACAACATCGGCCGAATTTCAGTAACTGTGGTAGTGTGGGAGATATGGTGGTTGAAAGTGACCGGTCAAGGATATTTTCGTATTTCGACGAAAGACATGTGCCTCTGCAAATGTCACTTTTCTGCCAAAACTACATAGCATAGAGCATTGGTGTTTGTGTATGGCAGTAGAATCGTATCTCCTGTCGTGCACTATGGTGGTTAGATGTCGGTAGCTGTCAATACAAATTCTTTACAAACACGAACGAAGTCGTGGGTACCAGCTAGTATAATATAAAAATCAACTAGACGACCCGTGCGAAAATTTCGCGAATAAAATGCGATGAATAGTGGGGTTGAATATAATGTCACCAAGTTCAGTCATTAGTCTTCATACTCGAACTTCATTTATCGATTTTGGTTAGAAATCCAGGGAGATAAATGGCTCGAAACACAAAAACGTATTTTAGAAATATTGACATTTTTGCGCTTTATGGGTCGAATTACGAAAAATTCCTTTCTTAGAATATAATGTTACCACGGCGGAAACCTTAGTCTTTAATACGATATGTCATTTATCTATATCGATTAGATATCAAGGGAAATATAAGGCTCGTGACACAAAAATACGTTGTAGAACAATTTATACTTTTTCCCTTTAATAGTTGAATTCCAAACACTTCTTTCTTAAAATATGATGTCAGCAAAGCTGAGACATTATTCCTCACAATCGTACTTGATTTATCGATTTTGGATAGATATCAAGGGAGATAAGTGGCTTGAGACACAAAAAACGTATTTTAGAAATATTGACATTTTTGCGCTTTATGGGTCGAATTACGAAAAATTCCTTTCTTAGAATATAATGTTACCACGGCGGAAACCTTAGTCTTTAATACGATATGTCATTTATCTATATCGATTAGATATCAAGGGAAATATAAGGCTCGTGACACAAAAATACGTTGTAGAACAATTTATACTTTTTCCCTTTAATAGTTGAATTCCAAACACTTCTTTCTTAAAATATGATGTCAGCAAAGCTGAGACATTATTCCTCACAATCGTACTTGATTTATCGATTTTGGATAGATATCAAGGGAGATAAGTGGCTTGAGACACAAAAAACGCATTTTAGAAAAATTGACTTTTTTGCCTTTTATGGGTCGAATTACGAAAAATTCCTTTCTTAAAATATAATGTTACCACGGCGGAGACCTTATTCTTTAATATGATACCTCATTTATCTATATCGGTTAGATATCAAGGGAGATAAATCGCTCGTGACACAAAAATCGGTAATAGAAAAATTTATACTTTTTTTCCTTTAAGGATTGAATTCCAAAAACATTCTTTCTTAAAATATGATGTCACAAAGCTAAGACATTACTCCTCATAATCTTACCTGATTTATCGATTTTGGTTAGATATCTAGGGAGATAAATGGCTTGAGATACAAAAAACGAATTTTAGAAAAAGTGACATTTTTGCCCTATAAGGGTCGAATTACGAAAAAATCCTTTCTTAAAATATAATGTTACCATGGCGGAGACCTTATTCTTTAATATGATACCTCATTTATCTATATCGGTTACATATTAAGGGAGATAAATCGCTCGTGACACAAAAATGCGTTATAGAAAAATTTATACTTTTTCCCTTTAAGGGTTGAATTCCAAACACATTCTTTCTTAAAATATGATGTCACAAAGCTGAGAATTTACTCCTCATAATCCTACCTCATTTATCGATTTTGGTTAGATATCCAGGGAGATAAATGGCTCGAGATACAAAAAACGGATTTTAGAAAAAGTAACATTTTTGCCCTATAAGGGTCGAATTACAAAAAATTCCTTTCTTAAAATATAATGTTACCATGGCGGAGACCTTATTCTTTAATATGATACCTCATTTATCTATATCGGTTAGATATTAAGGGAGATAAATCGCTCGTGACACAAAAACGCATTGCAAAAATATTGATACTTTTGCCCTTTAAGGGTCGAATTCCGAAAACTTTCTGGCTTAATACATGACGTCACTAAAGCGGAGATCTTAATCTTTAAAACGATACTTCATAAAACGGTTTCAGATAGGTATCCAGGGAGATAACTGACTCGTAACACAGAAAACAGCATTTTAGAAAAATTTACATTTTTGCCCTTTAAGGGTCGAATTCCGAAAACTTTCTTGCTTAAAATACGATTTAACCAAAGTGGAGACCATAAGCTTTAAAATGACACCTCATTCATTGATTTCGGTTAAGTATGAAGGAAGATATAGGCTTGTGACAAAAAAATACCTTATAGAAATAATATATATGATGTTTGTGGGTTTGTTCGTCTTCTATGCATTCCTATACCATTTATCAGATTGCAATGAAACTTTGGAGAGTTTTCGAGTGTACGTCTGCGAAGGTTCCTGTGAAAAAAAAATCAACAAAATCACCCTCTATTCCCCATAACACCCCATAATTTAGGCAAAACCACATTTTTTATCCGATTTAGATAGGAATTTGTACACTTATACTTTAAAACAAACAGAAAAATACTGCCTACATACGGTTTCCGAATATTAATCCCCTCGCCCCCTTTCCACCCCCATTACGTTTTTACCCCATAATTTAGGCAAACCACATTTTTTATCCGATTTAGATAACAATTAGTACACTTATACTTTAAAACAAACAGAAAAATACTGCCTACGTATGGTTTCCGAATATTCATCCCCTCTCCCCATTTCCAACCCTATTACGTTTTTACCCCATAATTTAGGCAAAACCACATTTTTTATCCGATTTAGATAAGAATTTGTACACTTATACTTTAAAACAAACAGAAAAATACTGCCTACGTATGGTTTCCGAATATTCATCCCCTCTCCCCCTTTCCAACCCCATTACGTTTTACCCCATAATTTAGGCAAAACCACATTTTTTATCCGATTTAGATAAGAATTTGTACACTTATACTTTAAAACAAACAGAAAAATACTGCCAACATACGGTTTCCGAATATTAATCCCCTCTCCCCCTTTCCACCCCCATCACGTTTTTACCCCAAAATTTAGGCAAACCACATTTTTTGTCCGATTTAGATAAGAATTTGTACACGTATACTTTAAAACAAACAGAAAAATACTGCCAACATATGGTTTCCGAATATTCACAAGGTCAATTGCTTCAAGTTTGCGGATTAAATCTGGAAAACCCATGCTTCTCACATGGTCAATTATATATAGCATGCTCACGAGTGGGACAGCCGGAAAATTTATTTGTTCTTGCAAAAGATGGAAAGACTAAAAATATTGTATATGCTAAAGCACTTGAATAAACGTTCTTAAATTAAATTTCAAACACAAAAATAAAATCATTGTCTTTTATTGGTTTTTTGTATTTAAATATGTCCGTATTGTGTATATATACCAATTTAGAATGAAAAACAGGCACAAACCGTTCATCCGTTTACGGTGAAGCTTTGGTGAGTTGTCGACGGGATGACGGAGTAGGTTCCTGTCAAAAAAAATTAAAAAACCCACCACTCCTCCCCATAATTTAGACAAAACCACATATTTCATCAGATTTCAATGGGAATTTGCACACTTATACTTTGAAACAAACAGAAAAATACTACCTGCATATGTTTTCCAAAGCGCATCACCTCTCACCCTTTCCAACTGAAAATTAATGAAACAGCAGTTTAAAATTTATATGTAAATATTTTTTCATTTAATCTATGTGCCTACTCAAGTCCAGCAATAGTGAAGCATTACCGGGTCAGCTTGTATAATATAAAAATCAATGTTTGTGGGTTTGTTTGTCTTCTATGCATTCCTATACCATTTATCAGATTGCAATGAAACTTTGGAGAGTTTTCGAGTGTACGTCTGCGAAGGTTACTGTGAAAAAAAAATCAACAAAATCACCCTCTATTCCCCATAACACCCCATAATTTAGGCAAAACCACATTTTTTATCCGATTTAGATAGGAATTTGTACACTTATACTTTAAAACAAACAGAAAAATACTGCCTACATACGGTTTCCGAATATTAATCCCCTCGCCCCCTTTCCACCCCCATTACGTTTTTACCCCATAATTTAGGCAAACCACATTTTTTATCCGATTTAGATAACAATTAGTACACTTATACTTTAAAACAAACAGAAAAATACTGCCTACGTATGGTTTCCGAATATTCATCCCCTCTCCCCATTTCCAACCCTATTACGTTTTTACCCCATAATTTAGGCAAAACCACATTTTTTATCCGATTTAGATAAGAATTTGTACACTTATACTTTAAAACAAACAGAAAAATACTGCCTACGTATGGTTTCCGAATATTCATCCCCTCTCCCCCTTTCCAACCCCATTACGTTTTACCCCATAATTTAGGCAAAACCACATTTTTTATCCGATTTAGATAAGAATTTGTACACTTATACTTTAAAACAAACAGAAAAATACTGCCAACATACGGTTTCCGAATATTAATCCCCTCGCCCCCTATCCACCCCCATAATTTTTTCACCCCATAATTTAGGTAATACCACATTTTTTATCCGATTTAGATAGGAATTTGTACACTTATACTTTAAAACAAACAGAAAAATACTGCCTCCATATGTTTTCCAAAGCGCATCCCCTCTCACCCTTTCCAAATGAAAATGAATCAAACAGCAGTTTAAAATTTATATGTAAATATTTTTTCATTTAATCTATGTGCCTACTCAAGTGCAGCAATGTTGAAGCATTGCCGGGTCAACTAGTATTTTATAAAATACATTTAAATACATTCAAAACGATGAATCGGTGTTTAATTCAGCATTTCAGCTCGAAAAGAATGCAGGAAAAAATATGACTTGTTCTAAAGATCCGAACCCTACTTATTACTGGAAATGGATGCAGAAACCTGTAAGTTACTTTAAACGTTTCCCAAGAAGCATGGAGTAGTGATAGTACGACTGGGAAGCCAGCACTACTATTAAACCTGTCTCATGAAGAGAAACAATTTGCAACCTGTTTAAAAATAGTAACAAACTGGGGGAGGGGGGGTGTAAGACCCAAGGCTGATACCGGGGCTGTAGTATCGCCTTAGTGCCTCAACTAACAGTTTATGTGGATTCAAAGTTCTGCAGAAAGTTCATAAAATAATTCGAATTTGACCATGTAGCCGTACAGTAACTCAACTAAAATGCTTAAAGGTCGCCACTAGATCTGTTACTAAACCACAAATCTAGAAAAGGTTTACTATTTACTAGGAAATCACAAGTCCACTTTACTAGAAAATTTTAAAGTTTATTTAAAAGAAATCACAAGTTCAAAAATAGCATTACACAGTTGAGTAGGCAAATCGAACACACTTTTCCAAAAGGTTGCAAGTTGTGGAGAGAAATTTAACCGACCGACCCCTTTTGTAAATTTAAAAGTTCATATTAAAAGTTATCCTCGCGTGCCACCACACCAAGGTTCCAATATGGCTGACCCTATGGCGCGAACATCTAACCATTTCCTCCCCGCTTCTACACCAAACTTGCGCAGACTATTCAAACATACTACTCCGCGGAAAAAGAACCACGAAATCAGACCAAAGACAGACAAAGCATGATAGCGGCGGGGTCTTTTTCTAGGAACCACTAGAACAGTGACGTAAGCAACTGTATCACATCTTTTCGCTTCCGCGAGATCAAAAGTGTGTATAATTTATTTAACGATCCAAATTATTAAAAATGTTTAAACTTTGACAGTGTCTAGACTTATCTACTGCAAGTCCAACGGCAGTTTAGTGGAAAATTTAGAGTAACTAGTTTTAAAGTTTTATTTAATTTCGCGTGGTGATACAAAGCTCCGAAGTAGGGGATTAATCCAAACGTTTGAATTTTTACAGCGACAATCAACGACAATCTATTTTCAAAAACTTAAAAAACCAGACAAATGCTTACACTTTTCACCAAAACTATTATATGTCCGTAATCGTCTTAATTAGGGCTATCTACTGATATAAATTTCGAATTAATATCTCTTTTAATTAAAAAGCTTATTATTTTCTCTTAATTAAAACCGCTAATTAAACTTTGCCAAATTCTTTAATTTTATTACCAAAATATCGGGAACAATGCTGACTACAGCTGGTGACAAAAGTTCAGCTGTCGCTTTACTCGATTTAAAGATATTAAAAATCTTAGAATTTCTACTTTTATGATCGCGTGTTTCAAAACCTGAGCAAACCAAAATATCTCTTCAAATAAACGTTTCTCGATATGATAAATACACTTTAAAATCATTTTTATGGCGAATTGTCACTGTGAGCAAGATTACAGGAAAATTCCTTAAAGTTGAAAACTACTCTTACTCGAAGCCTAAGCAGCTTTACAATACTGTGAATTTACTTCCTCCCTTATACCTAAGCTAAGGAGCTAGAATTTACCAAAATTCTAAGGTGCTTACAGGGGGAAGGGGTTAACTGTGGCAGAATTACTACCCCAGTTCCTCCGACAGATTTTTGTTTCTGGTTTAAAATTATGCTCCTTTCTGGGGACCAGCAGATAATATATATATATATATATATATACAGGGTGGTCAGAAATTCACTCATCGGCGGGT
The DNA here is from genome assembly GCA_031002005.1 of Vandiemenella viatica. Classification (NCBI taxonomy): domain Eukaryota; kingdom Metazoa; phylum Arthropoda; class Insecta; order Orthoptera; family Morabidae; genus Vandiemenella; species Vandiemenella viatica. The sequence continues at coordinate 12,686,830 of JARYHS010007075.1, forward strand.
AAGGACACTGTTCGGGGCGTTGCAAAAACGAAATAAATACAAAAAAAATCTAGTAAAAATCTTACCGTTTCTGAATTATACGCAGCTTAAGTTGGCCAATAAGAGCGCTGCGCGGGCGAATTCAAACAGCCTTCCACAGGCGGTGTTGCCAAGCGTACTCGAGGCATGGGACCACCAAAGAAAGCGTTAAGAAAAACTCTCTTCGGAAGCGGGGATCGAACCCGCAAGCTTAAGTTTGAGAGTCTGGTGTCTTACAGACTACGCTGCCAAGGCACTACAGTTTCCTTGTTTTTAGAAGCCACTAGGGCGGACTGTTTGTTAGTAATCGGACTTAATCGGTAATCCGCGACATTTTTCGGGAAGTTGGTGGTGGGGCTAAAGGAATTGGTTTTGAATTAGTTGATCTGCTTGCTAGATTAATCTTTAATTTTTGTACAAAAAAAAAATTATCTGCAAACTTAAATTATTCGTTGCAAAGAAGCTTCTTTTATTCCATGTAATCGTATTTCACTAGATTTCAATCAAAACATTTTTATTGATTAACGTGAATATCCGTGCTACTATTTTGCAACAATAAAACAAAAAACAATAAACTTTTGAAAAAAAAAAAACAATAAACCCATTTCCACCATTTGTAACGAAACTTTCCCTGCTGCAAAAAGCCTGTTCTTATTCAAATAAGTTGTAAACATTTTGGTAACGTGTATCAACTCGCTAACGCGCGGCAAGCCGCAAAAGGTAAACAAGCTGTTACTCATTGAAAGCCCTTTGTCAATGATACAAAACAAAATTACTGGACAGTCATTTCATTTTCAACTTCTACATCTACATCTACATATATACTCTGCAATTCACAAAATTGTGGGTGGCAGAGGGTGCTCAGCACCAAAGCTAATCTCTTTGCTGTTAACTTGACATTATCTGTCGCAACATTGAAACCCACCACGGATTTACTTACAATAAGCGTCAACCCGCGACAGTAAACGTAAAATAAATAATCTCTGAGTAATCTTGTTTTCAGTAAAAACGTATCCCAATAAACAACAATAACAAAAAAAAAAACGGTCCCTTACATTTTACAGCAACTGTTCAAAATGTCCTCCCTCAACTGCAATACCGGCACGACAACGCTGAGTTATTGAATTTGCGAGTCTTCCAAAATTATAACATTCTCTAATTTCATCAAAAGCTGAAATTATCCTAGCCAAAAGTTCTTCTTCCGTTTCTACTTCAGTCCCATAAACAGCTCCCCGAAAAAAGTCGTGGATTACCGATTAATTCCGATTACCAACAACAGTCCGCCCTAGTGGCTTCTAAAAACAAAGAAATTGTAGTGCCTTGGCAGCGTAGTCTGTAAGACACCAGACTCTCAAACTGAAGCTTGCGGGTTCGATCCCCGCTTCCGAGGAGAGGTTTTCTTTTCGCTTTCTTTGGTGGTCCCATGCCTCGAGTACGCTTGGCAACACCGCCTGCTGAAGTTGCTTGTATTCGCCCGCGCAGCGCTCTTATTGGCCAACTTTAGCTGCGTATAATTCAGAAACGGTAAAATTTTTACAAGATTTTTTTGTATTTATTTCGTTAGTGCAACGTCCCGAACAGTGCCCTTACCCGCCGATGAGTGAATTTCTGACCACCCTATATGTATGTATGTATGTATATATATATATATATATATATACAATTCATACATCATATTAAACATAAAACAGAAAAAACAAATATAAACAAAGTGTTAATTTCATTGAACTCCTTCATGAGAAAATATTACAATCTGTTTCCTCTAACCATTTACCCATCTTTTCTCTAAAACTTGCAACAGTTTTGGTACTTTTTATTTCATCAGGTTAAATATTTTTAAACCTTTGTGCAACTCTGTTTTCTGTGCTTTACTACTTTTATTATAAGTCGAATGGAAATGATTTGCCTGCCTTGTCTTATAATTATGTACATCATTATTCTTTTGTACTAATCTAGTCACATATCTTGGTAATAATCTACTTTCCAACCTATATACAAAATTCAGTACATCTCTAATTATTTCCTTTTCAATATGTAAAAATCCTAAGTCCTTAAGCATATTACTGACATTTTCAGTTCGTCTTTTATTTAGAACAGCCCTCATTCCCTTATTAAAATTATTTTGCAATTTCATAATTTTTCTTTTGCTTGCCATGATAAATAATGTGGAGCAGTATCTTATGTGAGGCAGCACAATTGCTTTAAACAATAGTTGTTTACCTGGCTTAGATAACACTTTTCTTAATTTGTATATTAAATTTACCTTTTTTTCTACTTTTTTATTTATATAATCTACATGATCTATAAACTATTATCAATGACTACACCAAGATATTTATAATTTTGAACCCACTTAATTTTAGTTCCATTAATCACAACAGAATGCAGCACCTCTGCCTGTTCCCTAAACAGTTTTTTCCCCGTCACCATACATGTTGTTTTTGCCACATTCAGACTTAACAGATTTTTATTTAGCGATTCATTAATTAATTTTTTTTCTTTATTTATTCCGAAAATATATCCTGTGTCCTTACTATTGCCTAGTCAAATTTCATTGAGATCGGTTAAGCCATTTAGTCGTGATAACGCAAGAAACAGAAAGAGTTTTTTTCGCATTTATAATATTGGTGCACATAACGCAGAATTTTACTTAGGTACATAAGACACAGTACTTAACTGCTACAATACATGTTTCAGAGCAGGTTTACAGAAGTTAAAAAGTCCAGTCTGATCCACTGTGTTCCTCTGGGCAGTCCTCGTTCATGAGAGGCGTAACTCTCTCCCCCGCACCGCCGGGTTCCCTCATCACATGCCTGCTCCCGCTTGGTTTTCTACTTTAATAGGGAGGACCGACACCTCTCCGCACATCGGGAAATAAACACCCAGGACGACTGCGCTTTGTTACAAGCCGATGTTATGAAAATAATCGCTTGGTGCAAAGACTGGCAGTTGGAGTTAAACGCTAAAAAGTGCCAATTCGTGCGTATAAATGAAAAGGTGACACTATTTAGCTTTAAATATACAATTAACTAGCTTCTAGCCCGTCAAAAATGACCGTTTGAACGCCATATTCTGGCAGTTCATTTTATTATTATTATTATTATTTTGCAGTTGGTTAATTATACGGGACTGTCATTAGATAATGCTAGTTGCCTTGATTTGATAATGTTCTACACAGCAATACAGTAGTAACTTCTACTGAATTAATGAGGGCGGATGTATAGAACCAATAAAATGAAAAACAAATTAGGAATCCAGAAACTTTTGCTATCCATGTAATATCAGTTTTATTTCTAGTCCAGGCACACTTCAGCACGATAGGTACGAACTACGTTCACCCGCATTTATTAATACCTTCAGTAACTTGGCGCATATGAAAGCAGTTTAATTGATTTGTAAAACTCATTTCAGAGTGAATTACGCCGTAATCAAATGTATCGGTGGGCTTTCTGGTCATTTAACCACAACCCTCCATTAATATTGCTTTCAAAAATCATAACTTCTACTACTCTCAAATGCTGTAGTCAATCGCAAGACGTATTGTTTTTAAGCAGTGATTCCGTTGTAATACAGCCTGTAGACTAACATTATTTTCAAGCAGAAATTAGGTTGTAATACATCCTGGACGGGCATAATACAGTTAAATGTACTACGGAAAATATTTCTACAGGATTCTTCCATTTTACCACAGCAATTCCTGGCAGAATCGCGATCTCCAGTAATACCGATTTATTTACATTATTTTACTTTAAATGATGGGAAGTATAATATCAAAAACGGATAACTATCATTTATCTTAATGATATATTTCGTGATTCGTATATTTTGTGTAAACTTCCTCTGAGTTTTTAATAAACTTCATCGTTTCTTATCTCTGGCAAAAAAAATCGTAGGTTGTGTTTTAACCTAGTACTCATTATTGATACAGGTAATATAACGTACACATACAATATCCTTGTCCTTACATGAATTTTTACATCTGGTTGTCGTGGATAAATAAAAAGCAATTTGTAAATTTAAACGAACGTACTAATTACAACTTTGTGAGACATAATTGCCTCGCATTAATTTTTTTTTTCCTCTGCTCTCCTTAGTTCTAATATCTCTACTCACTGCTCTTTTGCGGCAATAATATCGTTGTTGTATTCCGAGTGTCATATCGCTTAAACTGTAAATAGTCATATCCTAGACTGTTTAAATCTAATCAAAAGTTTATATTAAATCTCATTTAATAGTTAACACATGTATCAAAAACTAATGGTATCATATATAATAGTAGTAAGAATTTATTCTGGAAAAGCTTATAAGGAGAAACGAATTAGTCATTTTTAATGATATCTTTTGTTATATGAATACGTTACTCTGGTTAGATTATCAGAGTATTTGGTTAGGATTTTGCATAAAAAAATGCATTTTACTTAAGATCACGTAGACTATAATTTCGAAAACGGATAACTGTTATTTATTTGACCAATACATCATTACGTTTCTCAGAGTTTAAATACACTTCACTGTTTCTGTTAGAGTATCGTTTGTTTATACTTATTTAATTTGAATTACTGCCTTCTATACTTCAATAATATCTCTGTTATATCTCTAGCTTAGTTTATACTCTGACCAATGTATAAACACTTCAGTTGTTATTCCGTGCTAAGCTGCTCTCGGCTACATTTCTGTTGTGCGGTTATATGTATTTCTAATACATAATAAATACGTATCGTGTTCAATAATTGCTTGTATCATATTTAAAAATCTTAACAGGTTATGGGCCCAGTAGCCAGGTATATGTAAAGATGATAAATATCTGACGAAAGTAAAAGTTACAACCTAGGCAACACGCGGCATTTAAAAGTGCGAAAATATGAGCTCAAGCAATCAATTAACTTTGATAGAAAAACTCACTGGTCGGGAAAACTACTCGACATGGAGATTTGCCGTCAAAACCTATCTGGAACACGAAGGACTGTGGAATTGCATTGAAAATGCGAGTGATGATCACGTTGATCCCAAACGCGATTTGAAAGCCAAGTCAAAAATTATTCTGCTAGTGGATTCAATCAACTATGTCCACATTCAGGAAGCAAAGACAGCGAAAGAAGTTTGGAACAACTTAGCAAACGCTTTCGATGATTCTGGATTAACGCGTCGAGTGGGCTTACTTCGTGATCTGTGCACAACAACGTTAGTCGGATGTCGAAATGTAGAAGAGTATGTTAGCAAAATCATGACAACAGCACACAAGTTGAGAAATATTGGATTTAAAGTAGACGACGAGTGGCTTGGAACTCTGCTTCTCTCCGGTCTACCAGATTCATACAAACCAATGATAATTGCTATCGAAAGTTCCGGTATGAAAATAAGTGCTGACTCCGTAAAGGCTAAAATTTTACAAGATGTAAAAATTAATGATGGTGAAACATCAGCTTTTGCCGTAAATTATAAGAACAACAAAAGCTTCAAGAAACAGTTTCAAAAAGGACCTCGTTGCTACACTTGTAATAAACATGGCCACTTGAGTGCACAGTGCAAGTCTAAAGCAAAGAAGAAACACAAAGTTGAAAATCAGGAAAACTCAAGCTATGCCGCTGCATTCATAGCTCCAGTGAGTAACAGTGATTCCTGGTATATAGACTCCGGTGCTTCTATGCACATGACCATGAACAGAAATATATTACAAGAAGAAACAGTACCATTCATCAACTCAATTAAGGTTGCAAATGACAAATGCTTATCAGTAAAAGGCTCAGGTAAGCTGAGTTTAAATGTGTGTGATGCTAATGGCCAATGTAAGAAAATTTTGTTTCAAAATGTTCTGTATGTGCCAGAGTTGTCAACAAATCTACTATCTGTCAGTCAGATAATTAGAAATGGTGGTCAAGTAAAGTTCAACAGTAAGGGCTGTATAATAATAAACAGGAATAATGAAATAGTTGGGACAGCCAGTTTAATCAACAATATGTATAGATTAAATGTATATAATCATCAAGCATATATATCTGATGTTGATGAGCAAGACATTTTCTTATGGCACCAAAGAATGGGTCATTTGAACTTTAATGATCTGCAGAAAATAGTGGAGAATGCAGAAGGTGTAAAATTGTCCAAGAAACCAGACAAACTAGTTTGTACAACTTGCTTAGAAGGAAAACAAAACAGGTTACCTTTAAAATACAATGGATCCAAAGCTACAAGGTTACTTGAACTAGTACACTCTGACATTTGTGGTCCAATGGAAACCATGTCATTAGGAGGTGCTAAATATTTCATGACATTCATTGATGACTATTCAAGAAAGGTATTTGTTTATTTTCTCCATAAAAAGTCAGAAGCTTTTGAAAAGTTCAAACATTTTAAAATGCAAGTTGAAAAACAATTAGAATGTAACATAAAATGTTTACGCTCAGACAATGGCCTTGAATATGTTAACAACAACTTTTCTGAGTTCTTACAAGGTGCTGGAATAATCCATCAAACAACCACACCATACACTCCTGAACAAAATGGCGTTGCTGAACGAATGAACGGACATTAGTGGAAAGAGCAAAATGTATGTTGATCAATGCTAATCTTCCTAAGCTATACTGGGCTGAAGCTGTACATACTGCTGCTTACCTCATCAACAGAGCTCCAACTCGGTCACTGACATTTAAAACACCAGAAGAAATGTGGTCAGGAAGAAAACCAGATGTGAGTAATTTAAGAATATTTGGCTGTGATGCGATGATACATCTCCCTAAAGAAAAACGAAGCAAATGGGATCCTAAAGCAAAGAAAGCTAAATTTGTTGGATACTGTGAGAATTCAAAAAGTTACAGGTTTATAATACCTCCTTCTCAGTTAGTAATTAAAAGCAGAGATGCTGTTTTTCTGGAATCTACTGTCAAAAGAAATTATCTCCCTGTTGATTTGGCAGAATCAATGTGTGATACATCATCTGAATTAAATGACAATCATACATCAGAGAGCTCCAGTGACAAAGCAGATTCCACAATTACTACTGCTGAATACTTTTCTGGTACCAATACTAGCAGTGAGCATAAAACAGAAGTGACTGTTGAGACACCTTTACCCTCAAATATGACTCTGAGACCTAGAAATAAACAAATGCTCTCTAAAGAAAAAGATAAAGTTGAGAAGGATTACCTGTGCTACTGTGTAGATACAATAATTCCTATTCCACATAACTACAATGAAGCAATAACATTATCTGATTCAGAAAAGTGTAAGATGTCTATAAACAAGGAATTAAAATCTCATCATCAAAATGGAACATGGACATTGGTAGGAAAGCCTCAGGATCAAAAAGTAACAGGATGTAAATGTGTGTTCTGCATTAAGGATGAACCAACTGGTCCAGGTTACAAATTCAGATGTTGTACAAAGATATATACTCAAACTGAAGGAATTGATTATGATGAGACTTTCTCAACAACAGTAAGTGAATTGGAAGAGAAAATTATTATGACACCACCAGAGGAACTAGACTGAAAACCAAATATGGTATGTAAAACCAAATCTTTATATGCCTTAAAACAAGTTCCTAGGTGCTGGAATACAAAATTCAATCCAATTTTAAATAAATTTGGTTTTGTGAAAACCAAAGCAGATCAGTGTGTTTATACTGAACAAATCATTGACATCAACTGTTATCTTTGTCTGTATGTTGATGATGGACTTTTGATTTGTAGAGATAAGACTGTTATGAATGAAGTAACTAAAGACTGTATCTTTATACACCAAACTAAGTATGAAGAACAATTATTGAGGAAATTTGATATGATTGGTGCCAATCCTAACAGTATTCCTGCTGATCCACATGTGAGACTTTCAAAGGTTAAAGGAGTACCTGAGAAAAAATCACCCATACACAGAAGCAGTGGGATCACTTATCAATGAAGCAATAGTAAGCAGATCAGATGTTATATTTGCTGTAAGTCAGGTGAATCGACTTCTACATTCTTATGATGATTCTCACTGGACTGTTGTCAAGAAAATACTAAAATATTTGAAAGAAAGCAAGAATTATGGATTGTGCTACTTACCTAACACAAACACTACAGACTTAGTTGGGTACAGTGATGATGTCTTTGCCAGTGACATTTTATTTCTTAAAAATACAGCAGCTGTTACTTGAATAACAGTGATAATAAACATTGGTTTATAATTGTTTCAAGAAGGCTGTAATTCGGTGGGAGTGTTAGAGTATCGTTTGTTTATACTTATTTAATTTGAATTACTGCCTTCTATACTTCAATAATATCTCTGTTATATCTCTAGCTTAGTTTATACTCTGACCAATGTATAAACAGTTCAGTTGTTATTCCGTGCTAAGCTGCTCTCGGCTACATTTCTGTTGTGCGGTTATATGTATTTCTAATACATAATAAATACGTATCGTGTTCAATAATTGCTTGTATCATATTTAAAAATCTTAACAGTTTCTTACCGTCTGCCAAAAAAATCTGAGGTTATGGTTTAACCTAGGGCTTATAACTGACACAGATAAAATAGCGTAAATATTTAATCCCTTCTCCTTACATGAATTTTGGTGTATAACTGATACAAATAATATAACATAAACATCAAACACAATTCTCCTTACACGAGTTTCTGCATCTAACTGTAGTAAATAAACAAAATGCAACATGAAGGAAGGAATGCAATATGGTGGCTGTTGATTGGCGAGTGACGGCTGTCACGTGACCGTTCTGTAGCCAATACGTGTAGCAGCTATAGACGACGCACGCAGACGCCACGTTAGCGTTTTATATAATAGGATGGTACTGTCCTTAGAACAGTAGATACAGCTAAATACCTAGGGCTAACAATTCGTAATAATTTGTCGTGGAATGAGCATATGGAGAAGGTAATTGGGAAAGCAAATCGTATGCTCCGATTTCTAGGTCGTAATTTAAAACAGTGTACACCGGAAGCTAAATCGATTGCATACAAGTCAATAGTGCGTCCCCACTTAGAATATTGTTGTTCTGTATGGGATTCCCATCAAAAGGGATTAATGGAGGCATTAGAGAAGTTCCAAAGAAGAGCCGCCCGATTCGTGACAGGTATATATAGTTCTAGAGAAAGCGTAAGTGCGATGTTGAAGGAGTTAGGTTGGGAAGACCTGGAGCACCGAAGGCGTTGCTCTCGACAGAAGCTGATTGAAAAATTCACGACTGACGTATTTCATTCAGAATGATGGCAAACAAATATTGCTACCAGTTACGTTCATATCTAGGAATGACTGTGAAACTAAGAGAAATCAGAGCCAGAACCAATTTATTTCTACAGTCCTTTTTCCACAAGTAATTAGGGAATGGAACAGGAAGGGGTTATCGAGCGAGAGAACTTAAATCCGATAAGCAAAAGCGTGCTATAAGAACTATTTGTGGAGCAAGCCCACAGACGTCGTGCAGAAATCTTTTTAAAACCCTGGGTGTACTAACAATGCCAGCACAGTATGTATACTCCGTACAATCATTTGTAGTGGAAAATCCTGAACACTTCAATCTTAATGCTGACATACATAGCCAAAATACTAGGAATAAATATAATATTCACAAGGATTACAAATCACTGTCAATTGTACAGAAAGGGTTAACATTTACTGGAGCATCCTTATTCAATGTCTTACCAACAGAAATTAAATGTTATCTACAAAAATCCAACTACTTCAAGTCCAAACTGAAAGAGTTTCTGCTTCAGAATCCATTTTACTCTGTTAAAGAATTTTCTTCTTGGAATTTGGTAACTAAGAATGACTGATAAAATAGTATATATGGTGTATGGAAGGGGAAGGTGACAAAGTTGTCCACAATTACTAAAATGATGTATGGTTTTTCTTTCTGTTGAAACTTTTGACACATGAAGTAATTACACTGTTTACAAAATTTCACTCATACATAGTAACTAACATGGGATAGCATATACTCAAAAACTGCTGTGAAAAATTATGATACTAACAGGTTTTTAAGTAATTGACTGCTTATGAGTTGTGGTAACTGGTTGGTAAGAAAATAACTGGTTGTTAGATGCTGGTAACAAGTTTATACACTGTTCCGCATAATAAGTATTAACTAACTCGGGATTGTATTTGTAGATTACAGGAAATATTGGTTATACTAATGGGTCGTAACTAACTTCTTGTCAATATATAATATTATCAATTATATAGTAATATTGACATTACTAATAAGTGTATGTACTGTTCCACATCCCCGAGATTATTCTCACATGGGATCAAAGTGACCATATCTATCTATCTATCTATCTAGAGTAAGTATCTATAAACCCCTCCGGACATCCTGATGTGGGTTTCATAGTTTTCCCAGATCGCTCCAGGCAAATGCTGGGATGGTTACTAAAAATAGTCCATGGACGCCTCCTGCCATATCCCTTCCTATGCACAAATGATTACTCATTATGATTAGTGTAATGCAACGTCCGCATCCAACTTTTAGTGAATCGCGGAGTAATGACAAAAATAATTATATCACAATGAATTTTGCTTCAATTCTACCTCCGTCCCGCTAGTTCTCATTCCACTTTTTTACATTTTCACTTTGAAATTATCATGATGCAACCCAGTAACGAATTTGGAAGAATTTTATTTTCTTATGGCTTCACGCCTTGTCGATGTCATTAGAGGTGGGATGGGAAGTGGGGACAAGGATCGGGAAGGAATTCGGCCATGGCATTTTGAAGGAAGCATCCCGGTATTCGTCTGGAGTGATTTGGGGGAAACATGGAAAACCCAGATCAGGATGCCAGGAGGGGGATTCGAACTGGCATCCTCCCGAATGCGAGGCCAGAGCGTTAACCACTCTCACACCACGCTCGGTAATTTGGGAGAAATATTCTGGTCAAAATCCAATAGCCTACTTAAGGTTTTAAGAATTATTTATTGCTCGGCGTTTCGTCTCGTGTGGTTGTGGCACCGTGATTGAGCCCTGGGTTAAACCTAGTGTTGCAAACTGAAAGAAAAAAAAAATGTTTTTTTTCAGATTTGTGAAAAAAAAACTTGAAAAAAACCTAGCACCCTTGTTTTTTTTCTAAATTTGTTTTTTTTTCAGAAAAAATATATTTGATAAATTATAGTTTTATTTATGAAACTTACATTTTACATGTGTGTTTTAAACCTTACTAAATCATATAATATCTTACATAATGATTCATAAATGTATCTATATTGGTAACATAATTTTTTATTCATCCTCTATGTCAGTACCACATTCACTAGTATCAGTACTACCAACACTAGTTCGGTCGGAGTTGGAATTTTCTGTTTCTTCTTCTGTCCCCTCTAGATCCATAACTTAAGAAATAGTTACATTTTCTTTTACTGGTTGTATTGCATGCAAAAGCTTTTGAGATTGCAATTTTAAATTGTGAGCAAAGTACAAATTGTGAATGAAGACTGCGCCGATAGTTCTGTATTACGGTCTTTTAAGTTTTAATTTAAATCTATTATCATACAAAATAGGAGCTTTATTTGTTTTCAATCGTTGGTTTACGCCAACGGTTGCAAGGAAATTATTCATAATTACTGACAATGACTCAGTATCACTATGCGCTGCGAGTTTAACAAGTATACGAATATAAGGAAAGCACAACAAGTAATAAAAAGAGGCAAAAAACCGTAGTTAAATTTCCTAATTTTTTGAAAAGATTCGTAGGTCTACAGATAAATTTGTAGGGCCTGGCAGCACTAGTTCAAATAGCGAATATCAATCCAAACAATGGGGAACGGGGATTCCTTCTCACGCAACCTAGCCTTTTCGGGAAGTCCCCATTCGTAAAAGAAAACTTCAGTGAATGTTAGCAATGCTTTTGTAATTTTTTTTTTCTACTGAACCAGAAAAATATAGTTGAGATAAAAGTAAGATAAGTACATAGTATAAACTCTAAAACAGTCATATTAAACGATAAATGCCTTAAAAATTTGAAATTTAGTAGTTATGAAAAACAACATGTCCCAGAAAAAAAAACATGTTTTTTTTTCAATGTTTTTTTTTCATGTTTTTTTTCACGTCAGAAAAAAAACTGTTTTTTTACAACAATAGTTAAACCTCTTCGCAGTGCGAATGGAATGACGGCATACCACATTGTTGATGGTGAATCGACCATTGAATGGGGACTTTAAGCAGGCGGCTCCCCTTGGAGTCTTTCGGAACAGTAGGTCTGAATGGGTTGGCGCTGGGCTTCACCCTCTCCCTACCCCCATCTTTCATTAATTCACAAACAACACAAACACATCACAATCATCTACACTAAACTATAACACGTACATACATTACGATGACTGGGCAAGGTAAGGGAAAACCAACCCAGACGTGAAGCAGTAATTCACACACGGAGCTCGGTGACCAGTTAAATTAGACAAGCAGTCACTTTCTAATCTTTAAATTCTATTCGTGAGAGTAATGTTGAGGAATTCAAATACAGCTACGTACATAGATTGGCATAAGTTCGTCCACTTTTTAACTTTTCATGAGTTCCCAGGTCTCTCTTTCCCCTTTTCAGCGCTCTAGTCGCTGTTATTTCAGCAGTTCCGCAGGGATGCATTTTGGGTCCTGTTCTGTTTTCTCGTGTAGCGACAATACAGTGTAGAATCCGTTCCACAACTTTTAGTCCGCAATTAATGTCTCCTCTCTGGGGTACGCAGCCCGGATTTATAATTTTGCTAATGGTCCATCAGAGATATTAGCCAACGGAAAAACCTGCCACAATTATTTTTTCTCAGTGTTTTCGACGCAAATGGCAATTCAGTGTTACAGGAAAAATCCACAGGCTGTGGTATTTGGGGAAGTACTTTAAGCGCTGAATGTAAGGTAGAACGTATTCACTTAACACATTTTTATAATAAACTCCTTCGCCGAAGATGCGTGGGCGATGTATTTATGTTTTCCTCAAGCAACATCAAAACCAAAACAGTACATGTCAACATCTGTCTAACAAAACGAATGTACTAAAACAATCAATACTAATAAAAGGCTAAGCTTGGTCACTGTTTCACGCCTTCCTCTTCGTTGTCGGACTAACAACGGCCAGAGATGTTTGTGTAAAATCGATTTTATGTGCCTTATTTAATGACAGTTGTGTTTAGCTAAGCAATTGCAAGGAAATGGATTTATAGAACACTGAAAGAAAAGTGTATATTGCTTGCAGTTTATTAGTTGGTTTTTGTTTATTTATATTCACGCGATGTTGATGTTTTCTTACAGTCTCCATCCAGATATATCGCTGTTGCAGTCAGTGGCGTAGCTAGGTCAACTAGGTCAACAAGTGCTAAAAATTTATTTTGGGCCCTCAGGCCAGATTGGCGACTTTTTTTTTTTGCTTTGAGTTGCTGGTAAGGGCCCCCTGAGTTAAGGATGGGGCCCTAGAGTTGTGCTTAGGGGCCCCCTGAGCAGTGGTTGGGGGAGCAGTGAGAGGACTCTTACTGAGGAGCTTCCTGTGTCTCAGGGGCCCCCTTTGACGTCTGTAGACGAAAAATAAAGGTCACCAGTTAGCCATGAAGGCGCGTGGGCCTCTGAACTGCGTTTGGGTGCCCCCAGAGGTGCGCTTAGGGGCCCCCAGAGGTATGCTTGGGGGACCCCTGAGCGAAGGGGCCCCGGTGCACTGCACCGCCCAGCCCCATAGTAGCTACGCCCCTGGTTGCAGTAAACTAAGAAATAGGTACTTCACTGCGTCATTTTTAAGATTATAAGTGCTAGTTAAAAACAAGGAAATGGCACGTGCGAAAATTTCGTTGATGAAATACGATGATCTTCGAGGTTGGTGGTTTATGGTGGCATGAAAGAAGAACAGCGATTGTCTATCTGTCAACTGGAACAGGTACGGAGCAAGACGCTTACAATAATTATAAATGATGAAATGTCTCCCCCACAGAAACAAAAATACCCGATAAGCTGCTTACTCCAGAAAACACACACAGTGTATCAATACCTCCATAATATGTGGTGCTGCTATCTAGTGGTTTGTGATCACTCCTTATCGACGGCAGCGAAGCCTAGCAGCTAGGCTCCGAGCTACCGCATTCCTGTGAACTCGAGTGCTCATAATTTTGTCATTTATGGCTTGAATTTCGAATAATTCCTTTCTTAATTATTAATGACTAGCTGACCCGGCAATGCTTCACTATAGCTGCACTTGAGTAGGCACATAGATTAAATGAAAAAATATTTACATATAAATTTTAAACTGCTGTTTCATTCATTTTCAGTTGGAAAGGGTGAGAGGGGATGCGCTTTGGAAAACGTATGCAGGCAGTATTTTTCTGTTTGTTTCAAAGTATAAGTGTGCAAATTCCCATTGAAATCTGATGAAATATGTGGTTTTGTCTAAATTATGGGGAGGAGGAGTGGGTTTTTTAATTTTTTTTTTGACAGGAACCTTCTCTGTCATCCCGTCGACAACTCACCAAAGATTCACCGTAATCGGACGAAACGGTTTGCGGGTTTGTTTAAATTATGGGGTGTTATGGGGAAGAGGGGGTAATTAAGGTGGTGGAAAGAAAGGAGAGGGATTGGGTTTTTGCGAAATTAATGTGTACAGTATTTCACTCTCTTTTTTAAAGTATAAGTATACAAATTGTTATCGAAATCGGGTAAAAAATGTGGTTTGCCTAAATTATGGGGTGAAAACGTAATGGGGTTGGAAAGGGGGAGAGGGGATGAATATTCGGAAACCATACGTAGGCGGTATTTTTCTGTTTGTTTTAAAGTATAAGTGTACAAATTCCTATCTAAATCGCATAAAAAATGTGGTTTGCCTAAATTATGGGGTAAAAACGTAATGGGGTTGGAAATGGGGAGAGGGGATGAATATTCGGAAACCATACGTAGGCGGTATTTTTCTGTTTGTTTTAAAGTATAAGTGTACAAATTTCTATCTAAATCGCATAAAAAATGTGGTTTGCCTAAATTATGGGGTAAAAACGTAATGGGGTTGGAAATGGGGAGAGGGGATGAATATTCGGAAACCATACGTAGGTAGTATTTTTCTGTTTGTTTTAAAGTATAAGTGTACAAATTCTTATCCAAATCGGATAAAAATGTAGTTTGCCTAAATTATGGGGTAAAAACGTAATGGGGTTGGAAATGGGGAGAGGGGATGAATATTCGGAAACCATACGTAGGCGGTATTTTTCTGTTTGTTTTAAAGTATAAGTGTACAAATTCCTATCTAAATCGGATAAAAAATATGTGGTTTTGCCTAAATTATGGGGTTTTATGGGGAATAGAGGGTGACTTTATGGATTTTTTTTTCACAGGAACCTTGGCAGACGCACACTCGAAAACTCTCCAAAGTTTCATTGCAATCTGATAAATGGTATAGGAATGCATAGAAGACGAACAAACCCACAAACAAACATTGATTTTTATATATAAGATGTTACCGTTGTGTACGACTTAATTTTTAAAATGATACCTTATTTATCGACTTCAGTTTAGTATGAAGGAAGAAAGATGGTTCGTTACAATATATAATATATATATATATATACATATGATTGTTCTTAGTAAAGTAAATGAACCTAAAACGTTGCTTCTTCCTGGCATCTTTCTCCTGCCAAGCCTTCCTCGAGTTGTGTGGGAGGTTTACCTTTACGTTTTCCTCCTGTTTTATCGGACTGCACTTCAAACACCTAACAAATAAATAATTCAAATTATGTAAAAGTACGTGTAAATTATCTAAACCAGTAGAAACAACAAATCCAATATCCGTTACTCGAAATTCAACGTTAGCAGCAATTATTGTCAAAATTAAATTGTGCTGACGGCATTAGTACACGCTGTAAAATTATTTATATCTCTGAACTAAATGGTTGAATTACACACGTCTGATTTCGCCTCTTTTACGACACTAAAAAACTCTTTGCGTCAATTCTTCTTTTTCATTTGTTGTTTATGTTAGCATTCCAGAGCAATATAGTCACTGATTTCGTTCGTCCGCTGTTTCTATTTTATCACATACTGGCTCCCTCCTTTTATACTTAAGTATAGAGTGTTGCCTACATGACATTAAAACTGTACTCACGTAAAATTTGAACTGTTTGATTTTCTATAGCGAGCAAACATTTCCTTCTTTTAAAAGTAGTGAAATGATTAAAAAACAATAGTAACGATGGGAAAAGAAGATGAACGCAGTCGAAAGCCTGCATAAATGTAACAAAATAGATTCAGTTTCGAGATTCAGTCACTAGTGACAATACAACCCATTAAATACGTCATTGGGACTTCCGACCAACAATACCATATGCAATGTATTTTATTTAACAGAAGAAAACAGTCGACGGTTCAAAACAGTGATGAAATGAGAATCTCAGTGCGTGGCAGAATAATCTAGCCTAAAGAAAATGAAGGAAAAGAAATAACAAAATACTAGACGACCCGTGCGAAAATTTCGCACATAAAATGCAATCAATAGTGAGGTAGAATATGATGTCACCAAAGCTGAGTTATTACTCTTCATACTCCTACTTCATTTATCGATTTTGGGTAGAAATCCAGGGAGATAAATGGCTCGAAACACAAAATACGTATTTTAGAAAAATTGACATTTTTGCCTTTTAAGGGTCGAATTACGAAAAGTTCCTTTCTTAAAATATAATGTTACCACGGCGGAGACCTTAGTCTTTAATATGATACCTCATTTATCTATATCGGTTAGATATTAAGGGAGATAAATCGCTCGTGACACAAAAACGAATTGCAAAAATATTTATAATTTTGCCCTTTAAGGGTTGAATTCCGAAAAATTTCTGTCTTAATATATGACGTCACTAAAGCGGAGATCTTAATCTTTAAAATGATACTTCATTTTACGATTTCAGATAGGTATCCAGGGAGATAAATGACTCGTAACATAGAAAACAGCATTTTATAAATATTGACATTTTCGGCCTTTAAGGGTCGAATTTCGAAAACTTCATTTCTTAAAATATGATGTGACCAAAGTGAAGACTATAAGCTATAAAATGACACCTCATTCATTGATTTCGGTTAAGTATGAAGGAAGATACAGGCTTGTGACAAAAAAATACCTTATAGATATAATATATATGATTGTATACAGAAACTAACAAAACTCTGGTAATGTCAGCAAAAGATTAATTGCACTCTATACCCAAGTGGTGCTAAGTAGACTGGGGAGGAATTTAACACTCAAATTGTATAAGGTAATTGAAAATAAAATAAAACGGGGTAATTTGTTAACAGTAATTGCGGAGCGTGTGCTACATCGTAATTAAATTATTATGAATAATAATGATCCCAGAAAGACTTTTTGATAAAAATTCCAAGTCGTAAATTAGTTGGTTTGCTGAGATAAAATTGGATATTGGAGGAATTAATATTAAGAAACATGAAATGTAGGAGTGGGTCGTATGTTGCAAATAGGTGGCGGAGTATCAGGTTTTCCAAGAGAACGAGCATAAGCAAAACAGTTTGATTAGTAGGATTAAGGAAACAACCATGGAGGAAGGAAATATATGGAGACGACGCAAGAGACCTTCACCACGCATTGAAGTGAAGCAGGGCGGAGGAGGAGTGGAGGGGGCATGGCCGCTTCCATACAGACACGGGGAATATGTACAAAATCCTCAAGGGGACTCTAGGATAAACGTGACGACGAAATCTGGTGATGGATTATTATGTAACTCGACAAATAAAAAATGAAGAATAAATTTTTTTGATATCCTGCTTCGTTTTCGAGATATTCTGTCTCAAACGTGAATCGTTTTTGGTTTAAATTCAGAAGAAACAATTGGACAAAGTCAAATTTGATGATGGATTATTATTTAAAAAGACGAGACAAATGAAAAATAAAGAATAAAAATTTTCGATATCTCACCTAGTTCTAGAGATATACTGTATCAAAAGTGAGGTGTCTTTGAGTTGAAATGCGGAAGAAAAATATCGCAAAAGTCAAATTTAATGATCGATTCTTATGTAACACGACGAGACAAACCGAAAATAAAGAATAAAATTTTTCGATATCTTGCTTAATTTTCGGGATATACTGGGATTGGTTGATATGCGCCCTGGACTAAAAATTAATTCTGCCAAAACCACAATGAATTACATGGTGGACATGCAGAATGGATATTTCAGTTTTTTTACTACCACTTGTGGTTAGATTGAAATGTGGCCTAGACCAGAATAAAAATGGTTATGTTGTTACCATACATCGTAAGCTTAATTGGGAATAGCTGGAAGTGGAAGTAGTTTCCATCGCGATACACGTTTTGTCACTAACTTGGTTCTCATGAAATTACTAACAGTAATAGATAAATTCTTTGTCCCTCATGGAACAACAAAACCATTCTGGTACAGACTGCATTTTGACCTAACCACAATCTCCATTAAATTGCCGCTATAGAATCAAACTATGTAGACATACCCACACACGCGTATTTGAATCGCAAACTGTATTTGCAGTAACAACATCGTTTGCTTCATCAAGATTCCTAGATTGCATAGCATAATTTAACACATTTAATTTCATCATACACTGTCGGCATAAACTGCAACGTGACGAAAGAAAGCGCAATGCTAAATTCACTGAATCGCGATGTAAAACACACCCCTTTAAATCTCATTTTCAACACTCGTTAAAAAGTAATGCTAGTCTATTATGTGCAAAATCGCAAGGTATGCTGATTTTCTACACTGCACCAACAAAAATTTGAGAACAAAGTCATCCCATTGAGAGCTATATTTATAGACAGGCAGCGAAGTTTGCAACTTCTACCGCCCACTTCAACAACGATAATTAGAATTCAACTTACTTATGAAATGATATTCCAGGTTCTTTCCTGTCTGGCCTATTTGTGCAACCGTATGCAACACAAGATGGCATTATAAAACACTTGTACACATAACAAAATGAAACAATCACTGCATCTAACACAATGTGAACTTCGCATTTGCTTGGAAGCGCAATATCGCAGCTGCTGCCACTGCGCATGCGTGAGAGTTTAGAGCCTGCTTCACAGATTTAACGTCACTTCTCCTCCATATATTTCCTTCCTCCATGGAAACAACGGACTAAGACATACTAGCAGAGAATAAAAAAAGAAGAGATATATATTCTGAAAAAAAGAAGATTAGGAGGTGGAGTAAAGAAATGAATAACCGAAGGTATTGGGAGAGCAAACCAATACAACACGTACACATCATAAGGAAGAGCGAGAAAAACATACGCGGCATAAGTCTGCGAAGAAGTAAGAGAGGACATTACCGCAGAATGCAATGAGTATCAGATATGATAAAGGAGCTTGGTTGGCAGTCATTGGAGGGTGAAGAGAGTGCTGGGAGTGTATAAGGTGTATGAGGCCTGGATGGATATTGGAAGAAGGGAAGAGATAACGATGATCACAAGCTGGCACTCGATCTCAGGAACAAGGAAAAGTTTTCATTTGTACCAAAGACAGTAGTAGACTGGTGTAAAGTAATTATGAAGAAACAAAACAATTAACCACGTGGAAAAATTTAATGCAAAAATTGATATAATTGTCAAACGTTGCCATCTGGGCATAAACTCCATCGAAATGAGCTTTAAGGTAGGAACTAGAGTGGTGTAGTGATGATTGCCTATGGGACGACCGAAACCCTCGGGAAACTCCTGGGAAACAATTTAATTTAAGCTGATTACTACGGACTGTCTGCTCCGGTGGCAATTTTCCTACACCCATTCCTGTTTGTTACTACCCGACACAACTATTTTTAACCGTTCCAAATTTTTATTTTGAAATCTTTGAGTGCTAATTGGTAATTTATCCCAGTCGCTGACTCCCTTACTGCAAAATAAAATCATCCAAATCCCTTATCACCCTTCTGCTTTAAATCTAGTGACAGCTTGTGTTCATGGTCATCTCTTTCTTCCTTCCTCCTAATTTTTCTACCAATATCCATCAAGAACTATGTTCCCCCTCCCATGATTCCCACTCCAGCTCCTTTATCATATCAGTTACTGATTGTGTTCTGCGGTAATTTCCAAAGAGCTGTCCTCCTTTGCACGTCCTCCAACTCCTGTATTAGATACCCAATATGTGGGTCCCATACTACAATACCATATTCAAGCAATGTTCTGACCAAAGTTTGGTAACCCAATTCCGTCTTTCCTCTGGTACAGCCCCTCATCACCCTTTCCAACAAGTTCAGGTTTTGAAACCTTTCCTACTACCTGTCGCATGTGTCCTCACCAGTTGCGCTTGTTATTAAATGTTACGCCAAGATATTTACATTTCAAGTCAACAATCAATTCAATTCAAGCACTCTATAGTTAACAAATAGTTTTTCTCATAAGCTCACTCTTCTTGGCATTTACCTATATTCCAGGTTAACGTACCCAGGCAGTTATGCTGCCTATGCCAAGTAATAAAAGGTACTAGAGTTCCAGGTGAATCATTCCAGTATCGATAATCATGCCATACAGAGAAAAGTGACCACAGTTAAACGATTTGTAGAAAGAGCAATTACTCGGTAAATAATGTAACTGTAACTTCATCGTTAGAAATAAGCGTTGTGCCAGCGCAAATACGTTTACATTACATGGTAATACCTCTAGCTCAAGTCGAATGTACTGAGATATAAAACCATGAAAAACCATTTCACAATTCTCCTTGGCAGCTGTGTCAATCAATGTTACATCCACGTCCACGAAGGAGAAAGTCGCGTGGTGACCGTGAATTTCATTCATCTTCGCGAGTAGCTACCGGTAAAGGATAGGAGGCAATCCCAGAGCGTTAAAACTAGGAATGTACAGTAAAGGGAAGAAAGACCTTAGAAGTATAATACATGCTCCAGATTGGGGATTGTACCCCTGCATAGGAAAATACACTCCTGGAAATTGAAATAAGAACACCGTGAATTCATTGTCCCAGGAATGGGAAACTTTATATACACATTCCTGGGGTCAGATACAACACATGATCACACAGACAGAACCATAGGCACATAGACACAGGCAACAGAGCATGCACAATGTCGGCACTAGTACCGTGTATATCCTCCTTTCGCAGCAATGCAGGCTGCAATTCTCCCATGGAGACGATCGTAGAGGTGCTGGATGTAGTCCTGTGGAACGGCATGCCAAGCCATTTCCACCTGGCGCCTCAGCTGGACCAGCGTTCGTGCTGGACGTGCAGACCGCGTGAGACGACGTTTCATCCAGTCCCAAACATGCTCAATGGGGGACAGATCTGGAGATCTCGCTGGCCAGGGTAGTTGACTTACACCTTCTAGAGCACGTTGGGTGGCACGGGATACATGTGGACGTGCATTGTCCTGTTGGAACAGCATGTTCCCTTGCCGGTTTAGGAATGGTAGAACGATGGGTTCGATGATGGTTTGAATGTACCGTGCACTGTTCAGTGTCCCCTCGACGATCACCAGAAGTGTACGGCCAGTGTAGGAGATCGCTCCCCACACCATGATGCCGGGTGTTGGCCATGTGTACCTCAGTCGTATGCAGTCCTGATTGTGGCGCTCACCTGCACGGCGCCAAACACGCATACGACCATCATTGGCACCAAGCCAGAAGCGACTGTCATCACTGAAGACGACACGTCTCCATTCGTCCCTCCATACACGCCTGTCGCGACACCACTGGAGGCGGGCTGCACGATGTTGGGGCGTGAGCGGAAGACGACCTAACGGTGCACGGGACCGTAGCCCAGCTGCATGGAGACGGTTGCGAATGGTCCTCTCTGATACCCCAGGAGCAACAGTGTCCCTAATTTGCCGGGAAGTGGCGGTGCGGTCCCCTACGGCACTGCGTAGGATGCGACGGTCTTGGAGTGCGTCCGTGCGTCGCTGCTGTCCGGACCCAGGTCGACGGGCACGTGCACCTTCCGCCGACCACTGGCGACAACATCGATGTACTGTGGAGACCTCGCGCCCCACATGTTGAGCAATTCGGCGGTACGTCCACCCGGCCTCCCGCATGCCCACTATACGCCCTCGCTCAAAGTCCGTCAACTGCACATACGGTTCACGTACACGTTGTCGCGGCATGCTACCAGTGTTAAAGACTGAGATGGAGCTCCGTACGCCACGGTAAACTGGCTGACACTGACTGCGGCGGTGCTCAACCGATGCGCAGCTAGCGCCCTTCGACGTCCAATACTGCTGTTCCTGGTGTGTCCGCTGTGCCGTGCGTTTGATCATTGCTTGTACAGCCCTCTCGTAGTGTCCGGAGCAAGTATGGTGGGTCTTACACACCGGCGTCAATGTGTTCTTATTTCAATTTCCAGGAGTGTACGTTACTCACAAATTGCGTCGGAAGAAATATGGTAACATGCCATAAGACTAATGTTAGAAGTATGATTGTAATAATACTACTCACCAAAACCGCTGTAGTCCGGACTGGCCAATGGCGCTGTAGGACTGAGCGACGCCCACATGTCGTCACCAGCGCCACCGTGGCAGGTAGCTGGAACTACTGCAGGATGGCAGCTGGGCTTATCTGCAGGCAGGTCTTCCAGCGGCCACGAGGTTCCACTCAGCTCGTCGCTATGGGAAGCAGTGTCACTCCCATCCTCTGTGCGCTGTTGCCACTGGTCACTGGTACTGTTGTCGGAAGACGATCCACCAGACGCTGCGTCAAAACCTCGCGCTCTGCACCCGTCCTCTGGCTTCGTCTCTTCCGACAGTGAACTGCATGCTCCCTCCTCGTCCGACACTCCTCTTGGTTGATCCACGTCGTCAGAATCTCTGGACGAATAGTCTTTTAGTTTCTTGCCTCTGAGACTCGGGAAGGAAGTTTCCCTTAACGTCAATACATTGCTTTCCAAATCTTTACCTGTTCTTTCACTGCCCTTGTCGTATTGATCAGTCTGAACCTGGGCTGCAGATATTGACAGAGAACCATGTGTTGGAAACAGCCCAACATCCTTACCGTCCATCACGTTTTCATTCAATTTTTCCACCTCTTTCTTGAGATTAGCCCGATTATCTCTGTCTTCCCAGCGGCTCGAAGTAGAGATAATGGCGTCATTATCGTCTTCTCTACAGTCGTTTCTTTCCTTTATAAACTCATCACCTTCAACTGTACTTTCAGCTTGACTTGATTCCTTGTGAACAAGAAAGTTACCTGCCGTGACAGACTTCTTTATCTCGATCACAGGACCACTGACTTCTCGATGAAGACTGACTTTCTCTGACCCACTGACGTTCTGAACAGCAACATCTTCGGGATGACTCAGTTTCCTTTCCAGGTCGTAGTGATCTGCTGCAACCAACTGCTCAGTCCCTATTGGGTCCATGACACTGTGTTCAAGACTTCTTTCTGCTAACACACTCTTCAGAGTCACAGGATGATCCCAAGAATCTGTAAATTCTCTGTCACTGCGCTCTTGTATCTTTAAATCGAAGCGACTTTGAGTACTTGATTCATCTGCCTGATCTATAGGGTCAGCGATAACAGGGTGAGCATCGGATTTTAGGCACGCGGTTGTTAATTTCTTTTCAACATGCCTAAGTCCTGCAGCTTCACTTCGACTAGACACGCCATCCTGGTGTGCAACAACATGTTCTTCGCTGCCTAGTTCCTCCAATTGCACTATTTGGTCGATTATATCGGTTTGGCAGGTAGTTTCAGTCGAGATGCTGGTAGTAATTTCTCGTTGAGGTATTACCTCAATCTCTTGACCAGCCTGCTCCGACATGTCAAACTTCTCTCCGTCTGTAGGAGGTTCACAAATATTGGTTTGAAAATCGCATACCGCACGTACAGTGGAGTTTTTCTTAACTTCTTCTGAGGTTGCTGCCTCCTGCTTCTGTGTCAAACCATTGGATTTAGTCGAAGCTGAAACACGCATTGAACTGAAATCTGCATCTATGGTGATACCGCCACCGTATTGGCCCTGATCATGCAGATCGAACTTACTTGGAGTGCCTAACTCCTCCATTTGTGACGTGAGGTCACAGATATTAGCTTCAACACGGTCTTTTACAGACAAACCAGAGCTCTTAGAAGCGTCATCATCCGTATCTCCGCTTTGTCGTTCAGACTTTCTCGAAGTAACGGATTCCTCGATTTGTGTTTTTGCTCCGCAGATCTTGGCGAGATGATTACTTCCTTTTGATCTAGCTGTAGTCTTCGTTTCCTGATCATTATCATCGTCTGATTCTGCAGTGTCGCTTTGGCCAGTGTCTGGCTCCATCAGGCGCTGGAGACGTGACTGGTTCTCATGTCGTTCAAGTCCCTGGTCGGCAAACCTCACTGACCTCCCACCACCTTGAGCGGCGGTCACACTACTCAGTCGCACTTCTTCCTCGCAGCCGTTCTCCGGCACCTCCCTGATGGTCCACAGAGCACCGCTGCTACCTGTCAGAGACTCGTCAACGGGCTCTGGAGCCACGAACACATCGTCCACCTCCGGTCTCCTCGGAATTCTGGGACGCGACCGATCCTCGCCCTTTGCCTCTCGCCCTCGGCTTCGGAGCCCTTTCTCTCGCCAATCCAAAGTCTCCCTGCAGGGCTGAGGATCCCAGTTGTCAGCCGCCGTCGGGAGACCATCGTTCCCTTCCTCTTCGTCCGACCTTGACACCAGCTTCGTGTGGGCCGTCTCGATGGATATCTCGGGTCTGCACTGCCTTCCAGGACGCGTCGAGCGAAACCTGTCCGCCAGGTTCTCTGTCGTCACTACCGCCCTCTCGCCGTCCAGGACTTCTATCCTTATCCTTACGATCTCTCCCAGGTCCTCCGTCTGTGTCCCACGCTCGATTCCTGGTGATGGAGATTCCTGCAGGAAGAAGGACATCACGAATTATACATTTCAGTTACCTGTGGCAGGGGCATCAACATAATTTTAATTTGTCTAGCATCGCGACTACAAGTGAGTCAGCACGGATCCCGTTAACAAACCAAACACCTAAATACTCACGTAGACTCTGGAAAAGATTTAAATTGTTCATATGAACTATGATGTGTTGTTTCAAATAGGCTACAGTAGGCTCATAGGGATTACCCAGCAAATTAAAACTCTGCCACTTAAACAAACAAATTTTATCCTCCTTTTTGGATCAATAACGCCATGCTCATTCTCTTTTGATTTGCACTTAAAATGGCAAAGCTATCTAACTGTCAACAGCAGCTCTGAGAAAAAGGAGAATGAATTAAAACTGGTCACGAACAGATGCACTTGATTCTTACCAGACAAACGAAAGCTATTGACAAGTAGCCACCAGGGCTTCTGTATTGTCACCAGTTCCGTTATATATACCTTTCACAAAAGCGACAGTACGTAAATCATTACTTTATGTCGTTTGGTGTGAGACAATGTTGTAGTCTGTCTTCATTAATATTAAACTTGTAAGTAGAAGAAGTAATAAAGGAAGTGAAAGGAAAATTTGAATGTTGCATAAGCGTTCAAGGAGAAAAAATCAGTATGATACGTTTACTGACGACATTGCCTTGATAGGAGAACAGGTTGAGAATATTGAGAAGATACTGAATATAACGAACAAAATACTGAAGGAAGATTTTGGACTAAATATAAATCACAGCAAGACAAAAGTAAAGCACAAGTGATACTAATAATAATAATAGATTGAATATCAAAATAAAGTCGGATGTGATAGAAGAAGTAAATGAATTCCGCTAATTGAGAAGCAAAATTACAACCGATAGCCGAAGCAGGAATGTTAAAAGCAGAATGGCACCAGCAAAAAAAAAGCCATCATGAAAAATAAAAGAAATCTTTAGTTTCAAATACTGATCTAGAACATAGAAAGAACTTTTTAAAACTCTATGTGTGGAGCACAGCACTTAATGGCAGCGATGCATGGACTTTATGAATACCAGAAAGAAAGAAAATTGAAGCATTTTAAATGTGGTGCCATAGAAGTATACTGAAAATTAAGTGGACAGATAAGGTAAAAAATGAACGTGTTTTGGAAATGATGGGTGAAGAAAGAAATTTGTGGAAGAAGATTACAGAAAGAAGAGACAGGTTGGTAGGTCATATTTTGAGACAAGCACGACTGGTTGATTTGTTAGTCGAGGGAAAAGTCGAAGGTAAGAACGGTAGAGGAAGACAGAGATATATGAAGCAGATAATTGAGGACGTGGGTTGTAAGGGGTATATAGAGATGAAGAGATTAGCGGAAAATAGGAAGGGATGAAGGATTGCACGTGATGACAGAAAAAAAAGTCATTTGTAAACATTCTAAATTAGAATAACGAATAGCAATGGTCCAGTATACAAGTTTTGTGTCACTCCCTTAGGTTCAAGGAATTGATCAAAATGCACCTTGCAGCTGTCGCCCAGTGTTCATATTGCTCACCTCCGCCACTGTGGGCTGTGCAGAGCCGGTGGAGCGCATGGAGGCTGCTGGAGGCAGCTCGCGGTCGGACAGCGAGTCGTCCAGGCTGAGGACCGTCTCCAGCTGGGACGAGGACGCGCTGGAGTCTGGCTCTGACCACGCCACCTCTGGCTCCAGCCTCGCCTCCACTCCTCCAGCCTCCTCCTGGAAGGCGCTGGACTCGCTCCAGTCGCCCGCGCTCTCTCCCAACTCGTCCTGTCAACAGAACTCCAACTGCGTCATTCCTGCCCATCACAACCCAAGACATTTCTACACGTATGACCATACTACTTCTGCCTTACATGTAGAAACGCAGAACATGTTCGACAGCCTTTCGAATGTGCTTCTCAGTGCCATCGACAAATATCCTCGTATATTTCGTTTCGGAAGAACTGATCGTGTGAAACACAGTTGTTCACAATTCCACGTATCATTTTTCTAGGATTTTCCAAAATCTTTGTGTACCACCCAACCGCCTTTTAGCAAATGTTCGAGAACACGGTGTATTGGGACAGACTTGGGAATGGATACGAGGTTTCCCAGTTGGTGAGTCGTAGTATTTTAACGGAGAATCCTCTACTACTCTAGATGTTAGATCAGGTGTCCCTCAAGGAAGTGTAATGGGACCACTTTTTTTCTAAACTTTATAAGTGGTCTCTGACAGAACGTTAGTAGCAGATCGAGATTGTTCGTTAATGATTGATTCTCTGAAGTATTTAGGCGAAACAGCGCAAATCAACATAGGTAGAGCTAATTCTTGACTGTGATTTATAGGTCAGATTTTTAAGAACTGCAAGGCTTATACAAAGCAGACACCGTATAAACCTCTCAACCATCCTCATCCGGATCGCAAAGTATTGATTGACGGTATAGACAGAGTACACAGTAGATCTGCTCGATTCGTGACTGCTTACTACAGAGCTTGCGAAAGCGTCGCAGAATTGATTTGGGCTGAGATTCTCTGGTAGACAGACGACGTATGTTTCGATTGGATTTATTGTCAAACATGCAAACAACTTCTTTCATTTACGAGTGCTATGAAATACTTCGTCCACCAACGTATCTGGGACTAAATGACAGGAGACGTGAGGTTAGAGCAATTAGGTGTCGTACAGATACTTATATGTATTCTTCCTTCCCCCGTGCCATTCGGGATCGGAATGGCCAGAGTTAGTTTCGGCGCAAAGCACTCTCTGCCAACCACAATTCTTGTGAATTTGCAGAGTATATATGTAGATGTAAACCAATAGCCACGCTTTCTGAAAACATTGTTAGTTGTACTGACTGCACAAAACGAACAGACTAATATACAGTAGGAGCCAGTCAACTTTCAACGCTTTCTTTTCTTTTTATGTCGTTTTCTGTTACTGTGTTGATTTCGTACTTTCTAGTGTCGTAAAGCAATGGTTTCTGATAGCTGCTACACTACAGCTCCATCTGAGCTTGCATGGACGCATCCCATTGCAGCGTTCCCCCTATCCGAAGGAAATAAAATGGATGCCAAGAGTTACTGGAAGAACCTACAGATATGATTTTGAACGTTGGTTAGAAATTCAAACTCATTCGGCTCTATAATAATGCTATCTATCTGTTCTTTGGTGGAAGTATTGCTATAAGCTCGAAACGTGGCTTTAATACAGCAACGCTACGGCTGCCGAAGGGGTAAAACTACTTGCAGCGAGAATAAGAAATCATGATTTATGCACTAAGCGTATAAACTTATTGTATGTGAGGGACGAGAAATAGTTTGGTTAATGCTATTAAATCCCTGTATGAGACAACAATACAAGCTACGTCGATAACGCAAATTGAACGAGATGTGGCTATATCCTCCAAGGTTGCATACCGTGTTCGTTATTATTCGACACCAGTATGAATAAGATTTCTAAACAAGTACGAAAACGACCGATAGCGTCGAATTTCAGACTTTGTAAAAACAAATATTGGTCTTTATAGCTTTTCGATGCGATTACAGCATGAAGACCATGCTATGAAAGGTTTGGCTATTGGTTCATGAAGGAACCAATCTGGAATTCATCTGGAGTTATGCGGAGAGCCACGCCGAACCCAAATTGGACCGTACCTGTAGTCCAACCCACGTCCTTCCTCATCCGAGACCCGAATATTAGTCTACGACTCACGCCGCTAGTTTAGCAGTTGCAGTCACTGTTATTTGAAATGACTTGATTCCTAACACCTGACTGGCAGTAACCATGGGAACTAATATGGCGTTCTGTTTTGGATGTAACTTGAGCCTTCTTCCAGTGTACGAAGTCCATCTGAAGACACAATGTCCTGTAGGGTGAAAGGCATCTTAGTAAGGTTTATGTTTTGATACATATATATTTGAGGATTATTGCAACTAGAACCACAAAACTATCTATACAAAATTTATGAGATAAATATTGCCAAGCTAAAAGTTTGTCATTATTCTTTACATTTCTCTCGAAATTGTTTCCTTTCATCTCGACACTTATGACGGTTCAGCTTATTTAGCTATTTCTAGCAATTGTTTTCGTAATTCCTTTACTGAGCAATACAAACATTTGATTCGTAATCAACATGAAAGCTTCAAAACTATAAGCCACAGTAAACAGTGAAATATTAACAAATTACGATTGAATAACATGATACCAATGTGCAATTAGCGAATGATAAAATTGAGCCCCAAACTAAATATGACGATGTGCCTACGAATAATAGCAAAACCGAGACAAAATATCGTGAACAAAATATGACGGGTGGCCTCCATATTGAAATTCCGGTTCCTAGTGCAGATTCGGTTACGGTGTCAACAATTGGCGCACTTTCACATCTCCTATGACGCACAACTTCGCCTTCCCATTTCAGAAATTTCACTAATTTTCCTACATTTTTTATAGCGTCTGCGATTCTAAGCCTTGTATTAGACTTATACATCATTAGGTTGAGAATCAGTGACGTAGAGTTTACCTGAGGCTGGTTGGACTCGCCACCCGACGCCGCTGAACGCTGTTCCTCCAACAGGTTGACCGCAACCACCATGTACGCCTTGTCCAGGTCGCCGCCGCCAGACTCCAGACGAACCGCCTTGACGCCTGGTATCTCCAGCAGGTCGGACACAGTGGCCACTGGAGGCGGGCGCACGTAGCGGGACAGCGCGCAGTAGCCTGGCAGCTCCGGGCTGGAGCTGGAGGAGGCGCTGTCAGTGGAGGCCAGGCAGGTGGAGGCGCGAGGTGACAGGATCACCGCAGACACAGGCAGCCCGCAGCCGCCGCTCTCGTCCGACCCCGCGTCGCTGGACGGCGGCGACTGGAGCCTCTCCAGCTCCAGCCACTGCCCGCCCTCGCAGCTGCGGCACAGCCCCGGCGAACCGTCCGTCTGGCAAGCGGAGTCGCTCGTGGCGCACTTGTTGTCCTCCGTCGGACCCAGCACAACGCACGGTTCCAGTCCATCTACGCACGATACAGAGCTGGAATACTTAATCCCTGCTAACTCAGCAATTCGCTCCGGAACCTCAGCGATCAGAGGCGTTCCATCACCCACACCCAACGACCACTCTCCCTGTTGACTCTCTGGAAGAGTAACTTCGACAGTCGGAACCAAATAAGCGGATACGTCGGCCTCTGACATTGTCTCCTGATAGCTGCAACTTTGCACCGTCTGCACGATTGAGCCAAGTATTGTTCCTGAGAACTTCCTCTCTCGCGTCAAGACATCATCATCTGCAGACATTTCTCGACTACACAACGCTTCAGTGAGTGGAAGAAACACGTCATTTCGGTCATGTCCCTCTGACTTTATCTGCACTACTGAACCGCCGTGCAATATTTCTCCTTCTGGAAGTGTTCCTCCACCAAAATCTGACGTCGTGAGTCCCTCTGACAACGTATAAACCGTCGGTTGGTGTTCGGAATCCATACCTATCATTGTCACGATGTCACCACTACCGAAGTCAACAATTACGTGGTCCAGTTCTGATCGTTCTAGGTCAGAGACAATTTGTGACACTGCTGGCTCCTCTAATTGTAATATAAAGTCACAACTGTTCTCAAAAGACGTTGTCTGAGACACTTCTCCAATCTGAAAGCGATCTTGTTCGCCTTCACTGAGTTTTCCGGACCGGATTTCATCTGTGCCAGGTAGATCCTGCACCTGTGACAGAGGAATGTTGTCAGGTGGTATCGTCTCAGAATCCGCAAGTAATTCGACCAAATGTGGCGTCTTTTCGCTGCTGACGACATCATCACCGTTGTCCGTGCTTTGTGTTTGACCAGCAGTGGGATCGACAGGGAATCGTTCTGCCTCATTGTCACCTCCACTCTGCACTGCACTCAGTTCTTCCCCGGCGTCTTGAGCACTGAGAGTGTCCTCTCGGTGATCGCTTCCTGGTGGGTCATCCGAGGTGCCCTGCACTGGTGGACCCTCCGGCTCCTCTGGTTGGTTTCTGCGTGGACCGCTGCCTCGCACCACAGCCCTCTTCTTCTTCCACACGTACTGCTGGTCCATCCCGCACCAGCAGCAACCTGTTCAGAAAAGAAGAAACTCAATCGTAACGATTCAATAGTTTACATCTTCAGCAGCACACGTGGATCATTACTTACACTTTTTCACATCAAAACGGATAGGACACAGAAAAATGCCACGTACACCCTATCATGTCATTTGAATCCCTTGAATGCTTTGCCGTCATTGAGCACACGTGTGTTTTTAGCAGTGTCTGTATTATGTCACATAAGTTATACCCTGTTCACCTCGACTGGCGGTTCAACGTAACGTTCCCCCCGGCCGCTCCTCACGTTGCCTGCCTCTCGATGATGTGTGTGTGTCTTAAATGTACAGATTTCCGCTCGCTTATGTTCCTATTATATGTACACACAAATTTCCAGGTTGTAATTAAGACGAATACAGTTAACACGTATACAGGGTGTTACAAAAAGGTACGGCCAAACTTTGAGGAAACATTCCTCACACACAAACAAAGAAAATATGTTATGTGGACATGTGTCCGGAAACGCTTACTTTCCATGTTAGAGCTCATTTTATTACTTCTCTTCGAATCACATTAAACATGGAATGGAAACACACAGCAACAGAACGTACCAGCGTGACTTCAAACACTTTGTTACAGGAAATGTTCAAAACGTCCTCCGTTAGCGAGGATAGATGCATCCACCCTCCGTCGCATGGAATCCCTGATGCGCTGATGCAGCCCTGGAGAATGGCGTACTGTATCACAGCCGTCCACAATATGAGTTCTAACATGGAAAGTAAGCGTTTCCGGACACATGTCCACATAACATATTTTCTTTGTTTGTGTGTGAGGAATGTTTCCTCAAAGTTTGGCCGTACCTTTTTGTAATACCCTGTATTACCAAAACTAGTATGCTCGTTACATTGTCAGAGTATGCTATTTGGTAGCAGCTAACAGGCTGAGGTTAGTATTCAGCCAGAAGGTTGGTTGGATCCTCGTATCAGAGGTAGGATGGCCAGTTCGTTCCTTCCTTACCTAACCTAATCCGGTAATCCTTCCGGGTACAGGGGACCTAACAGTTTAACGTGGAATCCGAACCACGGCAGCGTTCTGGCGTACTTCACATTACACAGCAAGCTGTGGCACAGGTAAAGGTCGGGTTAAGGGCCTATGAAAGTCCTCACCGAGACAGAGATTTGAACCGGGGACCTATTCATCTGACGGCTTAACAGCTGAGCCATGCAGTTGTGAAAGCAGCTACATTGATGTAAGTATTACGTGGGCAGTAAACACACGTATATTTCGAGTGGTGGCGAATACACCGAAATTCTACCCAGAAGGAATGCATCCGCGTATCATATATTCTATGGCAGTAGAGTACTGCACGTTATAAATACGTAAGTTTTGTTTCGTATAATCACAAGTGTATTTTCTTTCATGATAAAATTTCTTAACCGAAAGTGAGAACACGCTGAGGTATCCATCCACCTTGACTCTGCAAGCTCTAAATTGTTTTCACTGTTCTAATATGCTTTTTTTTTTTTTTTTTTCAAGAGATTGTAACATATTATAGTGAGGACAACAAAGACATATACAACATTTAATTAAAATCACCGCTGTCTAATGGTGCACTCGAACCGGCAACCCTTACAATACGAAGCTACAGGACCGGTAACAGCTTTCTAGCCGGCCCCGTCAGCGTAGGGGCTCGAGGTGCCTAAGGTCGCCGGTTCGAGTCCGTCCGAGTGTATAGGTGTCAATGTGGTGTCCATACCTAGAAGTTACAACGTACTGGAGAAACTGATCCACTGTATCGACTCAGTGGCCTTCTATTTGAGTTTCTTCCCTGAAGTCTGAGGATATTAAACGCGGAAGTATTTCTACTGTATTTATAGTTCGCACAGACTAGAGTGCCCCTGCAACTGTATTTTGACCAACTGTCAAATTGCTTTGCTGAAGATTAGTACAGACTAAAGTAACGCATGTGGTTATAGGAATCTACTGTTGCTACTTAGTCCTTAATGGTTACAGTCACTAAGGAGACCTCCACAAACTAGGTTGCTTCCATTTTGAAACCTCTCCTACCTGCTCAAGTGACCTGATCTGCATTTTGTCTTGATAACCTCCTCTCCAATTAACTGAAGAAGACATTTAGCACTGTTTTCTCTTAACATACTATCGTTAAAATTATTGCGTATAAAACGGACACAGCTGACATTGTCGTCATGTACTTTTCTATAATTATAAATAACTAGCTCGTACCCGCCACTTCGGACGCGTGGATTAATAATGTTTTTGCCAGAATTAAATATAGAAAGTTGTTGGTAACGAAGGATTGGTCCCAAACAATATCGAGTCGGCATAATATGACCAGAAAGCTATCACTATATCATTGTACCGTCGAACCTGTCTCTTGAAGAGAATCATTTTCCAGCATATTTCTGTCACCATTCGATAAGGTCTCAAATTTCGTGACTACAACTGTTAATCATACTGGAAAAAATATCCTGTGCCCTTCATACAGATTCCCTTATAGTATTCCATCACAACGATATAGCCATTTAGTCATCAAAACGTAACAAAAAGACAGAGACTTACTTCCGTGTTTATGATATTATTACTGTGGTTCATACTCACACACTGACTGCGAACAACACCTGAGGGATCATTATAACGTAAAAAAGTGTACACCTACAACATTGCAAGACTACCTACGATTTGCCTCGCATTGCACCCCTAACTTTCTAATATCTACAGTTTAACATTCAATCCGAATAACCTACGGCCCAGGCCTGACTCTTCCGATGAAAAATAATTTTTAAAAATCTTAGCCTCCACGGAGATTTGAACCGGAGACCACGACGTTCGCAAGCAAGCGCTTTAACCACTCAGCTGGCAGTCCACTACACGGAAACATGGTACGTTGATGTCCACATCCAACGTGTCTGTCTATCGCCGTATTTCGAAGTTATGAGGCAAAATGTGTTATTTATACAGATAATTTTTCAACCAAATGTAGACAGTATTTTTCTCCTTGTTTCAAAGGATAAGTGTGCAAAGTTTCATCGACATCGGATGAAAACTCTGGATTTCTATTAAGAATAAACAAACAAACATACATTCATCTTTATATATAAAGATAGTGATCGCCAAGTGGTCGAAATTCCAATATGTTACCCCAGAGTTTGTTTTCGGAAATATTTCCATACACCTCATGAATAAAATATTTTCATCTCAAATTAATTGCTGAGGTCTTTCAATATTTTCACCAAACTGAGAGAACTTTGGTGCCTCATCAATACCAATTTTTTTTTTTTTCCAAGAATTCGACAAATTCTATTTCACTTCGTAAGCCATTATCCATTAGGGTGTCAAATTCTCTATATTATGGAACATATTCCTTTTCTAAATGTCGCTTTTACAAGTTCAAAGAGTAATCTCTATGCTAATCGACTGTTTTGTTTGACCAGAGTGTATCTTAATGCTGCGAATACACATCCGATAGTTAGTTGCTCCAATCCGATTTCACGAATAAACGCGCGCAATTAATGTATATGTAATACATATTGTATATACATTTTAGCTTTCAACTCTCCTTCTCCATATGATATTTTTCTTTGCTGTTTGACCAAAGACCACAGAGTACCTTATAATCTAACATTGGCAGAATTGCTAAGCATCGTTGCCATTAAAAAAAAAAAACTATAAAATGAATGTAAATAATGAATTATTGTTTTTTTTTAATTTAATTTAATTGTAACACATATTATGTATAAATTTTAGCTTTCTGCACTTCTTCTCTATATAAACTTTGATTATACCAAATGTCACGCTTCTACTATCCTGCAATATTCTTAAAAAGGGATCATAAGTTTTCGCTTCACGTATTAATACAGGGTGTTTTGAAAATGACCGGCATATTTGAAAAATCAATGAAAACTAAACGGGCAGCGATAGAAATAAACCGTTTGTTGCAATATGCTTGGGACAACAGTAAATTTTCAGTCCGACAAACTTTCGAAATTAGTTACAATTTTCAACAACAGTCTGGAAAAATCTTAAGTACGATTATTCTAAGGAATAAACTATTTTTTCACAGCAAACTTGCAATCTGTGAACAGCACACGCTTACAGCAGAAAGACGACTAACAGAATGGCGAACTCACAGAATGCGTTCACTTCTTTATCTTTCAAATCGCCTGCAGCGCCATCTGTTGTTGAAAATTGTAACTAATTTCGAAAGTTTGTCTGCCTGAAAATTTACTGTTGTCCCAACCATATTGCAACAAACGGTTTATTTCTATCGCTGCCCGTTTAGTTTTTATTGATTTTTCAAATATACCGGTCATTTTTGAAACACCCGGTATATAGAAGATTCTGAATAACATGTTGTCACTAGCCATTCCCGTAAATGACGAATTATTGGGGTAAATCTCTGGTACAGCCAGGGATACTGTTCTTGTTGAGGTGTTATTAAAAACAACCTCCTTATCTCATTCATAACTTTTCATTAATTTATAAAATAGAACAAACTATTCCTGCCACTATAAAAAAAGGAACAGCTGTGTTTTTTGCTTTCTTTCGCTACAGACCTATCGCCTTTTTTCTGCATTTCTAAGGAATGATTCTTCGATATGCTTGAAAGATTTTTAAAACTCACTGTATAATGAAAATTGATTGAAAAACTATTTTCCATAAGCCCTGTAAATATTTACTAGACGACCCGTGCGAAAATTTCGCGAATAAATGCGATGAATAGTGAGGTTGAATATGATGTCACCAAAGCTGAGTCATTACACTTCATTCTCCCACTTCATTTATTGATTTTGGTTAGAATTTTGGCTAGAAACACAAAAAAACGTATTTTAGAAAAATTGACATTTTAGCCCTTTGAGGGTCGAATTACGAAAAATTCCTTTCTTAAAATATAATGTTACCACGGCGGAGACCTTATTCTTTAATATGATACCTCATTTACCGACATCGGTTAGATATTAAGGGAGATAAATCACTCGTGACACAGAAATGCGTTATAGAAAAATGTATACTTTTCCCTTTATTGGTTGAATTCCAAAAGCTTTCTTTCTTAACATATGATGTCACAAAGCTGAGACATTACTCCTCATAATCCTACTTCATTTATCGATCGTGGTTAGATATCGAGGGAGATAAGTGGCTCGAGATACAAAAACACGCATTTTAAAAAAATTGACATTTTTGCCCTTTAAGGGTCGAATTACGAAACATTCCTTTCTTAAAATATAATGTTACCACGGCGAAGACCTTATTCTTTAACATGATACCTCATTTATCTATATCGGTTAGATACTAAGGGAGATGAATCGCTCGTGACACAAAAACGAATTGCAAAAATATTGATACTTTTGCCCTTTAAGGGTCGAATACGAAAAATTTCTGTCTTAATATGTGACGTCACCAAAGCGGAGATCTTAATCTTTAAAATGATACTTCATTAAACGATTTCAGATAGATATACAGGCAGATAAATGACTCGTAACACAGAAAACAGCATTTTAGAAATATTTAAATTTTCGTCCTTTAAGGGTAGAATTCCCAAAACTTCCTTTCTTAAAATATGATGTGTCCAAAGTGAAGTCCATAAGCTTTAAAATGACACCTCATTCATTGATTTCGGTTAGGTATGAAGGAAGATACAGGCTTGTGACAAAAAAATACCTTATAGAAATAATATATATATATGATTGTACATATACCCTGCAGGAAACTAACATCACTCCTGAGGAATATGCTGACCAACAGATATTTTAAGGTCACCGTCGGACATAAGGCAAGTAAGTCATTTACAATAAAAATGGATTACCTCAAGGGTCAGTACTAGCTCCATTTCTCTTCAACTTGTACACCAGTGACATGCCAGAAACAACCGGCAATAAATTCTGCTACGCTGACGACTTAGCTATCGCCGTCCAAACTGGGAATGCCCTCTACGGAAGTATGATGAACCATATGAAGATGTTTTTGGAGCTACAAGTTCCTTCTTAGAATGCCTGGAAGAATTAGACATCAGCTTGTGAACGCTACCAACGTTCTTGTCATTGTATATATTTATTATTGTATTAGTTGCTTGCCATACGACAAATAAATAAATAAATAAATAAATTGTACAGTGGTACTTCAGACCACACCTTCAACTAGAAATATCACTTCAGCGAGCACTATAATTAAAGTGGCACTGAAATTCACCTGACAGAACAAAATTAGAATTATTTATCACGGAGCGGTGCGGTCACACGCGGGCGATTCTAATCAAAACAGCTTTATTTCAATCCATCAAAACAATACCGGCAGCTTACAAAATCCCGGGGGGCATCTGTAAGCGCCTTTGAGTCTACGTACGGCGTGTCTAATCGTAATGCGCCGCCGCGTGTCGGTTAGTTCAAATGCGCCCGCCGCGTGCAACCCAACGCTATGACTACAAGTCACACGCGCTGTTAGTATATAGGATATCTAAATTACATACGGAGATAATAAAATGACAAAAATAATTATCCACATGCTGCGGTGTGTTCTGTATCTTATTTTAACTGTGACGACTAGAGATGGGCAAACCGCTTTTTTCCAGTAATACGTTATTCAGTTATTGCTTCTTTTTTCTAACCGCTTTTTTTAACCGTTAGAAATAGCGTACAGTTATTTTTTTCGACGTAATATCTGTGGAGACGCCACTAAAATCTCTGCTCAGAAACGCTCTTCTCTTGTTGAAAAAGCCGGAAATGTCAAATAACCGGATGTGACGAAAATAGCGGCCACGCCCCCAAATAATAGCTAAATAGCCCTGACGTCACGAAAAGCCGCTTATTAGCGTTATTTAGCGTTTAACGATACGTCACCAATAGCGCCTTTCAAATTAGCGGCTTCCATAGTAACTGTCAGAGACATTATATACGCCTTCGACTTTTGTTTATGTATTTGTTTAATAAGTGGCAGTGATGCCTTGGTAAATTAATATAGAATTTTAACACGGCCAGCTTTAGCGGTTAGTGTATGACGTGATCAAACAGGAGGAGTATAAGTGATTTAGGGATGTACGATATATAAAAATAATCCGAAGTGGGCAGTTTTGATTACGTGTTAATATATTTTTCTGTTTGAAACTAAAGAACTTGTGGTAGGAGTTTCTATGAATATATGCAACAAATACAGCATTCCGCGTTGCGTACTCGTAAAGAACAGAAAATTAACTTTGCTGAAAGTAAACAATTTTTTCAGTCTGGCTATTAATTCGCATTAAGTTTTGTGTGGCTATAGTTATATGTATAGCATACTTTACATATGTTGTAAATGTGTCCCAATAACAGACCAGCTGCAATTTAAATATGTTGTTCAGACATACATAAAAGTAATTTGAAATATAAATATGATTTGCTTTTTAAAAGTAATTGACTTGTGGAAATACTAGCGCTTTTCGATGGTGTCTCCATCTGTTGGTTGCTATCGCAGTTAATAACGGTTAAAGGTATTAAAAAGCTGTTTACATAGGTGGTGTCCTCTAGTGATCGCTATCGAAGTTAATACCGCCTTCAAATGGTAAAGACGCTATAACACAGGTACACAGCTGTAACAAAAAGCATAATCAAGTGGTTTTCGATGGAAGGATGGATGCTGAAAACCAGTTTAATGGTCACTAAGTCGTAGAGAGATGATAAATTTTGGACCCCATCGCAAATAACACCTGCAAAGTAGTATTTAACGTCGTCAGTAGTAGCGACATCTGTTGGTTGATATCGCAGTTAATAACGGTTAAAGGTATTAAAAAGCTGTTTACATAGGTGGTGTCCTCTAGTGATCGCTATCGAAGTTAATACCGCCTTCAACTGGTAAAGACGCTATAACACAGGTACACAGCTGTAACAAAAAGCATAATCAAGTGGTTTTCGATGGAAGGATGGATGCTGAAAACCAGTTTAATGGTCACTAAGTCGTAGAGAGATGATAAATTTTGGACCCCATCGCAAATAACACCTGCAAAATAGTATTTAACGTCGTCAGTAGTAGCGACATCTGTTGGTTGATATCGCAGTTAATAACGGTTAAAGGTATTAAAAAGCTGTTTACATAGGTGGTGTCCTCAAGTGATCGCTATCGAAGTTAATACCGCCTTCAAATGGTAAAGACGCTATAACACAGGTACACAGCTGTAACAAAAAGCATAATCAAGTGGTTTTCGATGGAAGGATGGATGCTGAAAACCAGTTTAATGGTCACTAAGTCGCAGAGAGATGATAAATTTTGGACCCCATCGCAAATAACACCTGCAAAGTAGTATTTAACGTCGTCAGTAGTAGCGACATCTGTTGGTTGATATCGCAGTTAATAACGGTTAAAGGTATTAAAAAGCTGTTTACATAGGTGGTGTCCT
Source organism: Vandiemenella viatica (assembly GCA_031002005.1). Lineage (NCBI taxonomy): Eukaryota > Metazoa > Arthropoda > Insecta > Orthoptera > Morabidae > Vandiemenella > Vandiemenella viatica. Next base: position 12,726,017 of record JARYHS010007075.1, read on the forward strand.
CTAGTGATCGCTATCGAAGTTAATACCGCCTTCAACTGGTAAAGACGCTATAACACAGGTACACAGCTGTAACAAAAAGCATAATCAAGTGGTTTTCGATGGAAGGATGGATGCTGAAAACCAGTTTAATGGTCACTAAGTCGTAGAGAGATGATAAATTTTGGACCCCATCGCAAATAACACCTGCAAAATAGTATTTAACGTCGTCAGTAGTAGCGACATCTGTTGGTTGATATCGCAGTTAATAACGGTTAAAGGTATTAAAAAGCTGTTTACATAGGTGGTGTCCTCAAGTGATCGCTATCGAAGTTAATACCGCCTTCAAATGGTAAAGACGCTATAACACAGGTACACAGCTGTAACAAAAAGCATAATCAAGTGGTTTTCGATGGAAGGATGGATGCTGAAAACCAGTTTTATGGTCACTAAGTCGTAGAGAGATGATAAATTTTGGACCCCATCGCAAATAACACCTGCAAAGTAGTATTTAACGTCGTCAGTAGTAGCGACATCTGTTGGTTGATATCGCAGTTAATAACGGTTAAAGGTATTAAAAAGCTGTTTACATAGGTGGTGTCCTCTAGTGATCGCTATCGAAGTTAATACCGCCTTCAAATGGTAAAGACGCTATAACACAGGTACACAGCTGTAACAAAAAGCATAATCAAGTGGTTTTCGATGGAAGGATGGATGCTGAAAACCAGTTTAATGGTCACTAAGTCGTAGAGAGATGATAAATTTTGGACCCCATCGCAAATAACACCTGCAAAATAGTATTTAACGTCGTCAGTAGTAGCGACATCTGTTGGTTGATATCGCAGTTAATAACGGTTAAAGGTATTAAAAAGCTGTTTACATAGGTGGTGTCCTCAAGTGATCGCTATCGAAGTTAATACCGCCTTCAAATGGTAAAGACGCTATAACACAGGTACACAGCTGTAACAAAAAGCATAATCAAGTGGTTTTCGATGGAAGGATGGATGCTGAAAACCAGTTTAATGGTCACTAAGTCGTAGAGAGATGATAAATTTTGGACCCCATCGCAAATAACACCTGCAAAATAGTATTTAACGTCGTCAGTAGTAGCGACATCTGTTGGTTGATATCGCAGTTAATAACGGTTAAAGGTATTAAAAAGCTGTTTACATAGGTGGTGTCCTCAAGTGATCGCTATCGAAGTTAATACCGCCTTCAAATGGTAAAGACGCTATAACACAGGTACACAGCTGTAACAAAAAGCATAATCAAGTGGTTTTCGATGGAAGGATGGATGCTGAAAACCAGTTTAATGGTCACTAAGTCGTAGAGAGATGATAAATTTTGGACCCCATCGCAAATAACACCTGCAAAATAGTATTTAACGTCGTCAGTAGTAGCGACATCTGTTGGTTGATATCGCAGTTAATAACGGTTAAAGGTATTAAAAAGCTGTTTACATAGGTGGTGTCCTCAAGTGATCGCTATCGAAGTTAATACCGCCTTCAACTGGCAAAGACGCTATAACAAGGGTAAACAGCTGTAACAAAAAGCATAATCACATTGTTTACTATTGAAGGATGGATGCTGAAAACCCATTTAATGGTCATTAAGTTGTAGAAATATGATAAATTTTGGACCCCATCGCAAATAATATCTGCAAAGTACCTTTAATCGATTTAATGAAAAGCTACTTGGCTTGGCTCAGAACATGGCTCCTCCCTCCCTCTTAGACCAGCGTAGCTTCGTGTCCAGCCCCTCTCTCCCTCCTAGACCGAGTCACATAGTAGGCGGGCTTTTTTAACAGTATCAAAGTGATCCGACTATCAGTCACAACGCGCACGTGGCGCGTATTCAGCCCAGTACGCTCGTGAGTGATGTTGGTGGCCTACCGCTAGGCGCGCGGCGTTACTTACGCGACTTGGTAGGCTGGATCCCCCGCTGGAACTGATGGCTGGAAGGTCTGGAGACAGGCCGTACCTTGCATGACAACGCGGAGGGGAAGGCGCCTTATGAAGTATGGCCACAGTCGAGACGGCGCAGCGATAATCGATACTGCTCCTCGACACGAATCCCACCTGGCCGTGTTTACGATACACGCGGGATGAGTCTCCAACAGGCGACAATGGCCCGCCGTCACATACGTCTCCGAGAAGAGGAACCGTACCTCTAACAAGCAGCGGCTCATGAACCAAGAAGTCATTAATGACGGTAAAAAACATGGGATAAATATGACTGCGGAACTATTAGAAATCATGAAACGTTTCCTGCCAGAAACAAAAATATCAAAAAGCTCCTCACTTTGCATAGTTTATCAATATCTCTGTGGTGCTGCTATCTAGTGGTAAACCAGTCACTCCTTATCGGCGCCAGTGAAGCCAAGCAGCTTGGCGCTGATGTATTGCATACCTGCTGAAAAAACTTTTTTTTCTGACTCGGAAAAAAAACATGAAAAAAGAAACATGTTTTTTCTGGGACACGTTTTTTTTCATAACTACAAAACTCAAATTTGTAAGGCATTTATCGTTTAATATGACTGTTTTAGAGTTTATACTAAGTAGTTATATTAATTTTGTAATCTACTTTATTATTCTGGTTCAGTAGAAAAACAAATTACGAAAATATTGGCAACATTGACTGAAGTTTTCTTTTACGAACGGGGACTTCCCGAAGAGGAATCCCCATTCCCCGTTGTTTCGATTGATACTCGCTATTTGAACTAGTGCTGCCAATCCTGCGAATTTATCTGTAGACCTACGGATCTTCTCTAAAAATTAGGAATTTTAAATTTATCTATGACTTTTTGCGTCTTTTTATTACTTATTGTGCTTTCCTTATATTTTTATACTTGTTAAGCTGTCAGCGTATAGTGATACCGAGTCATTAAATTGTCGGTAATTATGAACCGTTTCCTAGCAACCGTTGGCATTAACCAACGATTGAAAAGAAATAAAGCCCCTATTTTGTGTAATAATAGATTTAAATTAAAACTTAAAAGACAGTAATACAGAACTATCAGCGCAGTGTTTATGCACAGTGTGTACTCTGCTCACAATTTAAAATTGCAATCTAAAAATCTTTTGCGTACAATACAACAATAACCATTAAAAGAAAATGTAACTATTTCTGAAGTTATGGATATAGAGGAGACAGAAGAAGAAACAGAAAATTCCGACTCCGATCGAACTAGTGTTGGTAGTGCTGATACTAGTGAATGTTGTAATGACATAGAGGATGAATCATTATGTAAGACATTATACCAGTCACTAAGATTTAAAACACATGTAAAATATAAGTTCCGTAGATAAAACTATAATTTATTGTTTTCTGGAAGAAAAAAACAAATTTAGAATAAAAACAAGGGTGCTAGTTTTTTTCCATGTTTTAAATTTTTTTTTCATTTTGCAACACTATGCATACCAGTGACCTTAATTTTGCTGTTAATTTTCGAATTTCTGGTTGAATTTTGAGGAACTCCTTTCCAGTAACTAAGAATGATGCTACTTAATCTTTAAAATGATACCTCATTTATCAATTTCAGCTAAATATCAAGGGAGAAAGTTGGATCGTCACAAAAAAAACAGCTTTTAGAAATAACATATATAATTTCTGTTAAATGTCTGTAAGCACCAGTAGTTACAGGAGAATGGCATTACTAGGTGGTTGAAGTCAAATCGTGAATTTTGATTACATAGAATATAAAAAATTAAAAAATAAAGATAAGTTGGCAAAAATGTTAAAAATTTATGAGCCCAAAGAAATCGGAAATAAATGGATGAAAAGAAAGTAATAAAGATTTCTGTAAAACTTTCAGATGATTTCAGAAAAGGATGAATTAACTTTTATTGAACCCGAAAAGTGATAAAAGGATTGATGAAAATTGCAAATTCTAATCGTATTGGTTCGCTGGAGTAGAAATGGAGTTAGCAGGAATGAATATCAATATGGAACAAATTTTGAGGAGAGTGGTTTCGAAAAAAAATAGCACACATTTGGGGTTTTCGTGAAAAAGAGCAAAATGATAGAATATAAGTTTGGACAGAAACATAAAAATACAGAGAAAGAATAAAGAAATACTGCGGTGTTATCTCACACACGAATAGAGAATTAATAACAAGGACTAAAATTGGAAATTTTTTACACACTAATCCTTGTCCCATTCGTTGATGCGGATCACTAAGGCGATATCAACTGTGCAAACAAAAGAGGATAAGGGACTAACGAAATAGTGTGCTGGACTTTTCTGGTAGAAAAAATATTAACAATGCAACGAGCAATCGAAATATCCGATCGTGGAAATAAGTATTCGATGGCATAATCGTATGGTTGTGTTCGCGATAGCTATGCAGTTCAATATTCTAACGTAGCTTAAATCACACTCATTCGTCATTAGCCTAGTATTCTGGTGTAGAATGGGACCCACACTTTTTCTGTCAAATTCGTAAGTTGTCGGGTGTGCGAAGGAGGGCAGCCAGATTTTCTTACCACGGAACACAATCAGTAACTGATATGACAAAGGAGCTAACTGAAGTCATTGGAAGACAGGAGGAGGGTGAAGAGAGTGCAAGGCGTATATTCGTGATAAAGCCTGGATGAATATTGGTATAAGAATTAGGAGAAGAGAAGAGATGACCATGACCACAAGCTGACATTCGATTCCAGGTATAAGGGAGGGGAGAAATTTTGGTTTGTAGTAAGGGATTGGAACATGTTGTCTAGGGAGCAATCTCGAAAAATTTCTAGTAAATATGTGTATAAAAGATAGTTGCCACCAAGGTATAAGCTGCTTGAGTATTAACAATAAGTAGAGTGTGGAACAGATACACGATTTCATACTTAAGCTTTATCTTCTAGTCCCATCGAAAATCATAGGGTGAACGTAATTTTCAACTGGTTCATTGCTTCGTAGTTGCTCAGAGAAACAAAACTGTTATTACATAACGCTGATAGCCTTGATTTTGAAATGTTGTACATATTTAGCCTCACCTCGTTCAATTGCATAATCGTCTTCATAACGAAACACATTTGTTTTACGTTGATTTCAAATTTTAATTAATGGGGAAAAGCATTGAAATACTACGAAAACATAAGCAAGTAAAATAAATTCTTTGCTTACTATGGTAGTCATATCTATTGCCAGAGAGTACCACATAAATATCTACACAGGTGTAATATAAATAAAGAAACTGATAATTAATATGGGGTCTTAAACTAAATGCCTACATGTAATGAATTCTTCAGAGGAGTTCAGCTGGATAGTGTTGAAAAATGACAACGTTTTGACAACCTGATGAAGACAACCGAGCCGGTTGTCGAAACATTATCATTTTTCAATACTATCCAGCTGAAGTCTTGTAAAGAATTCATTGCATCAATACGCGGAGAAAGTGTCCACTCAGATATTATATGCCTACTTTCCTAATGGTTGGTTTGCAATTTAAAACGTATTGAACGACTACAGAAAGCTAACTACGTAAGCTTGGTTGGTAGGTAGCGTTATCTTTGGACAGAGACCAAAAACATGTCCTGGCGTTACTGAACCACCGCAGAAGACTAGGGCGGTAAGAACAGAGTTTTATAAACGCAATGACACGGTGAACAAGCCGGCGTTTTACCACAACGACCAAAGATGTTAAAAGATGTTTGTGTTGTGGTGCAGTGTTAGAGTAACAAGGCACTGCCGACCGAGACAGCCTTCAAGGACAGGATGTGATTCAGAGTGATTCCCACAGGACGCCTGGGAAGAGGCGCTCGCGTGTACAAGTCCAATGCTCCGTCACTTTCTCCGTACACACACGCGGCAACCAACTCGAAAATATGTTTTCAAAATACAAAAGGGATCATTAAGAGAGCTGAAAATTTTTCCATGAACACACTATTATCCTATTATATAAAACGCTAACGTGGCGTCTGCGTGCGTCATCTATAGCTGCTTCACCTATTGGCTAAAGAACGGCCAATCATCAACCACCATATTACATTCGTACCACCATCTTGCCTTTCGTTTATTTACAGCTAGATGCAAAAATTTATATAAGGAGAAGAAGATTCAATATTTACGCTATTTTATCAGTTAGACGCAGAAATTCATGTAAGGAGAAGGGGATTCAATATTGACGCTATCTGTATCAGTTATCAAAACTAGGTTAAACCATAACCTAAGAATTTTTTTGGCAGACGATAAGACACAATGAAGTTTATTAAAAACTAAGAGAAACGTACGTAATCGCGTAATGTATCAGTCAAATAAATAACAGTTATCCGTTTTCGAAATTATAAAAAATGCATTTATTTAAATAAAATATAACCAAATATTCTGATAATCTAACCAGAATAAGGTACTCATATCACGAAAGATATAATTAAAAATGATTTCAATTTATAATTCGCAATTCAACAAAGATATTCTTGCAGCCAAATAGCGGCGAACAGAGATATAAAATTAATGCGAGGCAATCATACGTTACTAAGCTCTGTTACTAAGTTAAAGTTGGTACGTTCGTTTAAATTTACATGTTGCTTTTTGTTTATTTATGACAACTAGATGCAAAAATTAATGCAAGGAGAAGAGTATTCCATGTTTGCGTTATTTTATCTGTACCAGTTATAAGAACGAGGTTAAAACATAACCTAAGAATGTTTTTGGCAGATGATAAACAATGAAGTTAATTAAAAACTCGAAAAAAGTTTACACCATATTTACGAATCATGAAATGTATCACCGAGATAAATGACCGTTATCCGTTTTTGATATTATACTTTCCGTCATTAAAGTAAAATGTATTTATTTAAATAAATCATAGTCAAATACTCCGATAATCTAACCACAGTATGGTACTCATATCACGATGATTTAATTAAAAATGGTCGATATTCGCTTTTTCATGCAATCTTTTCCAGAATAAATTCAGACTACCACCATAGGTGCTGCCTGTCGTTATTCATATGAGGGTAATAAAAGCTATGATTTTCGAATTCAATGTTAATGTAGATTGGGGCTAAGTTGACCAGAATCGCAACTGACACATTTTGTTACAGCATAATTCGCTCTAAAATGAGTTTTAAAAACCATTTAAACTGTTTTCATAAGCGCCATGTTACTGGAAGTATTATTTATTACGGGGGAAAGAAGTTTCATATTTATCGTGCTGAACTGTGCCTGGACCAGGAATAAAACTGATATTACATTGACAGCAAAAGTTTTTGTGGGATTCCTAATTTGTTTTCAATTTTATTGGTTCTATACTTCCATCGTCAATAGTTCAGTAAAAGTTACTACTGTATCGCTATGTGAACTGCAAATGAAATATATAGAACATTACAAAATCCAGGCCATTAGCATTATGTAATAACAATTCCATATAATTAACCAACTAAAAGAAATGAACTGCCAGGATATTGCATTCAAACCGTCATTTTTGACGGGCTCGAAGCTAGTGTTATAATAATAATAATCAAAATATAGAAAACATTGAGAAAAAAGAACGAAAAATTATAAGGAAAATTTTGGGCCCAAAACTCATAGGAGACCAGTACAGACTCAAAAGTAATCAGGAAATTCTACAATATGCAGACATTCATAGTGATAGAAAACTCCGACTAAAATTTTATGGACACATCAAAAGAATGAACCCTAACGGACTGACAAGACAAATAGTTGAATTCTATGAAAACCGAAGTAAATCAATATCGGATACAATGAAATGGATTGGAGAAATCAAGAAAGACCTCAAATTAGCAGGAATTGTTCCAGAAGACACATTTAAATAAAAAATTCACAAGTGGCAAGTTGACCGGGAGGAAAGATTAAACAGAAGATCAGGAACACATGGTCAGTTGAGAGAAAAGAAGCCCATAGCAAGCGTATGAAGGATATATGGGCACAAAGGAAAACGAACAAACGCTTCTGAGTACTTTGCGTAGTCCTAATGGGCTTATCCGCAAATAATAAATAATAATAATCAACATTTGGAAAAAATTTCAGGCACATTCAGGAAAAGAAGAATTAAATTCTACGGCCATATTATCAGAATGAGTAACAACAGATTAACAAAAACGATTCTAAACCTGGCCATTTCAATGAAAGTAAAAAACAACTGGCTAACTGAAATCGAAAAGGATCTCCAGGAAATTGGAAGAACAGACGATATCATATAAGACAGATGCCGATATAGTAGCTTGGTTAATAACCACCAGTTAGCCAACAGCCAGTATGTTAGAAGAAGGAACACTTGGACGGAGGAACGAAGGAAAGAGCACATCGAAAGGATGAGGAGGTTTTGGGAACAGAGGAAAAACACACCTGCTAAATAAGTTCACTCGCGCTCCAAAGTTGCGCAGAACTATGGAAGAAAAATAATCACAAAAGAGCAATAATGTTGTGAGAAAACGAGCGATATTTTTCTTTTTCAAAATCAAATAATCATGTGATGTTTCCCGTTGTGCCCAGGGCATGGAGCAGAAAGGGGTGGTAAGGACAAGTAATTATAAAAGCATATAAAACCAGTGGAAATGAAGAAAAAACAAGTTTGTTCCATATTTATTTACTTTTAAGTGACTACAGAGGCTTAGCCACAGTTTTACTTGATTGTGCACTTTTCTTAAGCCTATTCATAAAATTCACACATTAAGACATTGTCCTTGTCTTCGCTGCATAGGACTTGTCTGCCTGTTTTTAGCACATGGAACAAGCAACCAAACCTTCAACTGAGTTTGAGTGAAATTCATCGCTATTTAAACATTCACAATCAGAACAATCCTCAGAATCACTCTCGTTAGTTTCTTTGTTTTTTTCATTCTTAATTCTCTTTCTTAAACAGTTCTATCCAGTGGCGGATCCAGGATTTTGGTTTGGGGGGGGGGGCGGCTAGGATTTGGCTTGTTTGGTTTGGGGGGGGGGGTTGACTCGGGCAAGGAGAGAAATCTCACATTTTTCCAGAATGCCGCCCTTATAAAAACAGTAGAGCAAAAAAAAGTCCCCAAAATCGGTGTCGTCGTGCTTTTGGGGGGGGGGGGTACTTCAGCCCCCTAGTCCCCCCCCCATGGATCCGCCACTGGTTTTATCCTTCCTTTTTCTTCTTTGACAGTTCTTTTGCTCTTTTCCCTTAATTGCAGCTTCTATCGTGTTTTTATATGGGGAATCTGTTTAGACAGCGGTCTTCCACATCTTCCGATTCGTCCTTTTCGTTTTTTCTTTAATATTTAAAGTAGGCATTAGAATTTCGGGTGAAACATGAAATGAAGACGCCCTTTTGTCAGTCGTGAACCAAGAGCGGGGTGCAATGGAATGCTTCCCTATTCCACCCCAGGGACACGCTTTAGTTTAGGTTCGTAAGGTCACTAGAGACAGATAAGCAAATAAACATTTAACTATACGAAACCAAATACAGATAAACGTAGTTCAAGCATGTTCTGACTATATTTGTAATGTAAACAAGTATGCATAATTTACCTTCGTTACAAACTCATCATCAGAAGTTACGATCGGTGAGAAGAAAAATCACACAACGAAAACTTCACACAGTAACGCTCGACAAAATTGGACCAACATGGCTGCCGCAGTTGAGCATCAATAGGTTGGTCTAGTTCTACTTATTTCCACTCCCTGGCAGTATCCTCTTAACACTGAAAAACGTCAAATTCCATTCCGCCCTGGTACCCCGTTGTGTTGTTTACTTTGGCTAATAATAATTACGAACTGCAAATTTAGCTACAGGTTCAAGCACACCATTCTTATCTCGGCACTAGCATTTGCTGTGTACCTCGATGTACGGACAACTGCGTGTATGGTGGATGCTTGAATTGTCGAGCGGCCATATTAGCGGAGATTCTGGTTGTGGTGAAACGCAGCCTGCACCGGAATGAGAAATAATATTAGGGGAGACTGGGTACGGTTGTGCCAGGTTACGGTTGTGCCAGGTTACGGTTGTGATAGGTTACGGTTGTGCCAGGTTACGGTTGTGCCAGGTTACGGTTGTGCCAGGTTACGGTTGTGACAGGTTACGGTTGTGACAGGTTACGGTTGTGCCAGGTTACGGTTGTGCCAGGTTACGGTTGTGACAGGTTACGGTTGTGACAGGTTACGGTTGTGACAGTCATCATATTAGCCAAACTATAAGGAATACCAGGATGGGGAGGGGGTAGAGAGGAGCGGCGTGCCTGTCTGAACGTGTTTCACGGTATCGCGTGACATTAACAATCGTAGAGGCCTACATTACTTTTTAACAGTCAAAAGTAAGTATTTTTATTTGATTTCTTTTAATAATTGTTGTTGTATGTGTACAGATAGAGTAATGAGTGTTCTTCCTCGTTATAAGTTAAACATTAGTAGTTAAATAGCAGTGATTACTTATGTACGGTTGTGACATATTTACTGGGTACGGTTGTGACAATTATTTGTTTTTGATGCGCAGAAAACGCTTGAAGAAGACAGACAGCTGTACGAGGTACATTAGTCACGGTTACTTTTGCAGCAAATGCCTTGGGAAATACTATCCATCCTTTAATTATATTTCCACGGGTTAGTTATCACGATCATTTTGTTAGGATTCGATTGGGAATGCAAATTCTTCAGGCTGGATGCAAGGTGTATTGTTCCTAGGATTTCTGGAACATTTTAAGAAATTTCCTAATGCTTGTCCAATGCATAGAGCTTGCTAGTGCTGGATAACCATTCCTCGCATATCCACACTAATACATTAAATTTTTGTAAAGAAAACTGAATCACTTTGCTTTCGTTTCCTCCACACTGCTCGTACAACCTGCAGTCCTTGGATCGACCTGTCTTCGGACCCTTAAAAAAAATCTATAAATACTACTTGTGACGAATAGATGCGGAGTCACAGTGACAATCTACGATATACCGGGTATTATCAAAATGATCTATATCAAGACTTTTATAATAACTATTGATGCTATAATGTCTTATTAGTTATAAGCGATTAAGGTGTTCCCAGATTAATTTCTATTGTTACATAAAAAATTAAATTTATCCAGAAGAAGCTTATGTTACATTATGTTTGATATTATTTGAAATAAAAGTTATTTTAGACCATTTTTGAACCTGTAACTACCGACCCCAAGCACTGTCACAACCGCCCCTGGGGTGTGGTGGGTTGTGACTTTTTTTTTCTAATTTGTTGCTATGACTTAACCATTGTACTTAGGTACAAAACTTTAGTATTTATACGTAGGAAAAAGTACATTTTACTATAAAAATCACCTTTCTTCCAGGTAACTGGCATACTAAGAAAATTATAAGCGAACAAATGAAAATTGTCACGACCGTACCCAGTCTCCCCTATGTATTAGGGCACAAGACACCAGGAAATCAGCTTTTACTCATTTAACGAGCACCATGTTAGTGACGTCACTACTATTGCCTCCTTTATTTGCCCCAAGTGACAAAAAAAATTAAAACATTAAATTTCATGTAAGCAGTTTCCAGGGTGACATGTCGGAGGTTCGTTTACGTTTTCGTGTATTTTAAGGTACTGTATTTCAGACAGCTAATGAAATGAACAGCAATATTAACAGAATCCATAGAGCGAAATGTTTATCTTTGTTGTTAAATCTTTGAACCTGTGTAGCTTTTATTGACTAAGTAAAAACATTTGATAAAGTCGATAGGAATTTGTTCTGGTAATTCGTAGCAGAAAGAAATCTTCATAGTCTTAGGGAATAACAAATTTGATAACAGAGGTTATAAAGGAGCTTGATTGCAGGTAATGGGTGGGAAAAGACCTTTGAAGACAGATGTGAGGTGCTAAGTAGACTGCTGACCAGGTGAGCTCGTGTCTAGGAGAACTAGGCAGGTGGCTAGACACACAGCAAACAGAACACTCTCAATATTTCGAAATCGAACAGAAAATCACCGGCCACAATAAATATTATGTTGGAGCGACAAGATTACTAACGAAGATGTTTTACGTAGGGAAGTAGACTATAACACTATACATAAGAATATGAAAATACCAAGCACAATATTAATTGGACATATCTTACGGCATCAGAGCTTCATGGACACAATAATGGAGGAGAAGAAGAAAGCGATACCGTGAAAGACCACGTTTGAAAGACATTCAGCAGATAGTGAAAGCACACGTGAAGCACTATTTTCCTTAAGAGTATTTGTTCAGAGGTGCAGGGACATGAATGTTGATGTATACGCCTGTTTCGTCGACAGTAAAAAAGCCTTCGACTGCGTGAGGCATGAAAAGATGATAAAGATTCTGAGATCAACCGGTATTGACCAAAATGATTTACGCATTATCAGCATGCTGTATTACTGTAACCAGACTGCAGATGTCAAAATTGACCAAGGAACGTCAGAAGCGACTGCAATCAGGAAAGGTGTTCGCCTCTCCTGTTCAACATTTATTCCGAGTTAATTTTTAGGAAAGTGTTGGAGAACGAAAACAGCAGAATCATTATACATGGAAAAGTAATCAATAATATCAGATATGCAGATGAGACTGTTGTCATAGCTAGTGATATAGATGCACTCCAACGCACGATAGATGCTTTAGTCCAGTGCAGTGAAGAGTTTGGCCTGATCCTTCCAATACCAAAGCTGTAGTCTTCTCGAAGAGAAAAATCCAGGCAACCCTATCAATAAAAGGCAATAAGACCGAGCAAGTATCCTCCTTCAGATATTCAGGCACTGTGGTGGACGAGCAGGGTGACTTCAAGAAAGGAATCAAATCGAGAATACAACAGGCCAGGAGACAATTTATTAGCATGAAATATTTTCTCATAAGATCAGATCTCATTCTGTAATTGAGAGTGCGAATGATTCGCTATTACGTGTTCTCCATTTTTTCTGTGGATGTAAAAGCTGGACCTTAGACCAAAATCTAGAGAAAAGAATTGAAGCTTTTGAAATCGTCGTCTTCTACGCATATCTTGGATGATGAAAATCTCAAATGAAGAAGTACTTCATCGGATGGAGAAACAAAAAGAACTATAAAGCAAAGGAAAACGCAATATCTAGGACACGTTATGGTAGGTGAGAGGTACCAGCTACTGCAACTCATCATTGAAGGAAAGATACAGGGGAAAAGGTCTGTTCGAAGGAGAAGGAATTCGTGGCTGAAGGAAATTCGTAGAATTTCCATGCTCCAATGTCACGCAATGGGCCGCCAACATCCGATAGGAGAAGGCGACTTAAGAAGAAGAAGAATATAATGGAAGATGTTGATATGAAGAGGAGGGCAATGAGTAGAGCTGAATGGAAGACTGCCGCAGACCAATCCAAGAACTGACTACAGAACAAGAAGAATTTTTTTGTTAATTCAGGTGGCTACACGGCTCAACAGTGTTAATATTCTCCGATTTCATTCCTTTTTTTCCCAGCACAGGGTATGGTCGATATTAGGGACAATTTAAAGTTCCTCGGTAAATCCGTCATTGAGATAGCCCCGATACAAGAATAGCTGCTAATGTATTTATTCTGAAATTAAAAAAAAAAAAAAAATCCATATTTAATTAGCTCTGAAAATCTGTACCTCATACGCTAGGGTAGAAAAACAAATATTTTTTTCCATACCTTCATATTTCTGTCTCTCTCTCTCTCTCTCTCTCACACACACACACACACACACATACACAAAACAGAATATAATTTTACAAAAATGTTAATGCAGTATTTGGTTTTGGTCAGCGAAACACATAACATTTTGAAATTTGAAGTGTGTAGCTTATTGCGTTTAGCAACTGGGGACCTGTGCGGAACAACATGAATAGAGCCCTTTCCCTTTGGGCTCATCCCTGAAAAGGGATCCCTACAGCCCCTGAAGCTTCATGTGCCACCCTGTTGCTGGGTGTGAACAAGAGTATTATGATACGTCTGAAAGAAAAAGAATGAATGGTGATGTTGGTAACACTGCGAGACGAAGTAGTTCCACCTTGTAGTTGGTACAAAGGGCAATGGTTTAGAGTGGAGCTTAAGACGATGAACAACATTAAACTCCTCAACGAAACATCTACTCATAGTAAAGGTATTTTCTGGTGAGGATCCATCTTTCTCCCTTCATACTTAACCAAAATCAATAAATGAGGTTCATTTTAAAGAGTAAGTTCTCTGCTTTGGTGACATCCTTAATTAAGAAAGGCATTTTGCGAAATTCAACCTGTATATGGTAAAATTTTGAACCATCAAGGTCACGGGTATGCGATAGTTCAGAGTCAGGCCGCTAGGCTTCGCTGGCGTCTATGAGGAGTGATCGCGTAGCCACTAGATAGCAGCACCACATGTCACACAGATACTAATGAACGCTGTTTATTTTCTGCAGGAAGGAGCTTTATGGATATTTTCATATCTATTAGAGAAACATTCCATCACTTCTAATTATTTCGTAAGACATTGTAAGTTTTTTGCTCTGTACCTCTTCCAATTGCCCCAAATGAACCTTTTCTTCCTTCATTCCACTACAAACCAGCAATCTCGATATTCATTCGCGACATTTTCGCACGGGGCCATCTATTCATCCCATATTTCTGACAGTTACCAAGGAGAAATCAAAATGTATCTTTGCACATGGTCATAAGTCGAAAAACAAAGCACATATTCAAAGAAATAAGCGTTTATTGAAAATTGCATGATAATTTCTAAAAGTTTTAAACAGCTTCCCAACAAATTTTTTAAGTAAAGCCTGCTGTGCAACCAGTGGCGGATCTAGGAATTTCCCGAGCCGGGGCAAAACCTGTGAGACTTCCATCCATTCGAACATGATTTTTCCAACTCCATTGTCGCCACTCTGAATGTTGCGGAGCTAAAAAAAAATAAGGTCCCTGCGATGTAAATTCGCCGCCCTTCATACACAATATTGCCGCCTCCTTGAAGTTGTCGCCCGGTGGAAGAGCCCCGGTTTGCTCCCCCTCGCCCCCCCCCCCCCTAGATCCGTACTGTGTGAAACATTTCCGTCCAGATTAGGACGCGAAATACTGAATGTATTGACGTGATTGTGGCGGAGGTTTGCATCTTCTAGAGGCAATTCGTACTGTAGCAGAATGAAAACTGACACCACATGTTACATAGCATTACTGTGCATGCTGTCCTACCGGAAAGGTGAGACAAAGGAAGTGCCCTTCAAATCCTACCCGGCCGCACAAAGTAGCCAGCTACCCAGTAGCCGCCCCCACCGCGGGATTAGGCCGTGTGAAGAACTACCCGCTATTACAGCGGGGGATGGTGAGGCCAGGCACACTTGCCCGCGGGGAGCAAAGTGGATGCGGCGGCTGCCACGGACCAGGCCGGAGAGGAAACTGGGCGTATGGCTAGAGCCTCTCTGCTAGCGACCGAGCACAGCGCAAAGCGTCACTCAGCACGAGGCGCGGTGAATTCAGGTTCTCCACATTTGTAAACTTGTAACCGGGCTGCGTGTGTCTCACCGTTTGTCCAGGCATCACACGAAAACTGCACAACTAATCTGCATGGGGTTTTCACATTTTGGAAGGTTAGTGTGTGGCTTAGTATGTGTAATGGGTGAACGCAGCCAGACACCGGAGTATTCAGAGATTGTTGTTGTTGTTTTTTAGGGCTTTAGGGCGCGTCGAAATCTAGGTCATTAGCGCCCTAGCAAGAGTACAGAATGAAAATGTGGGTAGAAACACTGCCGTTTGCATGGCCGACTGTAAATGGGTCGGCCACACAGACAGCACAATAAAATACAAAAAAAGTGGTAAAAACACAGCCCGCATGGTCGACTGTAAAGGGGTCGACGATGCAGACAACAGGATTGAGTAAAATACTAAAACAGTGGCTGTAAAATGGCCTTAAATGCACAAACAAATAGTACTGGCTGGTTGGCTGTAGAGGAGCCAACTAGCTATAACGAACACTGAAGCAACGAACTGGCTGGCTGTAAAGGGGCCAGCCAGGGATAAAAAATATACATGGATTGGTGGCTGTAGAAAAACCACCAAACCATTCTTAAAAACTAGGCCGATCTCCCCAAAATTTTTGGACTGAGACCGGCCAAATTGGAAAATTTTAAAACCTTACCCACATTGTCATTGTTTAAATTAACGGGCAGATCGTTAGCTAAGCCAACATCTGCCCTTACGTTTAAAAAAAGAGCACAGGCAGTTAAAATGTGGCGCACCGTCAAAGGTACGCCACAAGCATCACATTCCGGAGGGTCCTCTCGGCGGAGAAGGAAACCATGAGTCAGAGGACAGTGCCCTATACGGAGGCGAGTAAGGAGAACCTCATCCCTCCTCGCCCGCTGGAAGGAGCTGCTCCACGGCTGAACGGTCGGTTTGACCAGCCGGAGCTTATTATGCTCTACTTCCAGCCACTGCCTCTGCCATGCTTCAAAAACAATTCTCTTCGCCGCCGAGGCAAGGTCTGACTTTGGGACCGGATCAAAGTCGTTTTCGACCTTGTTGCAGGCTAACTTGGCAGCTGCATCGGCTGCCTCGTTCCCCCTGATTCCCACATGACCGGGTACCCAGCAGAATAAAACCTCCTTTCCACGTTATTGGAGAGAAAGGAGGGCGTCCTGGATGTCCTGGACTAGACAGTCTGTTGGGTACATGGTTGCTAACGCCTGAATACAACTGAGGAAATCACAGCATATGATATACTTCATGTATTCAGAGAAAATCTGCTCTTAACCTAAACATCTTTAGCGCCGTACCTGAATTATTTCGGCTATAGGAGAGTTGTTAACTAGGAACTCTGGAATAGTATAACATCGTATAAAGTCACTGTGATGTCTTCGTTTACGAAAATATTTATATGTTTGACCCAGCATCACTTGTGAAACGGCGGAGTGGTTACGATGAATCTGTCTTCCTAAGTGTTCTCACCCTACATATTGATTCTATTGCGAACATCCCTTCTTCTCAACTAATCGAAATACTACAGTGACGACTAACGTACAAGTGGATAAGACTTTTTCTATTAAATTCTGCGATACCATACTCAGTTTACGTTAAAGCGTATGACGTTCACTGTGATACTTCCAAAATACTAAACTTATTTGCAATTTTTATTTATTTTCCTTGTGTTTCAGATAACTTACATGCTCTGCAAAGCTAACATATTACATATGAAAACGTATCCTTTTGCTCTCTTCGCCAAGGAACAAAAAAAAAAAAAAAAATGAGGCAAGAACATCGAAAACTGACAGATCGCAGGACACTGAGGTGCCGGCATATTCGAGGAATGTACGAAACGCCAATATTTACAAAATTTCATTAGAAGATTTACTAAATACAGAGGACACAACTGACAAGTAATATAAGAAAGAGACCAAGAAAAATTCTTATCTGCTGGTGACAAACGTGGTATGCGATGATTATCTTTATCACGGGCTTGGAGTGACGGCTGTTTTAATTGTGATGGTTTACCCCCGCCTTACACAATGTATGTACGAGGGGGCATCACTGTGCTGTCTGTATGTTCAGTGTAGTTTACGTTGTGAAGGAATGAAAAATGAAGGAAGACGGGAGGTGAAAACTGCTGCCGACCCATTCCGGCCTACTCTTCCGAAAGACACCGTCAGGCTGCCATACTTAACGTTCCCATCTGGCTGACGAACCAACAGTGTGGCATGCAGTCATGGCAGACGCACTGGGGAGAGGTATAAGCCAGGACTCAATCTGGTGATTAGGAATCATGCACCATCACCAGGACTGGAACCAGCCAACCACGGAAACCATCATGGTATGCGCTGCAACCAACAGAGATGGCGGGACGAGCTATATTATCATAGGTGAAGACTGGTTATTTGATTGCTTCGCGTGCGTATTCACAAGATTCCACTGACATTGGCCAAATTTCTCACATTTGTTCTTCTTATTCAGGCACATTGTATTGTGCATCCCATTGCTTGTTTCTAGATATCTCACATCACGTTCTACCACTTTCAGACATCTGTAGTGCAGTTTCCTGATTACGAAATTAATAATAAACTTGTTTTGAAATATCAGGCAATTCTGAATGTAAGCAGGCTGAAATTTTAATATCTGCCTACAAAACGAAAACCGGATAAATTTGTCTTATAAAAACTCGAAATCTACTGAGCAGATTTCGATGGCGTTTCCGCCGTTTTAAAGCTTAGAATCTCAGTTCAGTTGTTTGGCATGTCTTAAGTTTCAACGTTAAATAACTCAGGAGTATTAAATGAAATTCTGAACGTTTGATGACAAATCCCAAAGATGTAAACATTGCATACTTTGCACTTAACACACAACTACAATGTCTCTGACCATAGCCTTTAATGAAAGCAATAAGATAACTTTACAATAATAACTATTTTGCACACTAAACAAAACTTCTTCTTTCCTTTATTTCGGGATATTCAATTTTTAAACGCCATATATAGCAGAAACTTGAAGTATTCTTTCCTTTAATTCCGGATATTCAATTTTTAAATGCCATAGATAGCCATAAAAACAACAGAGATTTTATTTAACCACGGTCTCTGGCAGTCTACAACTACAATGTCTCTGGCCATCTTCTGTTCACAATAAAATTATTTATTTACGATAATATTATTCTGGATTCACTTTTGATATTTGTATAAAAGGCTGAATCTGCAGAGTTAAAGTACCTGGCGTTTCGAGCAAAAAGTATATCCATTCACTTTGCAACTGAATCAAATGTGAGTTTCTAACATAATCTAGCGTTGTTTAGTAATGCAGTAATACAATTTCTTAACCAAATTAATGAAGCTTGATACACATGAATCTTTTCGAACGAAAATAGTGTAAGTGCAAGTAAACTTCAACCCACTCGTTTCTTGGTAGGAGGCGGGTGAATCTAGGTTTGCTTTAATTCCGAAAAAAGTTGGCGCCAATTTTATAAATCTTTGTACAAATGTTTCTCAATGTCGGAATAAAAATAGGGTACGGATAAATCTACGCCAACTATACCGGGCAACGCCGGGAACTCCGCTAGTTTAAAATAAAGACAGCGTCTTATAACATCCAAGTATCATTAGACAAAAACAAATTACCTCCACGAATCAATCGTCTAGACCAAGAAAACTGCAGCATTGGCGAAACAAATAAAAATACAAATAAAACAAAATAAAAAAATAGAAAATCTGAACACACTAATCGATACAAAAATAAGGCAGCAAAGAAGAAAACAAAACAAAAAACAGGAATCAAAAAACAAACAAACGAAAAAAATTGTATACGCAGACTATGTCGAAAATAGGTACCACGCGGTTTCCAATAAATCTCGACTTTGTGTCGATATCTCGAAATGGAACTCGACTGTGTGTCGTGTAGTGGAGACTGTATTTGGCGGTCGAGCGGTCCACATATGGAGCACGTTACATCCTGCCAAACACATGTCGGCGAGTTTTTAATCTCGCTCCGTTCGATAGGTCGATACGTCGATATCGGCGGGACGCGGCTTGTCGGGGACATAGGACATTCTGTCACGCGTCCAACTGCCGTCTGGAAGTACGCCCACAGTCACGTCACAACCTGCGACCCTAGTCATCTGCTTCACATATTACAATCTCTGTCTCCCTCTACAGCTCTGTTCCCTCCACTAAGTCCCGCGTGTCTTAAAATGTCACCACAATTCTGTCTCTTAATTCTGTAAGATTCTTCCACAAAATTCTTACCGAGCAGGGTGGTGTAACGGTTAGCGTTCTCGCCTCGTATTCGGGAGGACGGCGGTTCGAATCCCCGTCCGGGCATCCAGATTTGGGTTTTCCATGGTTTCCCCAAATCACTCCAGGCAAATGCCGGGATGCTTCCTTCAAAAGGCCATGGCCGAATTCCTTCCCATTCCTTGCCGCCATCCTTGCCCCCATCCTTTCCCGTCTCTAAAGACCTCGATGTTAAAAAGAGACGTAAAGCAGTTAAAAAAAAAAAAATTCTTTCCTCGCCCATGATATCCAAAGTTCATTCATTCTGTATTTCACGTGTGCAGTTAATTTTCAGCACCCTTCTATAGCAAATTTCAGATGCGTCAATTTTCCCTGTTGCTAGTGTGGTTGAATTCCAATCTTCACTCCCATAAAATGCTGTGATTCACGGAACAGTTTTAGAAATTTTAAGTAGGTCAC